>OW240921.1:13445151-13457981 GCA_933207985.1 Pelobates cultripes
GCCCCCCATACACACACACTGCCCCACAAACACTGTCCCCATACACACACTGCCCCCCCATACACACACTGTCCCCACAAACACACACTGTCCCCACAAACACACACTGTCCCCATACACACACTGTCCCCATACACACACTGTCCCCATACACACACTGCCCCACAAACACTATCCCCATACACACACTGCCCCACAAACACTATCCCCATACACACACTGCCCCCCATACACACACTGCCCCACAAACACTGTCCCAATACACACACTGCCCCATACGCACACACTGCCCCACAAACACTGTCCCCATACACACACTGCCCCACAAACACTGTCCCTGACATACACTGCCGCACTCACACACTTCACCCTTAACACACACCACTGCTCCTATACCCTATATCCCAGCAGACCCCAGGTAAGTTGTCAAACTGTTCTTAAACGGTATGACTACTTACTCTGGGGTGGAATCCTGGCACTACTGACACCATAACTACTACACTGAGCTGTAGTGGTTATTGTGCCTGGATTATTTATTTAAATAATCTACAAGTGCCCCTCCCGAGATCAGGCTCTGGATCTGATACGAAGACAATGCCAGGTGGAAAAAAAGAACAGAGACTTCAGCCCAAGGCTACATCTTATGATTCCTGCAACACATTTAGAATGTGTTAATATTCAGCCATTTAGTTAAATTATACAGTTTGCTCATATTCGCATTGTTTTTTTTCTTTAGGACTCATTTCACTCAATACAGCAAACCGTGGTTGCACCACCAAAAATATGTGTGAGTTAGGAGATCAGTCTATATCGGCTCACGGCATGGACATGAAAGCTACCATGAAATGCAGCAGTGGAAGTGATGCCCTCTACAGTGGATTCTTCCTTTCAATAACTGTGGCTTTATTCCTCTTGTGTTAAAAAAATAAGTTTTATATCAAAAAGTTTTTATTTTTGTTAACCTTTTTTTATATTATTGCAAAGAATGTTCATAAGTTAATGTTTAATAAATCATCATTTGGGGGGTGGGGATTTGTTTCTAAACTTGTATTTTGTTCATAAAATGGTGCTTGATTACCTTATCAGTATATTTAGCTGCACTGCTTATAAGTATTACCCACTTTTCCATGCACCCCAAAAGTGACACTTATTTCACTGTGTGTGTAATTTAAAAATAAAATATATAATACTTGATTATGTTGTATTCTGATTTTTAACTTGTGTTAAGTTTTTTTCTCACTTTTAAATGACGTAGCGTGATGGCAGCAATGGATTTGGTTGACATGTACAGCTGTAATCAAAATTATTCAACCCCCATTGAAAATGAGGTTTATTGTCAAAATGTACAGACTTTCAGCTGTTTCCAAATTCAACTGCAAATGCAACTTATAATGACTTCTCCAGTCTCAAAATTATTCAAGCCCTTCGTGGCAAGCATCTCTAGTACTTAGTGGAGCACCCTTTTGCTGTTATGACCTGCTGCAAATGAGATGCAAAGCCAGACACCAGCTTCTGGCAGTGCTCCTGAGGCATCTTAGCCCATCACTTAGCCCATGAGCAATGGCCTCGAGTTCAGTAATTTTCTTGAGTCTGCATGCTACAACCGCCTCCTTTAAAACCCACCAGAGATTTTCTATGAGGCCTCTGTAGAATTGTCCAGGACTTCTTTTGCAACAAAGTCGTGGTGGAGTTTGAGTCATGCTTGAGATCATTGTCTTGTAGGAAGGTCCAATGACACCCAAACGTCAGCTTCCTCACAGATGGCATGACGTTCTCTCCTAGAATTTCCTGATACTTCAATCAGTCCATCTTGCCTTTTACATGCTGCAGGTTTCCAGCTCATTGAAAACAGCTGAAAGTCTGTACATTTTGACAATAAGCCTGATTTTCAATGGGGTTTGTATAATTTTGATGACAAATGTAACTGTAAATGGGCCGAATGAAGGCCGAACAAAATTACAATGAAATACATACAATATCCAAAAGAGGGCTGAATGAAAGCCCTAGATTCCATAATGTCTCGTAAAAGCTCAGAAATTGAGTTGCAGTTTAGGGGATCAGGGTGTTTTTGTACTGAAAGCTCAGCTGCCCATGGATTTTGACTTGAACGAGGCCCAATCATTTATTACTAAGCTGGGTATTGTTTGGATAGGATGAACGGATACCAATATATTTTTCTGAACTTTATCCAGGAGCCCTGGCTTGCAGCTATCATAGTTACAACGGCATTGTCATGGCCACTTCTGTTTTAATAATTTTTTTAACCCCTGTGTCAAGTTTTAGGTTACATATATTTGAAAACTTGACAAACATTTCAAATTTTAGTAAACCGGAAACTGAATTGCAAAATCTAGGAAATAAGTGCTGACTGGGAACAATTGTCACATCTATCTTCACAGCTTTGCTATTTTTACAAAATGTGAGGATTCAAAGTGAATTTCAAATTTACAGCCACAGTAGCCAAACTGAAAATGTAACAGAGAGAATTTTTCCATTTCAACTACTTTTACCTTACATTTGAACATCACCTTGAATTCACCAGGAATTCTCACTCTAGTTAATGTTCAGTTCACTAAACTGAAAGCACCAAGTTTCAATTCAGTGTTTAGTAAAAAAAAAACAAAAAAAAACAAACACATAATTGTAAAAAAATAGTATATAGAATATAACAGACTAATTATAAGAGATGCAAAGCGCCAATCTCAGTCTGCAAGCATTGTTGCCTTTACCATTTTATAACAGGGGGCCGGTAAGGGAGAGATAAATGGAATTTTAGAACATTATTAAAATACAGTCTAATCACACAGCAACATAAACATTGAGAAAACAAAATACAAAGTTGGTGAAACATAACTTTATGCAAAAGACACGTAAAGAATAAATAACAATTCTTAATCGAGGGTTAAAACAGGCAGAGTTACACTGTCTGCCTAATGATTAGCACATGTGCTAGCAGAGAAACAAACACTAGCAGCTAGCAGGGCTGGAGTTGGATCATGGATGGAATTGTTTATACTAAAAATACATGTGCACTTGGAAAATCTCTTCATCTTGCAACATCCTGACAGGAGGAGAAGAGAGGGCGTCTGATTAGCGCGGTCATGCAGGCTCCAGTGTCAGGCTTCTCTCTCCTTCTGCTGCCGAATGATGCCCTGTTTCTGTCATTTGCGAACTGGTCTGAAACTGAGATCAGTGGGCAAATGGAGGTGTTGAAGAAATTCCCCTACCTGAGAGGCGTATCCAACAATGGAATCTGTGCGACTTGTTTTTCTTTGATTGACAGGCAACATGTGACTTTGTCCCAACTTAAAGGAACTTTTTAGTGTTAGGAATACAAAGATGTATTTCTAACAATAACATGCTCCTCAGCCCATCGTTTTGCCCTCCGTGAGTTTTAAAGGGCTAAATAATCCTTTTTTCACTTGCCTAATTCCAGCCCTGATAACACTCAGTGCTGGATTGTGGTCTGCCTCTTCCACTGCCATCTTATGGGGGAACCAAATGCGGCTAGCACCACAAGCAATTTAGACCTTTCCCATATGAAAACATTGCCTCAGTGCTTACCTATGGTGTTTTCTCTGATGCTGGATGTCCTCATGCAGAGGGTAAGGACGTCCCTTGTTGTTTCACTGAATTAAACTCCATGAAACTCCAGGAAGCATCTCTAGTGGTTGTCTGGTAGTGTCGTAGTATTCAGTTTCTCTAAAACTGCAATGTTTTCCATTGCAGGACTAAGAGGGACAGGGACAGGGCACCCATACCACTTCAATTAGATGATGTGGTCTAGGTCTCTTTAAAGGAACACTATACAGTCAGGAACAGAAACATGTATTCCTGACCCTGTAGTGGTGCTGCGTGGGTCTGCCGACGCTGATCCAGTGCCCATTCCGCTTCATTGGATGACATCATGAGAATTGATGATCTCAGCCAATCCAATGCTTTTCCATAGAAAAGCATTGGATTGGCTGAGCATCAATTCTCATGATCTAAGCCAGGGAGGCGTGGCGGGAGGCGGGACATTTGGTGGGCAGGAGTCGGAGCCAGACAACACCTTAGCCAATCAGCACCTCCTCATCTCCATGCTGAGCACGCTGTGCAGCACTGCCCCAGGAAGCAGCTCCAGTGGCCGTCAGAGGAGTGGCCAGTGGAGTTATTTCTAGGCTGTACTGTAAACACTGCATTTTCTCTGAACGATAGTGTCCCTTTAACCATTACATTGCTCTTCTAACCTTTTAAAATGTGTATACAGCTAGAATGTGTATGTATACATTAAATATTAACAATCCATACTCCACAAGTTCAGTTGATCCACTACAAATTGGCTAAATGAGCAGAAATGCATGAGAACTTATCTTTTCATTATTCTACACTAAGGATATTACTTAAAGTGAGAATTGTCAAAAAAACTAAGTTAATTTAAGGCCAAAATAAGCAAATTGAAAACACAGCTGACTTGGAGCACATTTCCACCTTGACTTTGTTGGCCTTAAATTTTAAATGTACTTCTCTTTAATTTCTGGTAATTCTCACTATAGCAAATTACCCTGACGGTCTCTCTCTGAGCATCTCTGATGTCTGAGTCTGAGGAACAGTAAATGCTCATTTAAAATAACCTTTTAATAATAATATTAAATAATGATAATAATAATAATATTAAATAATAATAATAATAATAATAAAAATAAATAATAATCATTTTAATTGGACTATGGGCATCTTTATAATCCACAGTTACCTTTTTGTTTTGCCTTTATAGTTCAATTTGAATACCCAAGAAAAACAAAACTTTTTTTGTCCAAGCCTGTGAATTCTTTCAACCCGTCCAGCTCCCCCCCCCTTTCATCGTGTGTTGGGCCCCTCCCCCCCCACAGACTCAAGCTATTTTTAATTGAACTTAGACAAATCTGTTGTGTTCTCCTGTTCAGTTCTGTTCTATTCCTACAGAGTCACAAGTCTAATTCTAGTATGAGGTGTCTGCTCAGTGTATAAAAAAGTAAATGTTTTATTTTTTTATATCTACTGGTAAGAATATCGTTTTTCTTGTATGCGGTGCTTCTAGTCTAGAGATATACTTAGAAATTTACAGAAGACATTTGTTCCTAATTTTTCTCACAAGCTGGTGGAACAATAATATTTGAATTAGGTGACATTGTTTATTATAAGGCTGTGTCTGTAGGGGGATACTCCAAGACACTCCCACCTGGAACTGACCTGTTCTTTTTTTTATTTTATTTTATTTTATTGAGGCGTTGAAAGACAAGATACAGAAATAAAAGTATGGAATTACTCTTGATAAACATAGTTCAGTCAAACATTACATAGTTACTGTAATGCGAAATCCTGCCGCTTTCTGTATTTTAAAAAATCTTGCGATATGCAGCTAATCTCATAAAGGACAAACAGAATCGATAGGCCTAGGATACAATTTCTCATTGTAAACAAAATTCCGCTATATAAAGCTGGTTTGTGGCTTGTCTATAAATATACTACGAGAGATCTCACTGTGGCAAAGGTATAAATGGAGGGATAGATGGCTGAAGACGTATCTATGTGTAGGGTACAGACAGGGCCAGATTAAGAACCCAGTGGGCCTGGTGCTGACAATTATGATGGGCCTAACTACAAAATCTTATTGACCAAAAACACTAAAAGAGTCCTACCTCCCAAGTGTCATGTATCTGCTTTCATCTTTCAAGTAAATCCATACCCCCTAACAGTAAAAGCAGGAAGTCTATGGACGGGATAAAAGGGTGGGCCACTGACACAAATCACATAACCAGAACTGCCGAAAGGGGCGAACATACCCAAAAAGGGGGCATGTTTGTGTCCCCATGTCTCCCAGTCCCCTAGTGTCTGTGTCCCCATGTCTCCCAGTGTCCCTATGTCACTAGGACACTAGGGGACATTGAGAGACATTGGGATACTGAGATACTAGGGAACACTGGGAGACCTGGGGACACAGACACTTGAGGACACTGGGAGACATGGGGACACTGGGTGACTTTGAAACATGAGGGGACACTGGGAGACATGGGGCACTGAGACACTGTGATACATAGGGAATACTGTGATATATTGGGGACACTGGAGATTTGATAAAGACCTAGGTACAGGCCAAAACGTTCCAGTGTCAAATAAAGCTGCTTAAATCTATCACAGTGAGAGTCTGAGATTTTTTCCTTTTATACTAGGGGACACTGAGACACGTGGGGCACTGTGAGACATGGGGACACTGGGAGACTAGGGGACACTGAGACACTACAGATACTGAGAGAAACCAGGGACACTGGGAGACATAAGGCACTGAGACACTGGGATACATAGGGGACACTGTGATACATAGGGGACACTGGAGACTTGATAAAGACCTGGGTAAAGGTTAAAATGTTGCAGTGTCCAATAAAGCTGCTTAAATCTATCACAGTGAGTGCCTGAAATTTTTATCTTTTATGCTAGGGGACACTGAGAGATATGGGGACACTGGGAGACATTGGAACACTGAGACACTGGGAGACTAGGGGACTTTGGGAGACTAGGAAACACATTAGGGACACTGGCACAGTACGGACACTGAGAGACACCAGGGACACTGGGAGACATGGGGATACTGAGATACTAGGGACTCTGGCTGGGAGTGCCCTCGTCTCCCAGGTCTCAAAGTAACCCAGTGTCCCCCCCCATCCCCCAGTGTCCCCATGTATCTCAGTGTTCTCTAGTGTCTCAGTGTCCCCATGTCCCAGTGTCCTCATGTCACTAGGACACTAGGGGACACTTAGAGACATTGGGACACTGTGAGACATGGGGACACTGAGACACTAGGGGACACTGGGAGAGACATGGGGACACTGAGATACATGGGGATACTGAGAGACTAGGGGACTCTGGGAGAATAGGGGACTCTGGAAGACTAGTGACATAGACACTAGGAACACTGAGAGACACCAGTGACACTGGGAGACATGGGGACACTGAGAGATGCTGGGAGACATGGGGACAATGAGACACTAGGGACACTGGCTGGGAGACATGGGGACACTGAGAGACTAGGGGCCACTAAGAGACATGGGGCCACTGTGTCCCTAGTGTCTCAGGGACCCCATGTTCCCCAGTGCCTCAGTGTCCCCATGTCTCCCAGTGTCCCTAAGTCTCTCACCGTCCCCATGTCTCAAAGTTTCCCCTAGTGTCTCAGTGTCCCCAGGTCTCCAAGTGCCCCCTAGTGTCTCAGTGTTACCAAGTGTCCCTATGTCTCCCAGTGTCCCCTAGTGTCTCAGTGTCCCCTAGTGTCTCCCAGTGTCCCCATGTCTCAGTGCAGCCTTTCCCCCCATCCCATACTTAACAGAGCTGTTAACTGTCTCTGCAGGCTCAGAGATGCTGTCTGTACTCACTGTGCAGAGCTGCTCCCCCACGGATCAGTGAGTAGAGCAGGGAGGGAGATGCTCTAACTTCTTATCCTTGCCTCTCTCCATACACACACAGCGACCCCTACTGGTTGGTGCTGGTATTGCAGAATAATCTCTGTTTATACTGAGACTGACATTTGTATTGCTGGTATTACTGCAATACCGGCACCGGCTAGGTTGCCTCAAATTCCTGAGAAATACTTCTGAGAAATACCTGGCAATCCTAAGAGTA
This sequence comes from Pelobates cultripes, assembly GCA_933207985.1. Lineage (NCBI taxonomy): Eukaryota > Metazoa > Chordata > Amphibia > Anura > Pelobatidae > Pelobates > Pelobates cultripes. The sequence goes on from OW240921.1 coordinate 13,452,784, forward strand.
GTGTATAAAGAAAAAAAAAACTTTTTTTTTTTTTTTTTTTAAATCAATGGGCCTATTCCATGGGCTTGGGCCTGGAGCTACAGCTCCATCAGCCCTTATATTAATCTGGCCCTGGGTACAGTGAAGAGGTCGCAAGCCGTGATACCCATACAAGTGTGCAGTGGTGTAGACCATGAAATTCGGAGCCTGAGAGATGCTCAGTGAGTTTAGGAGTGTGAGCTAGGAGGTTACAAGTACTAAGTTGCCTGAGCTAAATGTAGCTCATGGTACTAGGAGACATGGACCTAGTACCATGGGGCAGTGGGGGAAAGGGGAGGAGTGTTAACACCAGAGCTGAAAACAATCACTGCGGAAAGCAGCACAAGTGTCGTAAAGACATGTGGAAGGGTGTTCTAATGTGAACTACGGGACTCCAAGGAGAGCAAGATTATAACTGAGCAATAATAAGGAAAACAAATCATAAGTGAGAATAGAGATATATGAGTGTGTTTAATGTGCGGTACCAGCAAAGTCACTGGGCCTCTCCCTCCGTGTAGCACAAAAGGTGTCACTTCATCTAAATTCCAGGATGATGTGCGTAGAGGGTCTGCAGCGGCTGTGACTTGGTTGGGGAGGCCCAGAGCTGATATAAATGCCTGTTCCTCTGTCGGATCCGAAGCCTTGTGTGTCTTTCAATTCTGGATGACCCAGAGCACTCTGGGGGTAGTCCCTTGGTATGCGATTCCCGCATGTTGAAGTGTTTTCGTGATGTACTGCATGCTTTTTCGCCAAAGTAGCATAGATCTACTCAAGTCCTGGAAGAAGGATATATGGCTGGATTCAAAAACATAGGGAGTCTTTCCTTTAAGTGCTATCATCAGGTTTAGCTTGTCTGCAAGGGTTTGGTATGGCAGGATAACATCCCGGGGTGATGCAGGAGGTGCCTGCAGTGATTTAGCCATTCTATATATGCCGTCGTAATTATAGCCTGTTTGATTAGAAGAACTGAGGACACCAGGCTTCTGATAAAGTGACATTTAGACTGTAGCTAATACAGATTGGAATACAGATAATGTATTTTTTAATGTTACAGTGTCTCTTTAAATGCAGACAGGGCACTAGCTTAACTCTCTTTGCTGGGTTAGATATGCCAAGGTCCCTGGTATACACATGAAATAATTTGCTCACTATAAATCTCTCCTCCGTCTGTTTATATTCAGACTGTGTGGGAAGACCTCTCCCTGGACACAGACTCCATTCTGCTGAGAGAAGGGATTTATGTATCTAGTGGCTCAGTTCTAAGTGTTCTACTTATTGAACACCTCGATGTGATCATTCCTACGTATCCGTGACTATACTAATAAATACAAATGGGCAGGAGTAATACATTGCTAACATTGGATTTAGCTTTACGGTGACTTTGGATTTAGGCGATAAGAGCTGTCGTGCTGGTTCTGCAGTGTGAACTTGCTCCTTAGACTGAGAAAAGGGTGTCACTGAATCGAATATCTGGAAATTGGTTTAAAGGGACAGATACCCAATACAAAGATGCTGATACTGTATATCTACAAACTTTCTCTTGAGTTTATTTCAGATCTTTGGCCAATTCACAATTTTTAATTTATTAAATAAACCCCCTTATATAAATTATATATTATATATATATGTGTGTGTGTATATATATATATATATATACGGTATATATCTGAGAAATGAATATGAAAAAAAAAAGAATAAAGTCGAACAAGCCTAGTAATAGAAACTTCAAACTGCCAGTGCATTTGTAAAAAGATAATTACAGGTATAAATCTGTAACATAATTTAATTAGCTTGACATTTTATGTAACACTATCATTTTTTACCTTATGTGAGAAATGTTTAAATAGAATGATATGAACTATTCTGCAAGTTCTGTAATTTCATAAAACTATTTTACTGAAGATTGGCTGTCTTTTTAATGACTGAGAATAAATTAACAAAATGGTTTAAAGAGACAGATGTCCGATATAAAAATGCTGATATAGTTTCACTATCTATATATCTGGAAATCTGTAAGTGTGATGTCACCTGAAAAGTGACACAAAGTGAAAAAGAGTCAATTGATATAAAAAATAAAAACCTAATGGAAATAATTTTGAAGACATTTGTAAAAATGCTACTAAATAATTCTTGATAGAAAAGGTATTGAGGCAGCACCAAGGGACATTGGTGCTAAACTGAGGTCAGTGACAGAAGGTGTGTTTAACTATAGGAAAACAACATTTTTTGGCACTATAGTTTCCCTTTAAGCTGTCTTTTCCTTTTAAAGAGGCAGTACTTACTTGAAGATGATCAAGTAATGATCGCATATATTAATACTTTTACAAAATGGAATCCCGTCAAGGATATATAGAAATCTCAGGACTTTAATCTGTTTTTTTTTTCTATTTAAAGAGGCAGTAACCACTTGCAGAGGATTAATTTGTATACAATAATATCTCCACGCTACCCAAAAATATCTGGTTTGAAATAAGAGCTCCACTTCAAGTGTATTGAGGTGCAAATCAATATTCACATATATTTGCTACCAAAGGACAATTTAGACACGGAGCAATTCACAAGTTTAATAGATCTAACTTACAGATACGGAGAAATTACTCAAAATAAATTAACCTCTTTTAACAAATGCGATAGATCTGAGTTCTTCACAATTTAGATACAACATAAATACTTTATTGGTACAAGGTAAAATTGTTAAAATGTATAGGACAATGATAATATGCAGTGTAGCAGCTAGGAAAATGAGTAATAAATAAATAGATTAGCATGGGGGTGTAGGGTGCGTGCATGCGCACATTGCTTGCATTAGGCTGAGGTTCATGGAGAATACGGCGCAATAATAGGGTTCAGCACCGTAACCAAATCGATATGCACCGTCTGACATTTGGCACTCTAAATGTTCCCATGATAACCAGATAATAAGCATTTTTCTTATTGCCATAATTCACCTACTTAAAGAGGATTCAGTCTGGATTGCACACTAAAAATGGATAAGCCATTGGTGTGATTTGTGGGGACCCCACTATTTTTGTTAAGGTGAATTTCACCAAGGGTTAAAACCTGTGATATTAACAGGACTTTAATCAGGTATTTATTTTCCTTTTAAAATACAGTAATTATTTAAAGAATAGCCATTTGTATATATTAATACTTTTATCAAGTGGAATCTCATCTCGGGTGTATAGAAACCTGTGATATTAAAGGGATCCTATAGTGCCAGGAAAACAAACCAGTTTTCCTGTCACTATAGGCACCTGTAGTGCCCTCCTCCCTCGTTGACCACCTCCCGTGTGGCTGAAGGGTTGAAACCCCTTCAGCCACTTACCTGAACCCAGCGCCGATGTCCCTTGGCGCTGGGTCAGGCTCCGCCCACACTCCTCCTCGCCGACGTCAGCCAACGGGGGAGACCTAATGCTTCACTATGCGGAAAATCTGCCCCTGGAAGTCCGTTTAGATTCCAAAAGCCCTCTAGTGGCTATCTGTTGGACAGCCACACAGGGCAGATTTAGAGCTGCAATGTAAAGATTGCATTTCTCTGGAACTGCAATGTTTAACATTGCAGCACTAAGTGCAAAAGGGACACAGCACCCAGACCACTTCAAAGAGCTGAAGTTGTCTGGGCGACTACAGTGTCCCTTTAAATTCCAGAACAGGAATGCAACAAGCTGAAATGCACACTAAAACAGATACACTGTTTGATTTGTGGTGGCCCATCTAATTTTGCCAAGTGAAATTTCATTAAAGGAAAACTATAGTGACAGGAAAACAAACTTGCTTTTCTGTCAAGCCCCTCCATCCCCGTGGTACAGAAGAGATTAATAACCCCTTCTGTCACTTACCTGGGTCCAGTGCTGATGTCCCTCGGCGCTGGCTCAGCTCCACCAACACTCCTCCCCCGCCGACATCCACCAACGGAGGAAAGACTTAATGAGCATGTGCAGCAATGGCCACATTTGCATTAAGATTTCCCAATAGGAAAGCATTTTATTTTCTTTTATCTGCTTCATGAAGCCTTTTGGGACTTTCATTGTCTGTTATAAAGAAACAGGCAGTATTAAATTGAAAATCTGAAGAAGAGGTGAGATTTTGGAATACACTATGTCTTAAGAGTATGAGCAACTGATTCAGAGGTAAATGGATTTAAGGAATATATTAAGGGTGAAAAAGGAAGGAGAAAGGAAGGGAAGCAAAGGAGATACAGAAAAAAAGAAGGGGAAAAGGAATAAGATAGAAGAAAAAGGGAAGTGTTAGGCATGATTTTATCCTCAGCGGCCATTTAGTAAGCATTAGACATCTTAAATAGTGATGTCGCGAACCCGAAATTTTCGGTTCGCGAACGGCGAACGCGAACTTCCGCAAATGTTCGCGAACCGGCGAACCGCCCGAAACGCCATTGACTTCAATGGGGAGGCGAATTTTAAAACAACACACAAGAGTTGTTTCAAGGGGACATAACACCATGGGAAAATTACACTGACATATGACATATTGACACCTTGACATATGGATTGACACCTGTCCTCAGAGCCCCTGATGCACACGGACACAGAGCAGAATAGAGACTGGTCCCCCTACATAGGGTCACTTGGCAGATATGGATTGACACCTGTCCTAAGGATCCCTGATACACACGACACAGAGCAGAATAGGGACTGTTCCCCTACATCGGGTCACTTGGCAGATATGGATTGACACCTTGTTACAAACTGCTATTTGTAACGGGCCCTTTAAATGGCAAATTGCCCTGCTTCCCTGGGTTGTGGAGAAGCCTACTTGCCAGCCTCCTCCCGCATGACTATGGCCCCTGGGAGATTGTGAAAATGTATGCACTTTTATTTGGTGTGTATGGCCCTTTAAGACTGTCGGTGGGCATATTGGGGCTTATGGACTCTTTATGTGACTGGTGCTGGCCCTTTAAACACCTTTTTTGGGACATCAGTAAGATTGGGACACTGCCCCTTTAAGGCCGTGTCCCCAGACTTGTTGGGGACACGGCCCCTTTAAGACGGTGTCCCCTGTGTCCCCAGACCTGGTGCAAACCCCTTGTGCCTGCCTTGCTATTTCCCACTTGGTTCAGTAAATGGGAAATTATTTCAGCTGCAGAGACTAAGTCCCATTCGGCGATGGGACTTAGTCTTTTTTTCAGCCGTTTTTTTCAGCCTTATTTCAGCTGCAGAGAC
>OW240921.1:13458081-13513210 GCA_933207985.1 Pelobates cultripes
ACCTTAGGTCCCCCTCCTTTTTAGTATTTAGGGCCCCCACCCGCCGCTCAGGGGTGGGGGCCAGGGGGGAGGACATTAGGTCCCCCCCTTCTTAGTATTTAGGGCCCCCACCCACCACTCAGGGGTGGGGGCCGGGGGGGGACAGAAGTTCCCCCCTATTGTTTTTTTTAGGGCCCCCACCCACCGCTCAGGGGTGGGGGCCGGGGGGAGGACAGTAGGTCCCCCCCCCATATCATTGAGTTAACTTTGATAACCCCGCGCGGCGGGTGGGGGGGTTGTCAAAGTTAACTCAATGATATGGAATAGGCGGCGGACCGAACATCGCATATGTTCGCCCGCCGTGGCGAACGCGAACATGCGATGTTCGCCGGGAACTGTCCGCCGGCGAACTGTTCGGGACATCTCTACTGATCAACTATGTTACGAAACAATGTCTAAAATAAAATGAAAGATGTACAATTTTATTTTTAGAAAGTAGTTATCTGCCATCTTTTCAAGTGATGTCTACCTTTCGCCATGACCTGCCTACCTTGTGACCATGAACTCATTTTTCTGTCAATGTTCCAAAATATTTGCTATATATAGCTTGGTTGCTGCATCCAAGTGCTGCTTCAAAGTGTGTGATTGGTGATAAACTGGAGACAATCTGAGTGTTGAACATACCTTTGCGAGAAGAGGCCTGCACCATATCCCATAAGCAGGGATTATACCGCTGTACGCTTTTCATACTAGAGCTAGCTATAGCTCTAATACATGTGAGTGCATTACCATATTCTTTTATTATCAGTTTTACCACATTAGACATACTACGCTATTTGGTTTTTTATCTGTTTTATCTTTTCATAATTTGCTGAATTGCTGACTCTGCGTAATATTAAGTTTTTTGATATAAATCCTGATTGAAGCCAATACATTTTGAGATATGATTTGAGACCGGGTGTCATGTATTCTCCTATACATTTCTTCCGAGCTGCTCGTAGGTGTGTTTGTGCTGGTTGAAAGTCCAAGGACGGTCTGCAGCCGGGAATAATTCCCGGGGAAGAATTTCTGCCCTAATAGGAAGAGAAGAGAAAAGGAAAAGAAAAACAAAGAGAAGAAAGAATGGAAAGGCAATAGACCCACAGAAACGAAAATAAGAAATCAACCCCCCTTTCCACAAAACACTGAAGTGCCCTGAAAATTACTTTTTTTTTTTTTTTTTTTACATACTAGCATAATAGGTCTTGCTTAAAACCCAATGCTTGAATTTGGTCATGACTTCTCCTCTCCACTCTGAGGAATGTAATGAAGACATACATGAAGTGCATTAAACTGTAGTAGGTCATATTATATCTTTTTTATATCACTGGATTTAGAAAATCGGGCTTGAAGAGAGAAGGGAAGAACAAGGTAAAGAAAAAAGGAAACTCGATATTATCTATCTTACCCATGGAGATCAATCATCTCGCCAACATTATAATGGATAAGTTAGATAACAATTTGGCAACAAGCCTGAATAAATTTAAAATGGGACCAGAAAAAAAGACAAACTAAACAATGGAAATAAACAAGAGAATGGAAAAAGAATACCTGTATTATCCTAGAGTAATTAATTCATCTATTAAACCACAGAGAACATCTCCCTCCCCTGAATAATTATACTCCATGTCGTCAGAAGGGGAAAACTTATCAAGAAAGTTTAATGGTAGCTTTGGATAACCTATACAAACAATTTAAACAAGACCTTAAAACATCGGTAACAAAGTTGAGAAATTTACTCATTGAGATCAAAGAAAAACTAGATGATCAGAGGAAACATTTTTTAAGTATACAAAGGGAATTTAAACTCCTCCAAACTCAAAAAAATCTTTTACGAAACCAAGTAAAGAACTTGAAAATGAAAGTAACAGGAATCAACGACTGCCTGTAGCAGAATGGACGCCTCCAAATACTATTATATATACTTTCCACGTTTATTTAACATGTTTCATCCTTTTTCCGTTCGGGAGACTTGATACGAATTACTGAATGTTTCCACTGGGTGGAATGCTTATACCGAATGTGGGCAATGTTACTTGGTTGTTGAGTGCCTGGAACTCTTTTCGGCTAGGCACTCGCACGAATGCCGGTAAAACTTTGACTGCTACTCGTTCTATTTCCAGATGACCTAGACGTACGACGTTCAGGAGATATGAACTACCGAACACGGGGAGCATTTGTATCCTGAAATGAATAAAATTCCCTGGCATGGTGTTCACACTGAAACCTTATGAACCGAGACCAGCCAGTGCCTGGAACTGTTTTGGGCTTGCGTCTCGTGCCTGGCTGGTCAGAACTTTACTTCGATGGCATTTCCGTTTCACCAAACCGATCGGAGGTCTATTGGACCGGGTAGAGTAGCCATGTGTTGTATACAACTAAAAATTTAGCAACCAAATTCTAACACCGAAAATATTAATAACTGTGTACATGAAATATAGGTCAGAAACATTAAATCACCATAATAAAAACTGCATGCACAGAAAATTACAGTGGCAAACTACAGGAATAATTGGAAACAATTCAGTAGTAACACACGATAATATGGTAGCAATGTAAGAATAAATGATGTGAAGTATCTTCCAAGCTTCAGTCAGTACCTGGGGGTTGGCGGAGTTTGTGCAGGATGTTAAATGCAGAGCTCCTGTATTGTTGGTTCTGGGAGTGTAAGGTGAGGCCTGGGAGTTGTGGGAGTTTGTGCAGGATGTTAAATGCAGAGCTCCTGTATTGTTGGTTCTGGGAGTGTAAGGTGAGGCCTGGGAGTTGTGGGAGTTTGTGCAGGATGTTAAATGCAGAGCTCCTGTATTGTTGGTTCTCGAAGTGTAAGGTGAGGCCTGGGAGTTGTGGGAGTTTGTACAGGATATTAAATGCAGAGCTCCTGTATTGTTGGTTCTGGGAGTGTAAGGTGAGGCCTGGGAGTTGTGGGAGTTTGTGCAGGATATTAAATGCAGAGCTCCTGTATTGTTGGTTCTGGGAGTGTAAGGTGAGGCCTGGGAGTTGTGGGAGTTTGTGCAGGATGTTAAATGCAGAGCTCCTGTATTGTTGGTTCTGGGAGTGTAAGGTGAGGCCTGGGAGTTGTGGGAGTTTGTGCAGGATGTTAAATGCAGAGCTCCTGTATTGTTGGTTCTGGGAGTGTAAGGTGAGGCCTGGGAGTTGTGGGAGTTTGTGCAGGATGTTAAATGCAGAGCTCCTGTATTGTTGGTTCTGGGAGTGTAAGGTGAGGCCTGGGAGTTGTAGGAGTTGTGCAGGATGTTAAATGCAGAGCTCCTGTATTGTTTGTTCTGGGAGTGTAAGGTGAGGTCTGGGAGTTGTAGGAGTTGTGCAGGATGTTAAATGCAGAGCTCCTGTAGCTCCTGTATTGTTGGTTCTTGGAGTGTAAGGTAATGCCTGGGAGTTGTGGGAGTTTGTGCAGGATGTTAAATGCAGAGCTCCTGTATTGTTGGTTCTGGGAGTGTAAGGTGAGGCCTCGGAGTTGTGGTAGTTTGTGCAGGATGTTAAATGCAGAGCTCCTGTATTGTTGGTTCTGGGAGTGTAAGGTGAGGCCGCAATGTCTCATGCAATTATCTCTCAGGCACAGAGGATCCTGGGATTGAAACCCCTGTTTTATTGTATTGTAAACCCTTTGTAAGGGACTGGGCATAAAAGCCGTGAGTGAACAAATAAAGTCAGTTGTACTCCCAGAACTGTGTGTCATCCAGTTGCTGGGGGGAGGTGGGATATTTCTTTGGCGTTTTTCTTGTTCCTGATTGTACTTTGGTGGATCCAGCGGACAAGAGTCCCTGCTAGGACTTAAGCTCTGCTATAATGCCATCCTGGCAGGGTGGCATAAAACTTCCTTGTCGTCCTTTGTACTCAGTGGGTCCCCACTGATCCCCTGCCGGAGGTCAGGTTTGTTTTCCTGGCACTATAGTTTCCCTTTAAGACCGTATGGCAGGCCAGGAATGAGAATTACCCCCATCATGGCATACCATTTTCTAAAGTGGACAAACCAAGTTATTTCAAATGGGGTATGTCCATCCTAGTCACAAGTCACAAACACTGGCCAAAACGAGCATTCAAATTAGTTTTTTGCAGTTTTTTACACACAAACAAATATGAACGCTAACTGATGGATGAATGGTGTGGGGTTAGTTGTTCTACGTTTAGTGTGGGATGTTGGAAATTCCATTTTAAACTCAAGAGATAATAATTCACTCATTTAAATTCAATTGGAAGTCACGAAAACTCCATTAGAGTGTGTCTGCCAGTCACGGAATATTGCATTGGTACATGACGACCCTTTAACGTACCTTTTTTGTGCTGACTTGTTGAGTAAACATTACTCCTATACTCTCCTATAATGTTTTTCAATATGTGAATATTGTTCAATTTTGTGCTATTCAGACTTGATTTTACTACATATCTTAATGACATCACCTAATGCATCCAATTTAGCAAGACACTTGCTTATCTTTCTATCCCTGGAATCCATTGTAGAAATCTGCATCCATGCATTAGTACATCCACCGATCCACCTTTAAGTCTGGCTATATATCTATTGCTTTTAAATGAATAATTGTATCCTTATAATTAATTAATAAATCATAATCCACTTAAGTCATAATCCAGTTTTATTCTTTATTGTTTGTATCCATCAGCCGTAAAATATTCATTACTGTAATTATTTGTTTTGATGTTTTTCCCCCTTTCTTTTACCATTCACGCCCTTCTTTAATATTTGAATTCTCTCTCTTCCTGCCCATCCTTTTCATGTCACATAATAGCCTTCTGCTTTATTTTCTATCAGCATCAAGAAGTTTGACCATCCCAGCTCCTGGATAATTCCATCATGAGACCCATAATTACATTATTCTCCATCCTTTTATCTCTTGTACCCAACGGTAAGTCTGTTCATGCAAGAAAAACCAAAACATTACCAATGAGATTATGTTCATAATAAAAATATTGATATTGCTGTATGTTTATAAACCGATCTGTTTTTTTTTTATACTGTATTTACTAAAAAAAAACAATAATAACCATTTTAGCATCAGCAGTATTCCAGTGCATTGCTATGCTGTGATATTTTATGCGTTAATACTGGAAAGAAAATGTTAATTTAGAACTTAGAATCTCAAACATGTTTATAAATCTATTTATTTATTTTGTAACTTATATCTGTTAAAAATAATAAAAAAAGACAGTTCAGGTCTGCTGTGACAATAAGTACAGTATTATTATTATTTTATTATTTATATAGCGCCGTCAGATTCCACAGTGCTGTACAATGGGTGGACTAACAGACATAGTAAAAGTAGGGATACGAAGTAGGTTGTTAGAAAAGTATTCACTGAGGGCTTAGAAGGTAATTTTGACAGTTGCAGGAGAGGAGTCATGGGGGTGGGGGATAGACAGTCAATGCTATTTTCAAGTGTTAAACACGTATAATATGCCTTTTAGCATAAAAAGAATCATTGTGGACCCTTTACAAAAGAGCAAATTCATCCCAAATACTTATTTTTCAGATAAGCTTTTTTTTATTCTATATTTACAGATCAGCACAAATGACTGTCTAGTCATTAGACTTGAACTTTTTTTTTTTTTCTCTTTCAAGTATGTGAGATCATTTTTTAACCTGTTCGTTTACAAAAGTCTATGGTAGTAGTTAAGAGGGTGTAGACAGTTTGTGATAACAGTGCCACTCTGTCTGGTCAATGTGCAATTAATCTCGTCTTTGTCTCTTTGTTTCCGACGGGTTCCATTCCATTTATGTGTTTGTACGGTACAGACATTAATAATAATTAACAATGAGTTTGATCATACGCTGACGTAGCTCCCACCTTGCGAATAGCATTTGGATTCACAGAAGCAGTTTTGTGGGGAAAGTAGGATGAAACGCTTTTTTTTTTTTTTTTTTTTCATTCACTAGATTGACAGCAAGCAGCTTTGCTTCCACACCCCAACCAGCCTCTATTAACAGTTCAGCATCTGCATCAGAAAAAAACACTAACAGGTGCCTAAACCCACACCCCTGGCCAGGCTAGTCTTACTACATATCCTGCTTCAAGGCATATCCTCCGGGGATTCATGTTGTGCTTGTGGTAGCAATAGTTAATAACTACATATAATGTGAATTAATCCATTAAATTCACAGTGTGACATCACAGTGGGTAATATGGGGTTTACAGTCAGATCACTACGTATAATGTGCTGTGTTTAAGGATCACTGAACTCTCTTAACGGGACACTATAGTCACCAGAACAACTACAGCTTATTGTATTTGTTCTGGTGAGTTATAATCATTCCCTTCAGGTTTTTGTCAGTAAACAATGTATATCCAGAGAAAATGCAGTGTTTACATTACAGCCTATAGATACTGCTACAGGCCACTCTTCAGATGGCTACTAGAGGTGCTTCCTGGGGCAGTGCTGCACAGTGTGACTAACATTCAGTGTCTTCACCCTCTGCATGGAGACACTGAACTTTCCTCATAGAGATGCATTGATTCAATTCATCTCTATGAGGAGATACTGATTGGCCAGGGCTGTGTTTGCCTTGTGCTGGCTCTGCCCCTTGACAGTCTTAGTAATCCTATGGGAAAACATGATTGACTGAAATAACCACTTCTGATGATGTCAGCCAAGCAGGCAGATCCGGTCAACAGCAGCAGATTGAAATAAAAATATTTAGGGAGTTAAAGGGAAGCCAGGGGGGGCTATATGGTGTTTTTAACATTACAGGGTCAGGAATACATAGCGTTCCTTTAGTGAAGTAGTCTGGGTTCAGTGGCATTGTATGTTTAAGCTCTCAAGGTAAAACATTGCCAATTTGCAGAAAGGGCAACGTTTACCTTAAAAGGTTAAGCATGCCTCTAGTGGTGGTCACTACCTTACATAATTAAAAATACATTTAAACATTGCTTTCCAAACACGGAAATGCAAATTTTATAAATGGAAGTTGAAAAAAAATAGGTTGGTAAGATCTATCCACGTTAGTTATTTTGACATAAATCTATAATGTTTTTATCACTTCTCCACAATTCCTGGCTTAGTAAATAAACCTAACCCTTCATCGGACGTTTTCAGTAGTGTTCCACTCAGACGTTTCTTCTTGCTTTCAAACGTAACTGAACATCAAATGTCTAAGTTTCAGTTTCCCTCTCTACAAAGGGCGGTTACGTTAAGAGATATTTATAATGGACTGGATGATGGATTATGGGTAAAATGAAATTTGCTGAGTCTGCATGGAATCTCACATATTTCTCTTGCAGGATACTCGCTTGTATGTACAAAGTGTATCGGCCTGAATACAAGTTCTTGTGAAGGTTCCAGTGTCACTTGTCATCCAAAAGAGGTCTGTGGGACGTCATACACTGTTTCAGGTAATTTCTTAATTGCTATTTTATTTTCTTATTGTGTCTTCTTTTTTAAAGTACTCAACATTATAAATAAGATCCCTCGTCTTTTAGAACTGTGTTACTTTTGTTTCTTTTACAATGACCAGAAACAATGCAAGATCATGTTTACTGTGTCACTTATTGTTCAAACCGTGCTGGGAACTTAGTTGAGGCATAGGAATATTTTTTTTCTTTTATACTTAGGTATAAAATGGATAGATAGATAGATAGATTGATATATGCTAGATAGATGTATAGATAGATATATGCTAGATAGATATATGCTAGATAGATAGATGTTAGATAGACAGACAGATAGATAAATAGATTAATATATGCTACATAGATAGATTGTTATATGCTAGACAGATAGATGTTAGTTATATAGATAGATAGACAGATAGATAGATTAATCTTCAGCATCATCTTAGCCATAGAAATCATGCCTCCACAACTATCCCAGAATTCCCAGCTCAACATGCAAATGAGCCCATTCTGCAGGAACCATGCACAATGGATTACAGCTTTAAACAGAGTATATTTTTTAGATAAAGCATGGGTTGTGATCCAAAAGGACAAGTTAGACATGTGCAATTTCGTTTCGGTCCGAATTAAGATTGCCGAAGTCCCGAAGTGCCGGAATTTCCGAAGTGTAGGAGTGCCGAAGTGCTGAATTGCTGAAGTGCTGAATTGCTGAAGTGCCGAAGTTCCGAAGTTGCCGATGTTCCGAGGTGTAAAAATACCATAGTTCCGAAGTTCCGAAGCACAGTATTGCCTAAGTACTAATATACTTACCCAGTGAAAGAAGAAGAATGTTACACTGTATCCAATTTCAAATAAATCGTATACAAACATAGCCAGGATTCAGCTGTAAGCATTTGCAACACTTACAACAATCAAGTAACTTACATTTATATAAAATGTAAGTTACTTAGCCAGTCATGTAATGAGAGGAATGAATAAGTAGATAACTCCCTAATTCCCACGAAATTAGGGAGCTATCTACTAAAAGGCTGAAAGACCTGAATTGGTCTTTCAGCCAAATTTACGAATACTAAGTAAAGATTAGTAAATTATGCCCCTACTCGCTATATAGGGGCATGTTTATTAAACAGTGAGTAGCCTGTGGCTGCTCACTGTTAAAAAAAAAAAAGGTCCCCCCCTCCTGAGCCCCCACCTGCGACATGTGAGTGGGGGCTTTTAAACTAAAGCTATTGTCCCCCCCGGCCCCCACCTCTGAGCGGCGGGTGGGGGCCCTTAGGTAAAAAAAGGGGGGAGGACTTTAGGGGACCCTAAAGTAAAAAAAGGGGGAGGACCTATTGTCCTCCCCACCGGCCCCCACCCCTGAGCGGTGGGTGGGGGCCCTAAACAAGAATAAGGACCTAATGTCCTCCCCCCTGGCTCCCACCCCTGAGCGGTGGGTGGGGGCCCTAAACTAGAATAAGGGGGGGGGACTTAATGTCCTCCCCTCTGCCCCAACCCCTGAGCGGTGGGTGGGGGCCCTAGATACAAATTGGGGGGACAACTAATGTCCTCCCCCCTGGCCCCACCCCTGGTGGGGGCCTTAAACAAGAATAAGGGGGGGGACCTAAGGTCCTCCCCCCTGACCCCACCCCTGAGCGGTGGGTGGGGGCCCTAAACTAGAATAAGGGGGGACCTAATGTCCTCCCCCCGGCCCCCACACCTGAGCGGTGGGTGGGGGCCCTAAATACAAATTGGGGGGGGACCTAATTTGACGAATTTAGGAATGCCGAACCAAGACAAATATTTTCCCCATGCACATGCCTAGAAACTAACCATGGACTGTTCTGATCTTTTGGGTATCGTCATCATGGCTCTGCTTCTCGTCTGGAAGTTGAAGTCTCTGTTTTAGTGTATAGCTAGGAGCCAAATATTTTGCAGTTCCACTCTACATATTATTAATACTGGCATTTATAAAAAGCCAACATATTCTGTGGTGCTGTACAATTCGGGAAAAAGACAGCAAAATGCAAACTGACCAATACAAAATTTAAAGATGGCCCTGCCTGAAAGTGGAGATCTAGTCCTTGAAACTATTTTTTACTGAGTCCCTATTTAGATAGCCCAGATTAAAATGGGGAGACTTGAGACAAGAGATAGCAGAGGAATTTGGTGGGCATGGCAGAGAGAATTAAAATTCTAATTCCTGCCATTGGTAACTGTACGGACATGCAGGTAGGTACTCCAGTTGAGTACCTCTGTTACTTTTCTGCTTCCTCAAGCTATTTTTAGACAATCGATTACTGCCTCACAAGTTGAAATACTTGGTGGCTTCTGGAACAGTCAGATGACCTCTACATGTCGGTGATTCAACCTTCGAAGAATAATTATGGCCAGTGATTATAGCAGTCATTTGTTTATAGTCAGTGTTTATAGACATTACCCCACACCAAGACTACACAAAGGGGTCAAAACATAACACACTTTTATTGCAGCTTTGCAGAGGTTTTTATACCTGAAGAGGGTCATTAGCATACAGATAGAATAATTAACAGTACATACAGTTCCCCATCAAGTCCTCTTCCCAAAACCCTTTGCGTTCGTTGTTGGTAACGACTCTCAGCTCGACCAAACAAACAACTTGGTGCCATTTGGCCATATCACTCTTGTTAACAAAATATGTAGACAGAATACAGAAGTCTCTATTAGACCAACGTGCCCTTTAAATATAGTTTAAACAACTTGAAGTATAATCATTTATGAACATAATGAATATCCTCGTAAAATTCTCATCCAAACAAGAGAACAATAAGAACGTTTGCCCTACAGCCTTGGATCCTTGACAGTGACATGTACAGGGAAGGAGGAAGTAAATCAGTGAGATGTCAAACAGCTGGAAAAACACGCTATTAGAAGGAGCCAGGCTGGGCTGGAGGAGGGGTCGGTGGGTGTCGTTCTTAGTAGCTTTCGTTCTTTCAGTTGCTTTCTGGAAATTGACTAAAGGAATAGAAGTAGACACAGTTATTTGAAGGGATTTACTGCTAGGAGGGGAAAGGAAAGGGGAGGAATGAAGTGGCTCTTTCTGTTGGATGCTGGGATTGTGGAATTAGGCCTGTATAGGCAGATAAATCTACTGATAACAGTATTCAGATTGAAGCATTACTGTTGTGCACTGTCTGCATATCTCAAGTTGGAATTTAGGAAATCCACCTTTGACACAGAAATTCTGAGACATGGTTTATTTATATAATATTTTTCCAGGAAAAATATATTCCACATTTATTCCAGAATTCCCAGCTCGACATGTAAATGAGCACAAGCAGGCATTGTGTTTCAGACCTTGGGTTATGATCCCAAAGGATCAATGACCAGAAATCAACCGTAGACTTTTTAGCTTTTTGGGTCTCAGCAGCATGGAGACCGATGTCTATCTTTGAGTTTATAGATAAGTGCCAAATGTGTGGTGAGACACTATAAAGAAAGTTTAAAATCATTGGTGCATTATTTTTAATATAAATTAAAAAGAAACCTTATGGATTGAGTTGAGTTTTTGTGGCAGTCTAATCTATTTTGATATCATTTTGACTGGAAAATGTAGAACTTAGGTGAAGGAGCAGGTATCTTGTAGACATTTGAATAGAAAAAACAATGTATCTGTCTGGTTTCTTTAATTTTTATTCGGATGCTTTTTCCCATTTGGTTTATTTATTTTTTCTTTAAGAATGGGATGCTAATTGAAATGATTTTGTTCGGATCACCCTTGCAGATACTTGGTATTAGAAGGACTTTAATGTCAGCCCCCTGAGTGTGAACAGGTAACCTGAAATCCACACTTTCTCTTGCTTTTCTTCGAGTTTTATAGATTTGTTTTAATACATTTGTATCCGAGGTTTGCTCCCTGATAGTTGCTGTTTCCTGTGATGCTTATATTATGCCTGTCCTTGTTTGTTGTCTGCAGGGAGCGAGATGAAACCAGAAACAATTGTAAAAAATTGTGTTCCTTGGAACTTCTGTAATATGAAAGGAAGTTACATCACTTTTGGTAACGTTCGATCACAGCTCACCATCAGTTGCTGTTTCACTGATAACTGCACTACATCTCAACCCACATGTAAGAACCTCAGTTATTGGCCATTTATTCTTCTGCGATATTTGGTAACTGGAAAACTACATTTCATTTTGTATACCCCTCAACATTGGGAGGTATGATATTCAGGACAAGGCTTAGGCTAAAAGGGGCATGACCGCGATACCATTGTCGATGGACAAAATGGCATGACCTATTCAGAAAGAGGGTGGGGCATCCCAGAAGGGGCAAAAGGCTCGAAATTGGGACTTCTCTGTCAGATTCAGGACAGCTGGGGGTACGGATTATGTTATGCTTACATAAAAGTTGACTGCGTTCATAGAGCATTGGTACCATTCACGGGACCATATTAGTTCCTCCAGAATATAGACTTATTAACTAAAACGTAAACGTTTGGGAAATCAAAGGGGATTTAAAATAGAATTAAAGGACCACTATAGTGCCAGGAAAACTTACTCGTTTTCCTGGCACTATAGTGCCCTGAGGGTGCCCCACCCTCAGGGACCCCCTCCCGCCCGGCTCTGGAAGGGGGAAAGGTGTTTAAACTTACCTTTTTCCAGCACTGGGCGGGGAGCTCTCCTCCTTCTCTCCTCCTCCGTTCCTCCTTCTGGGCTGAATGCGCACGAACGGCAAGAGCTGCGCGCACATTCAGCCTGTCGCATAGGAAAGCATTTACAATTTACAATGCTTTCCTATGGACGCTTGCGTGCTCTCACTGTGAAAATCACAGTGAAAAGCACGCAAGCGCCTCTAGTGGCTGTCAATGAGACAGCCACTAGAGGATTAGGGGAAGGCTTAACCCATTCATAATTATAGCAGTTTCTCTGAAACTGCTATAATTATGAAAAAATGGGTTAACCCTAGAAGGACCTGGCACCCAGACCACTTCATTAAGCTGAAGTGGTCTGGGTGCCTAGAGTGGTCCTTTAACATTTTAGGCCAAAACAGACAAACTGGATCCTAAAATGTGAAATTTACTTTGAATCCATTTTAAAATCTTTGACAATTTACACTATAGTAAATAACCTTGCAAATGTTACTCCGTGTCACTATTGATGTTTCTGGGTAGCTCTGCCTGTATGTTTGGCAGTCGGAGTGTTTAACTGTTTCTGTAGCTTTCTGATTGCCGGATATTTTGTATGTGTGATTTATCATGGAATTGTGACTGTCCTGCCAAAAGCGGGACTCTTGGGAATACTATTATATATTAAAGGAGAAATTTAAGGTGAATTCAAAGTACATTTGAAATTTAAGGTCAAAATAAATGAACTGGAAAAATAAAATGATGTTTTCAGTTTGGCTTCTCTGGTCTCACATATGAAATTCAATACATAACCCTTTAAAATTTCTACCACTCACAGTCTTATTTCACCAACTTATTTCATCATCTTTCGTGGGACAGTCCTGTTTTTTTGACCAGATATTTTGGTTCTTTAATTCTTGTTTCTTGCTATCAGGTCCATTGCCTCCTTGTAGTTACACCCAACAATTTAAAATTAGTCACACAATAAAAGACATACAGTAATGTGATGACTAATCCATAACACTATTTTCTTACAAATGCTTTCAAGTTTCAGCCATTAGTAATGAGCCTAATGGACTTGTCTGCCGATCCTGCTCCACTGAAAACAATACTCAATGTCCCAAGATTACAGCAATGAACTGCACGGGAAATGAAAAAATGTGTGTACTACGGAACACTACCATAAAAGGTAATTAGAAAAATGTAATGTAAAGGAAATCACAATATAATTCATTTAGCTTAGCATCTCTATATAATGATCATTTAAAAAGCAACAAAACCGTTGATTGAGCAAGTCCATCTCTTTTATGATTATCAATGTGCAAAATATTAGAACAAATTGACTTATTAAACAAGTTTAAAAGAAAGGAAACACTTTGTTATGTAAATGATCCAGCACTCAAACATGTTAGATGCACTGTGTAGGTTAGGTTATAGTTAGTTATACTGGGTGGGTTTATATTATTAAAGGGACACTCCAGGCTCCCACACACGTTAGATGCACTGTGTAGGTTAGGTTACAGTTAGTTATACTGGGTGGGTTTATATTATTAAAGGGACACTCCAGGCCTCACACACGTTAGGTGCACTGTGTAGGTTAGGTTACAGTTAGTTATACTGGGTGGGTTTATATTATTAAAGGGACACTCCAGGCTCCCACACACGTTAGATGCACTGTGTAGGTTAGGTTACAGTTAGTTATACTGGCTGGGTTTATATTATTAAAGGGACACTCCAGGCTCCCACACACGTTAGATGCACTGTGTAGGTTAGGTTACAGTTAGTTATACTGGGTGGGTTTATATTCTTAAAAGGACACTCCAGGCTCCCACACACATTAGATGCACTGTGTAGGTTAGGTTACAGTTAGTTATACTGGGTGGGTTTATATTATTAAAGTGACACTCCAGGCTCCCACACACGTTAGGTGCACTGTGTAGGTTAGGTTACAGTTAGTTATACTGGGTGGGTTTATATTATTAAAGGGACACTCCAGGCTCCCACACACGTTAGATGCACTGTGTAGGTTAGGTTACAGTTATACTGGGGGGGGTTATATTATTAAAGGGACACTCCTGGCTCTCTCACACGTTAGATGCACTGTGTAGGTTAGGTTACAGTTAGTTATACTGGTTGGGTTTATATTATTAAAAGGACACTCCAGGCTCCCACACATGTTAGATGACTGTGTAGGTTAGGTTACAGTTAGTTATACTGGTTGGGTTTATATTATTA
The DNA here is from genome assembly GCA_933207985.1 of Pelobates cultripes. Taxonomy (NCBI): domain Eukaryota; kingdom Metazoa; phylum Chordata; class Amphibia; order Anura; family Pelobatidae; genus Pelobates; species Pelobates cultripes. The sequence goes on from OW240921.1 coordinate 13,472,282, forward strand.
AAGGGACACTCCAGGCTCCCACACACATTAGATGCACTGTGTAGGTTAGGTTACAGTTAATTATACTTGGTGGGTTTATATTATTAAAGGGACACTCCAGGCTCCCACACAAGTTAGATGACTGTGTAGGTTAGGTTACAGTTAGTTATACTGGGTGGGTTTATATTATTAAAGGGACACTCCATGCTCCCACACACGTTAGGTGCACTGTGTAGGTTAGGTTAAAGTTAGTTATGCTGGGTGGGTTTATATTATTAAAGGGACACTCCAGGCTCCCACACACGTTAGATACACTGTGTAGGTTAGGTTACAGTTAGTTATACTGGGTGGGTTTATATTATTAAAGGGACACTCCAGGCTCCCACACACGTTAGATACACTGTGTAGGTTAGGTTACAGTTAGTTATACTGGGTGGGTTTATATTATTAAAGGGACACTCCAGGCTCCCACACACGTTAGATGCACTGTGTAGGTTAGGTTACAGTTAGTTATACTGGGTGGGTTTATATTATTAAAGGGACACTCCAGGCTCCCACACACGTTAGATGCACTGTGTAGGTTAGGTTACAGTTAGTTATACTGGGTGGGTTTATATTATTAAAGGACACTCCAGGCTCCCACACACGCTAGATGCACTGTGTAGGTTAGGTTACAGTTAGTTATACTGGGTGGGTTTATATTATTAAAGGGACACTCCAGGCTCCCACACACGTTAGATGCACTGTGTAGGTTAGGTTACAGTTAGTTATACTGGGTGGGTTTATATTATTAAAGGGACACTCCAGGCTCCCACACACGTTAGGTGCACTGTGTAGGTTAGGTTACAGTTAGTTATACTGGGTGGGTTTATATTATTAAAGGGACACTCCAGGCTCCCACACACGTTAGATGCACTGTGTAGGTTAGGTTACAGTTAGTTATACTGGGTGGGTTTATATTATTAAAGGGACACTCCAGGCTCCCACACACGTTAGATGCACTGTGTATGTTAGGTTACAGTTAGTTATACTGGGTGGGTTTATATTATTAAAGGGACACTCCAGGCTCCCACACACGTTAGGTGCACTGTGTAGGTTAGGTTACAGTTAGTTATACTGGGTGGGTTTATATTATTACAGGGACACTCCAGGCTCCCACACACGTTAGATGCACTGTGTAGGTTAGGTTACAGTTAGTTATACTGGGTGGGTTTATATTATTAAAGGGACACTCCAGGCTCCCACACACGTTAGATGCACTGTGTAGGTTAGGTTACAGTTAGTTATACTGGGTGGGTTTATATTATTAAAGGGACACTCCAGGCTCCCACACACGTTAGGTGCACTGTGTAGGTTAGGTTACAATTAGTTATACTGGGTGGGTTTTATATTATTAAAGGGACACTCCAGGCTCCCACACACGTTAGATGCACTGTGTAGGTTAGGCTACAGTTAGTTATACTGGATGTTTGAAATGGGCATCAGAAACCTTAAGGGCCAGCAGAGCATCTAATTTACTATCTTGGTGTTCCATAGGTTCTAAACTTGGAAAGAGTTTAATGAATGTTGCTCGTTGATGTCATTGCTCACTGACAAGCTCTGGGCCTCCTGCTTTTGATTTCTATGACAGTAAATTTAATTTTGCAGCAGAGCCTACTTACTGCCCACATCCCAGGTTTCTCACTGATCTGAGTCTGAGCTGGCTTGTATTCTTATTTTTGTGAATATAACACATGCATTGTTAAACAATCAGCTCAGTATATCACTTTATCTATAACGCCACAGGGTAACTAGCTAAATTATTATTCAGGAAAGACAAAACGTTTAGTGTCTGATATTTAGTCCTTTATAAAAAATTAATGGAAAGATTTGATCCAAAATGTTTTTGTCAACAAGTGATTTCTTTCCAAATAGTGTGAAAATTCCCATAACAGCTTATTCCCATAAGAATGTATCCTCTAAGTGGTTATGGTGCAATGGATCTTTGTGTGTCATTCTCCTGGTTTTTGTCAAACTATTTTTGAGAAATTTGACAAAACCTGTGGATCTCTCTGCAGCATCCCAACACCCAGTCTCCCTACAGCCACTCAGATGATGCATTTATTAAAGGGACACTATAGTCACCAGAACAACTTTAGCTTAATGAAGCAGTTTTGGTGTATAGAACATCCCCCTGCAGCCTCACTGCTCAATCCTCTGTCATTTAGGACTTAAATCCCTTTGTTTATGAACCCTAGTCACACCTCCCTGCATGTGACTTGCACAGCCTTCCATAAACACTTCCTGTAAAGAGAGCCCTATTTAGGCTTTCTTTATTGCAAGTTCTGTTTAATTAAGATTTTCTTATCCCCTGCTATGTTAATAGCTTGCTAGACCCTGCAAGAGCCTCCTGTATGTGATTAAAGTTCAATTTAGAGATTGAGATACAATTATTTAAGGTAAATTACATCTGTTTGAAAGTGAAACCAGTTTTTTTTCATGCAGGCTCTGTCAATCATAGCCAGGGGAGGTGTGGCTAGGGCTGCATAAACAGAAACAAAGTGATTTAACTCCTAAATGACAGTGAATTGAGCAGTGAAATTGCAGGGGAATGATCTATACACTAAAACTGCTTTATTTAGCTAAAGTAATTCAGGTGACTTTAGTGTTCCTTTAAGTTTGTCTGACAATGATAGATTGTTAGTGCTGGGAAGAGCCTAACTCAGTACCTCTAGCTATCTTTCACAACCAAAATTGGCTACATAGTTACATAGTTACATAGTTACATAGCTGAAAAGAGACTTGCGTCCATCAAGTTCAGCCTTCCTCAGAAATGTTGTTGCTGTTGATCCAAAAGAAGGCAAAAAACCTGGTCTGAAGCACTTCCAATTTTGCCACAAACTAGGAAAAAATTCCTTCTTGACCCCAAAATAGCAGTCAGATGTCTCCTTGGATCAATCAGCTATTACCCCACTAATTAGAAATTATATCCCTGTATGTTATGTTTTTGTAAGTATTTATCCAATTTCAGTTTAAACATCTGTATGGACTCTGACAAAACCACCTCTTCAGGCAGAGAATTCCATATCCTTATTGTTCTTACTGTAAAAAAAACTTTTCTTTGCCTTAGATGAAATCTCCTTTCTTCCTGCCTAAATGTGTGACCTCGTGTCCTATGTATAACCCTGTTTATGAATAGATTTCCAGATAAAGGTTTGTACTGGCCCCGAATATATTTGTATAAAGTTATCATATCCCCTCTCAGGCGCCGTTTTTCCAAACGAAACAGATTTAATTTTTGTAACCTTTCTTCATAACTAAAATGCTCCATTCCTTTTATCAATTTTGTAGCTCGTCTCTGGACCCTCTCCAGTGCCATGATATCCTTCTTTAGAACAGGCGCCCAAAATTGCACAGCATATTCAAGGTGTGGTCTTACCAGCGATTTATAAAGAGGCAAAATTATATTTTCATCCCGAGAATTTATGCCCCTATTTATACATGACAAAATCTTACTGGCCTTAGCAACTGCAGATTGACATTGCATATTGCTGCCTAATTTGTTGTCTATAACAATGCCCAAATCCTTCTCGTGTGTGGTTATCCCTAATTCACTACCATTTAGTGTGTAAGTTGCTTGTGCATTCTTAACCCCGAAGTGCATAACTTTGCATTTCTCTATGTTAAATTTCATCTGCCATTTTAGTGCCCAGTCCCCCAATCTATCCAAATCTCTCTGCAACAAAGCAATATCCTGCTCACATTTTATTACTTTACAAAGTTTTGTGTCATCTGCAAACACTGATACATGGCTTTCAATGCCTATTTCAAGATCATTTATAAATATGTTAAATAGAAGTGGTCCCAAAACAGAACCCTGAGGGACACCACTTACCACTTTTGTCCAGCCTGAAAATTTACCATTAATTACAACTCGTTGTACTCTGTCCTTAAGCCAATGTTCTACCCAAGAACAGGAATATTCATCTAGACCAATTTCTTTTAGTTTGAAGACTAACCTATTGTGAGGAACCGTATCAAATGCCTTGGCAAAGTCCAAGTAGATCACATCCACTGCAACACCCTGATCTATACTTCTACTTACTTCTTCGTAGAATGCAATTAGGTTAGTTTGACATGACCTATGTTTCATAAAACCATGCTGATTATTGCTAATAACAAAGTTCTTCCCAATGAATTCCTGAATATTATCCCTTAATAGCCCTTCAAATATTTTCCCAGTTACTGAAGTTAAGCTCACAGGTCTATAATTTCCAGGCAAGGATTTTGAACCCTTTTTAAATATAGGAACAACATCTGCCTTCCTCCAATCCTCCGGTACAACACCTGAAACAAAAGAATCTTGAAAAATTAGCATAGTGTCAACTTATCCACATTTAAACTATTTCCCAGGGGTGACTGGGAAATGATAAGTTGCTATGGTGTTCTGCAGTCCTGATCTCAACTACCATTGCTGACCATTGAGTCTAAAATGGTCGGGACACTGAACTTTAGTTAAAATTTAAGGAGTGTTCATTGTGTGCATTCCTTTTCCTCGCCCAGGGTTTTATCAGAGGCTTAAGGCTAAGTGATTTTTAACTATGGATTTTGACAGTTCCTTTAAAGATGACTGAATAAAATCTGTATGATGTTACAAAAGCAGAACTCCCTACTCCTTATGATATAACAATTTAACAATATTCTGTTGTTCTCTGCATAGTATTTCACAAGCATCATTTATACGAACTGATTGGCACCATAAATATCTTACATGTGTGTACCTACTTGATCATTGATATTGTATTGTCATTTTATTGGTTTACCCTTCATTAATTAATCTTGGATGCGATATTTGTTATCTTCAGGGCCCAAACCTTCTTCCAAACTACTCTACGGCTGCGCTACCAAAAGTATCTGTGAGATTGGTAAGAATGCTCTTCAAATTGAGAATGTCAAAATCGAAACCAAGTGCACATGTACGGGTAGAAGTGTCAGTCTGTACAGCGGATTCTCATATGCACTAACTATTGCTACTGTCCTGACTAAACTCGTTTTATCATAAACAAGACTGAATATTTTATGGTTTCAGAATGTAGATTCCAAACCTCTTTTATGAGTAATGCTTATAAAATGTGAATTCAGAGAACAATTAAGCAAGTGTGAAGAAGATACAATAGATACTACAATTCTTCCTTTCCTTTTAAAATTGAGGAAAGTAAAAACGTAAAAAAAAAGTATATACAATACTGTCTTTAAGCAATGTGTTTGTTAATCACTTTTCATAGTAATTAAGTGAATAATCAGACAATAATCAAAAATAGAGAATAATGGGATAAATTAGAGCTATAATTTTTGGATAAGGATATAATATTTGGAGTAAGGTGATTAGAGTGAAAATTATTATTTATACATATACATACATATAGATATGTGCAAATATCCATATAGCTACGTAATGGCTACATACAAGCCTGTATAATCCAACTGAAATATTACATGAGCTTGCTGTCTGATACGTAAAGGGATAAGACGTTTAAATTGCTTGTATAATTTAACACATATTGCTGTTAGTAACTATAAGTATTTCAAGGTCAACAAATGCTAGGGCTCCCCCTTCTTGCAAGAAAATCTTTGTGTATTATATTGTGAGAAACTGTAGAATAGGGGGTAGCTCACATTCCTTTGTAACTGATAACTTGTACTTATGCGAAATGTCAAGCTCTGTGAATCAGTTTGGACTGTTTCTCTCTATTGCAATAAAGACATGATCCTATATTTCCACTACTCCGACCTCCGAATGGCTATTTAGAAGAGGCTTTTTTAGATGGTATTGGCTATTTGGCTAACAATATACATATACACATATACATGCCTGCCCAGTCTGATACAAATATATAAGCCGGTAAAACCTCTCCCATATATACATATTTAATTATGTAAGATAAATTTAATTTGCGGTGCAATGTTCCTAAACATGAATATATATCTTTTGGACACCCCATCACCTATCAAAAAGATGTAGTAACATTTAGTGGTCCAAACATCCTTTAATGTTGTGATAGGATCTTGTAAGCGGACGCACCAGCACTATGACACCAGATTCAATAGCAAGATCAGGACAGGACAATTATTTTTCCTAAAAAAATTAGGAAATGTTGTTCTTATTGAGAGAAGTGAGATATGTGTTGTGCATTAAATGGGGGGGAGGGGGGTCATATGACAGCATTAATTAGAATGTATTGCACGTTAGAATCAGCTAGCTACGGCTTTTTTTTTATTAATACCAAGTCCAGGATTAATCTCCAAATACACTCATACCAAATATAGAAAATTAAGAAATGAAGAGTAAGCTCACGGGCTGTCAAATAAAGTACTCTGTATACAATATCTTCTGGGGCTAGATCGCCGCTCACGGCAGGGCTCTCTTTATCTTTGTATCGGTCTGTTTATATTGTACTGTCTTTTTTCCAATTGTACAGCGCTGTGTAATATTTTGCCACTTTATAAGTGCCAGTAAATGCCAAAGATAAATAAACCGAAAAATACAGTAACCCTTTGTGATTGTCTTATTGTTGTTTTTGTAATAAACTCATTGTTCATTGTGGATAGAAAAGAAATGAATGTAAACAGAAACGCTGTTAATATGATGTTTCAAAGGGACACTATCGTCACCAAAACAATTTTTAGCTTAAAGTGACACTCCAGGCACACAGAGCACTTCTGCCCATTGGAGTGGTCTGGGTGCCAACTCCCACTACCCTTAACCCTGCAAGTGTAATTATTGCAGTTTTTATAAATGGCAATATTTACCTTGCAGGGTTAACTCCTCCTCTAGTGGCTGTCTAGAGGGCACTTCCATGATTATAGCACATGAAAAGTGTGCTATAGCGTTGCTGGATGTCCTCATGCTATGTGAGGTCTTCCAGCGTCGCTGAAATCCCCATAGGAAAGCATTGAAAGGATTTTTCAATGCTTTTCAATGAGGAGGTCTAATGCGTGTGTGCAGCATTGTTGCGCATGCGCATTAGGTCTTCGCCGGCGGACGCCGCGCATGCGCAATAGGTCTCCCCCGGCATTAGGTCTCCCCCCGGCGGCGGCCACACCTGCGCATTAGCACTCCCCCGGCGGGGAACGAGCATGGGCGGACCCTGACATCAGCGCTGGATACAGGTAAGTCACTTTTAACCCCTTCAGCAACCTGGGATGGGAGGTGGGAGTGAGAGGGGACCTGCAGTGCCAGGAAAATGGTTTGTTTTCCTGGCACTGTAGAGTCCCTTTAATGAAGCAGTTTTGGTGTATAGATCGTGCCCCTGCTAAATTCTCTGCCAATTATGACTTAAATCACTTTTGTTTCTGTTTATACAGCCCTAGACACTCTTCCCCTGGCTGTGACTGACATATTCTACATGAAAACCAAATTTTCATTTTCAAACAGATATTACTTAATTTAAACATTTTACTTTCTTCTGCTCTGTAAATTGAACTTTAATTACATACAAGAGGCTCTTGCAGGGTCTAGCAGGCTTCATTAAGCTAAAGTTGATAAACTGAAAAACAAAGAAAAGACCTTCAGAAAAATGTGGAGATCTAAAGCTGGCAATGTTGTAAATAGACAATAGATGTGAAAATGTACTTAAAGGTTCTTAGTAGTTATAGTATTCATCAGTATGGGGAAACAGCATTCAATCATGCTAACTAGTGCCTTGCGACTATATTAAAAGGGACTCAAAAAACTTCACCAATAGCTCTAGAAGTCAACAGTTTGACACCCCCTCTTTCTTCAATTGTAGCTCCAAGGGTTTGGTCTATTTGATCACTTGCCAATGTCCGATGTTATATGTGGGAAAAACATTTCGTCCCTTTAGAAGAAGAATTCTTGAACATGTAAATTCAGTCAAAACAACAAGACATATTGAGACTCCGATCTCCAGACATGTTAAAAATATGCATGGGGGTGACTCCACAGTTCTGAAGTTCCAAGGTATAGAACTTATAAGACAGGACCAAAGGAAGGGCAACTGGGACCAACAGATAAGGAGGAGGGAGTGCTATTGGATCTATCAACTCCAGACTCTGTCTCCTAAAGGGTTGAATGAGGGATTTACTTACTCCCGATTTATTACATGATCTCTTAATGTAAATATTGACAATAAGGAAATTTGCAGAATGTACTGTTAAAAATGAATCTCACACTAAATTGATTGTGTTTATTAAAAATTATGTACAAAAAATCACCAATCTACTTCTGTCTAAGGTTAATATAGGATGACTGATATATAGTTATAAATTCTATTGAGGGTCATTTGAAGAAAAGTGCATAATCATAATTTAGCTTTATCATAGATATCTCTTTAAATCTTAATGGCAAATTCGTTAATATCTGATACAACCTACATAATTTAATGTAGGATTATAGCACATGAAAAGTGTGCTATAGCGTTGCTGGATGTCCTCATGCTACGTGAGGTCTTCCAGCGTCGCTGAAATCCCCATAGGAAAGCATTGAAAGCATTTTTCAATGCTTTTCAATGGGGAGATCTAATGCGTGTGTGCAGCATTGTCACGCATGCGCATTAGGTCTCCCCCGGCGGCCGCCGCGCATGCGCAATAGGTCTCCCCTGGCATTAGGTCTCCCCCGGCGGCGGCCACACCTGCGCATTAGGTCTCCCCCGGTGGGGAAGGAGCATGGGCGGACCCTGACCCAGCGCCGAGGGACATCGGCGCTGGATACAGGTAAGTCACTTTTAACCCCTTCAGCAACCTGGGATGGGAGGTGGGAGTGAGAGGGGACCTGCAGTGCCAGGAAAACGGTTTGTTTTCTTGGCACTGTAGAGTCCCTTTAATGAAGCAGTTTTGGTGTATAGATCGTGCCCCTGCTAAATTCTCTGCCATTTATGAGTTAAATCACTTTTGTTTCTGTTTATACAGCCCTAGACACTCTTCCCCTGGCTGTGACTGACATATTCTACATGAAAACCAAATAGTTTCATTTTCAAACAGATATTACTTAATTTAAACATTTTAATTTCTTCTGCTCTGTAAATTGAACTTTAATTACATACAAGAGGCTCTTGCAGGGTCTAGCAGGCTTCATTAAGCTAACGTTGATAAACTGAAAAACAAAGAAAAGACCTCCAGAAAAATGTGGAGATCTAAAGCTGGCAATGTTGTAAATAGACAATAGATGTGAAAATGTACTTAAAGGTTCTTAGTAGTTATAGTATTCATCAGTATGGGGAAACAGCATTCAATTTTCAGTTTATCAATTTATCAGGGTACATGCTGGCACCATCATCTGACCAGTCATTAGTATTTAACCTCTCATACTCCGTCTTTTCATCTTTGGAGTGGATTGGTGAATACAAGGTGACTAAACTTCTATCTATAATTCATTAAGCTAAAGTTGTTTTGGTGACTATAGTGTCCCTTTAAACAAGTATCTGCCTATATTACATAAGTGTCTTCATAGATGGCGATATGCTATTGTGTAAATTGATTCAGATACTTTGTAGTGCAGTCTAAGAATAGTTTATCAGTGAGGTTTGGTGCTGCATTATAAGAGAGTAGAGTATCGCCATCTGGTGGCAGAAACATACATAGTAAAAAAGAGGAATTGGGGATACACACACAGCAGGCATTTCTCAGCAGTGGTGCTGTCGTAGAGAGAAATGTATACAAAATACAGCTTAAGGAACCGTGCACACAGAAAAAGACAGTTTTAGGCTACTTCAGATCTCAGCAAATAGACCTGGGGATTCATTTCCACCACATGGCCATATCATGTTAAGCCCACTCACTATTTTTTTGTGGTATGAGAATAGTAAAATATTTCTGTCAGTTTTGCAAAAAGAAAAATTGGTATTTTAATTATAAAGCATAAGAGCATTGAATATATATTTAACTAGGGACAAAAGTGGCATTCCACGGTGATCCACTGTCATTAACCACCAACAACATATGGGATAATTGTAACATGTATTTTCACAGTGGTATTATTTTTTTAATCCAGAGTTACTGGTGCTTTAAATACAGTATACAGATAGAGAAATAGCCTGCATATCTCAGAGTACCAGTTTTTTTCTATTTGCACTGCAGTGAGTTTTACCATGTTTGGTCTCACCACAGCCTATTTGGCACCAAATTATAAACATTTAGGCTTCTTATTATTTACAGAGATATCGCTCTCTTGCTCTGGTTATTTCTATATAGAGGAAGATTAACTAATTTTTTCAAGAGTTGACTGTTTATTTTACAGTCCACATCAATAATAACTTTTGATTAATTCCTTCTTCTCCGATGTGAAAACATTTTGACACTTATTGGAGATTGCCCAGAACCCAAAGTCGCCTCCTTCTGCTTGAAATGACGTTATGGGAATATTCACTTCCTAATTATCTGCCCAAAGCATTTTATGAATCATAACAAGAATTGGTTGCATAAGGGCATGCATTCACAGGAGACTGCATAAGAGACATCAATATATCTCAGGCTAGTCATAGAATGGGGTGGTAGAATACAGATTTTCTCACTTAGATTACTCTTCACTCGATATTGGTTCGACCTAAAAAAAAACAGCTAAAAAGATACTTAGAGTATAGAAACGTTTTCATGCTCCCAGTATCCTATAATCCTTCTGTCTATTAAAGACTTAATATGTATAATACAAAAGAGAGAGATTAGCAGGTGACAGCAAAAGACTTTGTGACAGCCTGTGACATTAAATCCCACGGTTGGAGAGTGAGTGTATATACATTTGGAACAAACTCAGCCTAAGTACTTATACACATAAAGAAAAGGATGGAAAAAAAATAAAATAAAATGAAAGTATAACACATGTACACAGTGGAAATGCTAAGGTAACATATATTTGAATTGTAGTGTTTAAATCGAAACTGCAGCTTCCCCCTTCATTGCGGACCCCCATGCCCACTGTGGTGCAGTAGAGGTTAAAAATCCTTTCTGTCATTTACCTGGGTTCAACACTGATATCCCTCGGTGCTGGCTCGGGACGCCTTCACTCCTCCACTGCTGACCTCAGCCGTCAGGGAAGTCATAATATTCAAGCGCGGTAATGTTCGCGCTTGCATTAGGATTTCTCTAATATACAATGTTTTCCTATGGGGTTTTGGTCGACGCTGTAAGTTCTCATGCATAGCGACCACAGCGACCCTCTAGTGGCTGTCTGTTAGAGGTGGAGTTAACCATGTAAAGTGATTATTGCAGTTTCTTAAATACTGTAATAATTAGCTGTGCTTGGTTAATGGACTTGGAACAATGCACCCAGACCACTTCAATGAGCGGAAGTGGTCTGGGTGCCCTTTAAGAAAGAGTATTTGCGTAGACAATTTATTAAAAAGCCAGTTGTTGGTTGGACTATGCGAATCCCCATTTAATTTGGTAACTTTACACTTTCAGATGAATCTGATCCAATGAAAGAGTAATTTAGGTTTTTGTGCGTGACTCATTTCTTATACAATTGACAAATACGTCCTTAAGCAATGCACTGTTGCTTCATAACTGGACAATCAGGAATAAGCCGCATCCAAGGAGGAAAAGCAAGCCACTTGGTAAATTAAGATAATGAGCTTGCTAATACTATTCATATGTGTTTTTGTTTTCCATTATCTTATCTTATTTTATTTTTAGCAAAGTAAAAGGAACCCTGAATGAACGAATAAATAAAGTGGTGTGAAAATCAAAAGCTAAACAAACAAAATGATATCCATGTATGAGACCAACGAAGAAGAAAATAAAGCTGAGATTGGAAGGTCTAGGTTGACACCCTCTTAGATATTAGTGTATGGGGGCTGCTGGAACAAGTATTTGTAAACATTTATTTCCGTACACAATTTGTGGGATTTTGGAAGAGGAAGGTGCCTATAGATTCATCTTGGTTAATGTCAGACACTATGGATTCCTCACAATTAGCCTACTCCTGCCTCAAATGGGATGAAAGAGCTGGGACAATGTCTACAGTTCACCTTGGATAATAGGAATAACCTAGAACTCTTGGTATTTGGTGGGCCCCAATGCCACCACAGGAAGTTGGTATTTCCATTACATTACTTACAATTTCCATAGATATATGTATACATTGCACTTCTACATTCAGATCCAGATGAATGCATATTCGTCCCAATTTCAGAGACTTGAAAACTACCGTCAATATCCAGACGCTGGACGGGAGGGGGGTCTTTCTTTTTAAACCCATCACTTGCTGGCAATAAGTAAGAGGTCTAAAATGAAAATGGTCAGTCTGAATTTAATTTAGAACAAAAATATATAGAAACAAAATTAGGATGAACCAAACCACTACATGGACAACATTCGCTTCGTCCTAATAATTTTTGATTTTTGGACAAAACATTTCGGATGAACCAAATTTCATCCACATGCAAGTCGAGTGTGTATGAATGAGGTTGGACAATAAGAAGGTTGCCATGGGGATATCTTCATGTGCATGAGTCAGGGAGAGCACGCTGTGCTTGTTATCTGGGTCCCAAAGACACTCTTCTGTTTATTAGGGGCAGGCATGCTTTAAGTGAATTAACTCAAATTTACAGAAAGGAAATAGTAAACTACAAATGCAATGATGGCAAAGAAAATATAGGGAACAAACATCCATGGAAAGGTAAAACATAAAGAAGAATTAGTTATTAATTTTTTAATATCCATCTGCTTACTGTGGCTTGCTTCATTCATTCATTCATTCATTCTGTTTTATACTGTTCCATGTCTTTTCAGACAGAATTTATTTTGGGACTGATTAAAATAATTTCTGAATGTTTTGGGTTTTGATCCCCTTAATTGACCAGAAGTGTCCTGAATGATTTTTGCATCGTAGCTTGTTTTTAGAAAATAGTAGTATAGATACTACTGACAATGACTTTAATCGGTCTAATTATAAAAGTTGCAAGACAGCTTTTTTATGAGCCCCGCCTGATTTTGTTGCATTCATGTTTCATTGTCTTCTAGGAATCGTGCATGGATTTGTCACCCACACACCAAACCTACTTGCCCAAACTGATCACAATGTCCTACTCCTCCCAATCTCTCTCTGATTGTATTTAAATATGAGTCTTTCGCTTCATTACCTGACTACATCGTGAAGATCTGGCATCCCCTTTCCATAGACACTGAATCCATAACTTTGTTATGAAACATTTACTTGGATTACTGTGCGGCCTTTCAGCTCTTGTAGCTACAGGTACGTCTATTCATGCATGAAAATCAAATATAAAAGAAATTGGAAGTCACTGTTTAGTAGATGTACCACATGCATGTATTCATTGGGGGATATCTTAAAACTTTGCAAGCCCCCCCCCCCTTTTTCCCCAGAAGAGACTTTCAGTGATTGAGAAACCTCTGAAGGTCTCCTCACATACAGCATTGTGATCTGAGGTCAGTGGAAGCTGGTCTGAGGTCTATGCAATGGGGAGGAAGACGTGCATAAGTAGAGCGTGCCTCCTATTTCCGTTAGCTCATCAAAGCTGGCGGTGGCGGGAAGCAAAAAGAAACCTCCTGTGGCTGTTTGACAGTCAGTACGATGTTTAATAAATTATTATAATTTATAATAGAAAGTATCACTTTTATAAACTGCCATTAGTGTGGGATACTACATAACCATTTTGTTTACATGCAGGCTATGTCAGTCACAGCCAGGGGAAGTGTAGCTAGGGTTGCATATACAGAAAAAAAAGTAATTTAACGCTTAAATGACAGAGAATTGAGCAGTGAGACTGTGGGGGCATGATCTATACACCAAAACTACTTCATTAAGCTAAAGTTGTTTTGGGCACTATAGTGTCCCTTTTAACCCTTCACATGCTGTCTTTAATGACGATCACTAGTTTTAAGCACCTTGAGTTTATGTTGTTCACTTCAAACATATACACATCATAACAAACCTTCTATATACTTATATATATGTTTGTTAACATAAAACGAAAAAGAATGATGAATAAAAACAAGTCTAACAAAATTTTAAATCCATCTAGAAAATGGAGATTTAAGTTGCTCGTTGTGAATTTGTTTGAATCTTTGTAGAGTCCTTACTGAATTCCCAAATATTTCTTCCAGGTTACTCTCTCTCGTGTGTAAAGTGTTTAGCACCCGGCCCCAACTCCTGCAATGGTACCAGCATCAACTGCACTTCTGATCAAGTGTGTTTATCTTCTTATGAAGTAACTTCTCGAAGTATGTTTTAGATTTTGATTTGTTTAATTCTTCATTTTTTATTTTTAATAGTTATGTGGATCTCTTTCATTTAAATGTTCACATTTAAAGACTGCAACTGGGGAGATGTTTTTCTGTTTTAAATTTAATCTGAATTTAACATGCACATGTCAGGACTGGTCAAGGAACAGACTTAGAGCCCAATTTTGGGAAGGGTACAGCTAGTTTACCTCCCAGTTACTTACCCTCTCAGGGTTTGGGTGGTGGAGCTCAAGATGCAGGAACAGAAAGCTGAGAGGAACAGGAAGGTGCCAGGTAACAGACCTGGAGAACCCAAGAATGTAGTCAGGTCTGGTGGAAGTTCAGTCCACGTGGTTTGTAGGTAATAAGACAGGTCAAAGGGTAAATAACCAGTTCAGGATTGAACAGCAGAAACACAGTTGTTCACAAAGTAAAGGAACGTTCAAGCAATAATACAGTGCCTGGAGCAGCCTTATAAAGGGGTACATAGCGTATACCCCCTTCTGCATCATATCCACATCCAGTGTTGTTCTTGCATCACTCTGCCCATTTGCTATATCCTTTGCTATGCCAGGTACTCTGCCTGTGGCATCAATTGTATTGACAGACGATGCTGGCCGCAGCATTACTTCTGGTGACTGTGCTACTCGCACCCTGCGTTGTGCACTTCTAGATTGTAAGCTCTTTGAAGCAAGGTCCTCTTCATCCTATTGTCCCTGTAACATTTTGTGAATGTCTTGTCTATTGCTAAATTTCCCCCTTTATAATATTGTAAAGTATTGTGGGAAATGTTGGAATACCAATAATAATAATATTATATAAACATTCTTTTTTTTCATTCAGCCTGCTTATTTAAGCCACTAATAAAGAGATCACAGATAGTAAGTGTCCCATTTCACTTTTTCGTCTGACATGTTTTTACATTTTAACTTGTCCTCCCGGATGCTCTGATTCAATATTCTAATCTCTCTTTCCCATTAATATCATGAGTCGAGAGGAGGAAAGCTATACTAGCGTAGGCTACTGTCAAAACCAATTTGGTTGTTTCATTTAATTCTGTAACTATTTAACTTTTTAAGTAACTTATTTGTGTTTGTTTATATGCCATTATGTGTTGTATCTCACTAAAATATTTTTTGTATGATGTCTACAGACGGAGTGAAGGTGTCTGAAATATTTTCTCGAGATTGTCTGCCTAGGACACTGTGCGATGTGGAAGGATCTTGGAGTGCGTTGGGTGGCATGAAGTCACAAGTTGCCACAAGATGCTGCTTCTCTGATAATTGTACTCCACCTGAACCCAAATGTAAGATCATAATGTTTGAAACTTGTATTGATATTTATCAAGTTTATTAATCTCAACAACATATCACTATTAACCATTAAATTATTAATTTTTAAGAGGCATTGTTTACATTCATCCTATTGGCTGTAGGTTTGTTCATACATGTACATGTAAAGATGTACGGATTCATATAAATCCAAATTAGAAAATACACAGTTCGGGCGTGTCCGGCTTCCGGTGAGAGAGGACGCATGGCATAGGAGCTCCGCCGTTATCCCGACCTGTAGCGACTAAATGAGCGACTGACCCACCGCTACCCGTTACCCTGAGCTTACGGGAATATCACAGCACCCTACAATGCCACCTCCTAAGCAGTTAAAGCTGTCAGAAATGACAAAATCGAAAAGAGCGGACCGCCGCAAAGATATCCAAGATGGCGACGACACCTCTAATTTATCTGATGGACAATCAGACTACGAACTAAGTTCATCCAAATACTCTGAAGCTCCAGTGACGGAACGCAGCCTTCACAAAATGCTGCAAGAACTTAGAGCTACTATAACAGCGGATTTTCACTGCATTAATGGCGATCTGAGGAAAGAAATCTCTAATATTGGTGACAGGACCATTCACCTGGAAAATAAAACGGACGAGCTCTGTATAGCACATAACGAAGTTGTGGATAAGGTTCAGAAATTGTCTGAAGAAAACTCTTTATTACGTGACAAACTTGCCGACATGGAAGACAGGTCAGGAGGCAAAATATAAGATTCAGGGGCATACCGGATGATGTTACGCAAGAAGCACTACCAGCGCACATTCTATCTATTTGTAACACCCTGGTCCCAGGCCTACCTAATTCCGCATGGGCTTATGATCGTATGCACAGACTCCCACGGCCTGCGCATTTACCAAAAGAAGTCCCTAAGGATGTTATCGTAAGATTCCATTACTTTGCTCACAAGGAAACTTTGCTGGCAGCGGCGAGGAAAGCCCCAACACTCCCAGAACCTCATCAACGGATTGCACTCTTTGCAGATTTATCAGCAGCTACGATGGAGAAACGAAGAAGTTTCATCACAGTAACTAAAACTTTACGGAACAACAACGTGGCTTACAAATGGGGTTATCCAACCAAATTAATCATCTGGCGACAAGGCCGCAACCACATAGCGACTGACCCGACAGAGGGTATGAAGTTGATTTCAGCTTGGGGACTATGGACTGGTACTCCTCAAATCCAAAGCAAAGCTCCGGTTAATGCATCCCCGAGGAAACTTCAAGCAGACTGGCAAATGGCGAAATCACCAGCCAACACTCCATGACCTCCTTATGGTTACTTATGTCCACAAAGTTATTGATAAGTATCTTGGATATGTATTTGAGTTTATAACACTTCGTAGATTTATACCTGATGTTCAAGTTAGTATTGTCGAGATACTGTCAGTTTAAGTCATGTATATAGTTACATTGTTGTACATGCTATATTCCAGAGATGTTATTAAGGGATTATAATTATATGGCTCACCCATAGGACGAGGTGCAGACTGATATTCTGGGTACCTTTTACTGTAATATCTTTATGTAGCATTGGACACATATTTGCTACATGCAGAGTAGTTTATGCCGAGCTTTAAGTATACCTACCCCAAACTTCAACTGATACGGTTCTGGTAGCTCAGACCACATGTTCAACTCGCTCTGCAGAACAGTTATTGTCCACATGATTTGCAGATATTTTGAGTGATTTTTTACAATATGTGATTGCATACCCAATATGTTTAACTTCTTCTAGGGGGCGAGGTCTTCCTGCACGGCTGTGTATTGAAGTTCTAGACAGTGTTCCACCCCTGGTACTGGTACTCCAGTCCTGGAGTGTTATATTTATATATATATATATAATGTTAGATTGCAGGCACGATTAACTGACATGGGCGCATATACCCAGAGCCTGTATCCGTCTTATAATTAGCAACCACCCATAATATTGCCTAGCCGATGACGCTACCGCAGGACAAAGAGGTGTTACTTATCTCTATAAGACCTCACCCTGAGGGACACCCAAAAGCATCTACTACTGTGGATGTCCAAGGAATCACTCGCTCTATAACAAGAGACGGCTATGCAACACACATTGAATTGGATAGTCTCACAGTCACACCATCTAGATTATTCTGAGTCATTGGTCGGGAGGAGCCCACAAGACCTCCCTAGGTCGCCATGGGATGTGTTCTTACATATCCTACGGATGACGGTTTATGTGGAACCCACTAAGGGTTTCCTCTGTATATACCTGTGTTATTGTTATTGTTTGTTTATCCATGGTTTTTTCCCTTTCCCTCTCCCTCCACTTCCACCCTCACAAGTAGGCTTTGTTGCTCACACCACATTAGGCCGTTACATGGCATTTGGAAATGTCCACTCGGAAGGGAATATTGTGAATGGCCCCAACACAATCTGGGATCCCATGTCCCCGGAGTGGGCAACGGGGTATACCTCAAGGGGCGCTATTCTGCACAGTTCCAAACTAAGATGCGACAGAGGTCCAAATCACCACTTCACTTTATGATATAGATGCTGCCTAATACACTACAAATCTTTTCCCTTAACGTTAAAGGCCTCAATAGCCCCTACAAACGAAAGCAACTGCTGAAAGACATACATAAAGCAGGAGCTGCGATTGTATGTGTCCAAGAGACGCATCTCGCGAACCGTAACCCTC
This sequence comes from Pelobates cultripes, assembly GCA_933207985.1. Taxonomy (NCBI): domain Eukaryota; kingdom Metazoa; phylum Chordata; class Amphibia; order Anura; family Pelobatidae; genus Pelobates; species Pelobates cultripes. The sequence continues at coordinate 13,490,443 of OW240921.1, forward strand.
CTCAGATCCGTTCCCCAATGTACCCACAAATGTACCACGCATACTCACCAACTAAGTCCAAAGGTGTTGCAATTTTTTTCCACAAAGATTGGCTTTACACAGCTCAAAATCAATTCACCGATCCATCTGGCCGCTTATTGGTCCTGGTAGGCGAACTGAATGGTATTCAAGTAACGGTGGTATCGCTTTACGCTCCTAATGAAGCTCAATTCTCATTTCTTAATAAGGCAATTAAGAAAATACATTTCATTAGAAAGGGCCACGTTATTATTTGTGGTGACTGTAATTGCACCCTCATGCCCTCTTTAGATATACAACGCACCAAAAACAAACCTCCCAATAAATTATCTATTCACAATAGTAAACTGTTCTCTCGGCTTCTCCATGAGCAAGATCTATATGACACATGGAGAAATTTATTTCCAACAGCACGAGATTACACTTATTTCTCACAGGTACACCTAACATACACACGCATCGACCTGTGCCTAGTCGACAAACATACCCTCCCACATCTTATGGACCAATCCATTGGGCTTCGGACATGGTCCGACCATGCCCCCATCCTGGTTACCCTAGCAGTGCCATACCCCACAAAAGGGAGAGGTAAATGGCGTTTGAATGAATCTCTCCTTGATAACCCTGCTGATGTTCAATATATCTCCACGGTACTAGATAATTACTTTGAGGTTAATTCCACTGAAGACACCACTGTAGAAACTCAATGGCTAGCACACAAAACAGTTGTCAGGGGTCACTTCATCAGATTGGGTTCCATAGCTAAAAAAAGCTATATTTCTAAAGAGACTGCACTTCGCCATACCCTTAGGAAGTTAGAAGAATCCAATAAACAATCCCCATCTAAACCAGTCACCCGTCAAATTACCAAAGTACAACAGGATATTCACCTTCTTCAATCACAAATATACACCAAGCAAGTACGCAAAACCCAACAATTGTATTACTTTTCAGGGAACAAGGCAGGCAAGATTTTGGCTAACCAACTGAAAGCAAAATACCTACAAACTAAAATCCCTTATCTATATTCCAAAGATCACGCACGAATATATAACCCGAATACGATTGTTGAAGAATTGGCCGGTTTTTATGAAGACCTGTACAATCTTCGCAATAACCCCAACACCAAATCCCCCAGTGTTGTAGACATTACACGATACCTCTCTCGAATCACACTCCCTCAAATACCGACGCATCACATGAATCTTTTAGACGCACCGTTCACGGAAAATGAAGTGAGTAATGTGATTAAATCCCTGCCAAAACATAAAGCACCGGGACCTGATGGTCTCTCCAACTATTATTATTTGAAATTGGCATCGCGATTAATACCACACCTTACAAAACTATTTAACAAAATAAGAACGACAGGTAAATTCCCACAAGATATGCTAGAAGCTTACATTATCACCTTGCCTAAGCCAAATAAACCACCAACATATTGCGGTAATCTCAGGCCGATTTCATTACTTAATGCCGACGTTAAGTTGTATGCCAAGCTGCTTGCCAACAGAATTCGCCCCCTGTTGTCCTCATTAGTCTCAGAAGAACAAGCGGGCTTTGTTTCTGGCAGGCAGGTTGGGGACAACACCAGATACTGTATGGACTTAATTGATTGGGCCAACCTCAAAAATAAATCAGGTGCTTTGTTGGCGTTAGATGCGGAGAAGGCATTTGATCGCCTAAATTGGGATTATATGTCAGAGACCCTGTCGGCTTTTGGTTTCTCCAATGCTTTCATTACCAGCATTATGGCCTTATATTCTGCCCCATCTGCTAAAGTTTTCAGTTCTGGCTTCACATCACGTAATTTTCGTATAACCAACGGTACGAGGCAAGGGTGCCCCTTGTCGCCCTTGATCTTCATTTTATGTTTGGAACCTCTAGTTAGAACGATCAAACTTGAGGCGGCGCTACCCGGTATAGATACCCCGGCAGGAGAAAAAAAGTTGGCACTTTTTGCCGATGATGTAATTATCTTTTTAGCTAACCCAGCTGAATCCATTCCTCACCTATTACAAACACTGGCCACGTATGGAGACATCTCCTATTACAAGAATAATGTTAATAAAACCCAAATACTACCCATAAGACTTAATAAGCAATTGGTGAGCGAACTGAAAAACACATATCAATTTGCGTGGCAAACTAACGCAATTTCGTACCTAGGCATCAAATTAACGCACTCCAAATCCCTAACACGCAATATGGCCAAAGGCAGAACTACTGTACCTTGCACCACTATCAGCCCTCTCCGCCTTATCTCCCGACCTCCAAACATCTAAATAGTCAAGCTTAGGTGTTACGCATGTACATAAATTGCTTGGTACAAATGGCATTCACCCTTTCCCAACACTGCAGGAACGGTACAACTTACCCTCGAGAGATATTTTCTTGTATCTGCGTGTAAAACATATCTTACTGTCACATTCGATTGAGCACATTGACCCGCTGTCACTTAGTAATATAGGCTCACAATGTTACCATACTAGACTGATACGTCCCTCTTGCAAACTTCTCTCCCTATGCTATAGGACGCTGTCTGATATTCACGGACACTCCAAACTAACTTACATGAAGCAGTGGGAGACATCGTTAGGAATAACCCCAACTCTCATGGAATGGGAACAAGCCATCACCTACACCAAAAAATCTTCGAAATGTGTCATACTTTGGGAAGCCTACTTTAAAATGTTAATGAGATGGTACTTGGTCCCGAGCAAGATTCATAAAATTTACCCCAATTCTCCCTCAATATGCTGGCGTTGCAACTCCAGTTTAGGGTCTATAGAACATATATTTTGGCACTGCCCCAATCTGCAAAACTTTTGGAAGGATGTCCAAACAACTATTCGTGCGATCTGTAAGATTACATTCCCGCTATCCCCAGAAATTTACTTGCTCCACATTATCCCTAACCTACGTGATATACCATCTAGAGACGCAGTATTAAATATACTAGTGGCAGCAAAAATTAGCATTGCAGCCCACTGGAAAGACACCAAGCCTCCTTCTTTGAAGGAGACTCTAGGAAGGGTGGAGGTTACATACCACCACGAATGCGAATGGGCAAAAGGAGGTAATAGGTCACACGTTCTGGACAAATGGAAAAATTGGGAGTCTTTTAAAGATTCTCATGCTACAAGGTAAAGAGCAGATCCCGCAACTAAGAGTGGATAAAGTACTCTATCTAGAACAAGGCCTACCACTACATGACGAGTTACTAGGCTATCCTATCCCACTATACCTAGTAAGACTACTAAGCCACATCCATACCACTAATTTGCTATACCCCGCTATAATAATAAAAGTACTATAACCTAAGACAAGATGCGCCCTACTGTACCCTTCCCACTCCCCCCTCCTCCCCTTTCAGTTATTACGGTTATCTCATGTATATATATTTGTAACTGTTTATTTATATCAAGTTCTTATTATGCTAGCATATGTCACATAAATATTTGCCTGGGAGCAGTAAGAAAGTTTCGAATGATGTGTCCACCATGGATTGAGGAGAACTTAGGTATATCACATAAATTTCGCCCACTACCTATAAACCCTCATAACACTACAACATACGGCAAGTCCACTTGATCTATAAGTTACCCTTACTGGCGAAACTACATACCCTTCACAATAGGCCAAGCTACCCTGCATCACCTTTACAGCTGTGTTTTCTCCCTCTCTTAATATTATATCTTCATAACTGCTATCCTGTTATCGGATACTTGGCTGTACATCAAGCAGATACTAATGCAGCAGAGGGGAGAGCGGTTTAGATCAGCCGTGTATATAAAATGGCGACAAATATCGAACTTCATGGCTACAATCAATAGTAATGTTTACCTGTGTATCCCCATATGTATGTATGTAGGTACCTAATGCGCCAGACCACTCCTTCCTTCACATGGTGTATGTATATAAGCGTGTATAAAGTGAAACATGATAATAAGGCTACTGTATATGTCATTACCGTAATTTTATGTTCTTTTATGCTCTTTTATGTTCTTCCTTTCTGTTATCTTGTTTGTGTATCATAATAAGCTGTATGTATTATGTTACATGAGGAACTTGTCTCCTCTACTGTACCTCTTTATAAAACAATAAAAACATACATTGAAAAAAAAAAAGAAAATACACAGTTCGAGATGGCTTTCTCCTATCAGCTTGCTTACTGTATAGGGCGGTGCTCTTGCCTTCATTTTACTAATTGTAGGTTAAAGGAACCTTAAAGGGTCAGGAACACAAACATGTATTCCTGACCCTATAGTGTTAAATACATCATCAAGCCAACCTGCCTCACCCTTGCCCCGCTAAATATAATAAAGTCTTACTTTTATTTCAGTCTGCTGCTGGCTCTGCCCCTGATCTGCCTGCTTGGCTGACATCATTAGAAGTGTTGGTCTGAGCTAATTACAATGCTTTCACATCAGGGGCATAGCCAACACAAGCTAAACACAGCTCTGGCCAATCAGCATCTTCTCATAGAAATTAATTGAATCTATGCATCTCTATGAGGAAAGTTCAGTGTCTCCATGCAGAGGGTGGAGACACTGAATGTCAGTCACAGTGTGCAGCACTGCCCCAGGAAGCACCTCTAGCAGCCATCTGATGAGTGGCCAGTAGAGGTTTCCCTAGGCTGTAATACAAACACTGCATTTTCTCTGTTTACTGCAAAAAGCCTGAAGGGAATGCCCACACTCACCAGAACAAATACAATAAGCTGTAGTTTTTTTCTGGTGACTATTTTGTTCATTTGAAATTCTGAGTGTGCGCAGAGAGCTGTTTGTTTGCAAAGTCAGTACAACATTTACAATAACTGCTACAAATAAAACTCAGCCAACTATTTAGAGTTATAAGAAACAGCCTTTCAGTAATGCTAAAAAGGGGAATAAGGGGCGCACCCGGAAAATGCAGTGGTACTACCGTGAAGATCACAATTTATACAAAATACAGTTTAAGGAACAGTACATTTTCAAAGTTAACTTTTAAAGTTTCAAATAAATAGTGATTTGTCAGAATTTCTGACAATTGCTATAATGTCTGAAATCCTGAAATGCTATAAGGACCAATCATTAACAAACGAAACATGTAACAGACAAATAGTTTAATTTTATTTGTCAGTCAGAGTTCCATTTCGGGCATCAAAAAACGAGACGATTGTGGGGAGAAAATAATGATTGATGGTTATGATACAGTCACTTAATGTTGATTTTATTCACAGATCATGTGAGAAGTGACAAATAAATATAAAATGTTATTTTTTTTCCACTGTTCCTCCTTTATTCCCCTTTTTTGGTTTCTTCTCCTCACGTGACAGGAAAAACCAAAATGGCTGGAAAATGGGCCTATCTGTGTACTGCAAAGTATATACATAATATTTATATATCACAATTTAGAAAATGAATTGAATTTAATCCTCTTTCCTTGTCATCCCCTTAAAGTACCGGCTGTGAGTAATGAAGTGAATGGATTGACGTGTCCAACATGTATTTCTGTAGAGTCTGATAGGTGTTCCGCAGAAGATGTTATCCAGTGTACGGGCAATGAGAATAAGTGTTTTCTAATAGCCGCGGACATCACAGGTAATGCAGTATTACTCGTTTTTTACAAAGGTTGAAGATTACAGGTTGAAGAATTATATTTACTAAAGATAAATGCAGTCCAACACGGGTGGCTCTATGGTAAATCTGTAATGCTTTGCTAGCCTTAAAGGGACACTCCACATGCCCAAATGTCTATAAATAAAAATCACTGTTTTTTAAATATACTCCCAACGAAAACATGCATGCATTTAATTATGCATATTTTCATTGAGGTTCTATCTAAAAGCAACTAGCAAAAATTGCAGATTTCTTGTTTGCAGCCTTTGCAAGCCCTCCCCTTCTAACCCCGCCCAGACTTTCAATGTCTGTCCAATCACATACTTCCCAATGCAGCTAAATTAAAAGTCTTTCAAAAAGTTGCTCTGGCAGTTGCTGCCTCTTGATTTGTGCTCCACTGAATCAAGCAACCAGGAAGTAATATATAACCAGTAAGGTTATTTTACAAAAGTTGTATTTTCTATTGAAGTGCTTTAGGTGTGAAGAGTGTGTCTTTTTTTCATTTTACAAAAAGTGCAGATTTAAAAAACAATTTGGTAATTTTATAATTCAACCTTTTCCCCCTCACTTGAAGTCAATCAGACAACCGGTGCTATTACTTCCTGTTTGTTTAGTTCAGTGGAGCTAAACTGAATGGCAACAATAGCCCAGAGCACCTGCCTTGCAAAGACCTTTCATTGAACTGTATTGGAAAGTCTGTGATTGGACAATCACAGAAAGTTTGGGCTGGGAAAAAATGGGAGGGCTTGCAAAGGCTGCAGACAAGATATTATCCAAATGAAAAATGAAAAAGTGATTTTTTTGGGGGGGGTATTTGTGCAAAGGAGTGTCCCTCTATGAGTCTGGAGTACAAAGCCTACTCTGCAGTACAAGTACACTAAACCATTTCAAGCTTAATCGCTAGAAATGATCTAACATTATATGAAAATAATTGAAAAATAAGTACAAATGATAACAAGAACCATAAAGAGGATATATATATATATATATATATATATATATATATATATATATATTGACACTGTGAGTTGGTCTGTAGCTCAACTATAAACAAATGCCAAATTAAGACACATATATTGTGCTGGCAGTTTATAAAATATCCAAAACCTTTATTTGGAAATGCATAAACGTGTTAACTTTATTTTACTAGTGTACACCTTTTTTTTATATTGTATAATAATTGTTTATTTCCAATAATAATAATTATTTGTTCTTCAGGAAACGTATCCTCGTCCTTAATATTTCGTGGTTGCTCTACCGAAATTTTCTGTGTCCTCGGAATGCAGTCTGTATCGTCGAATGATATACATGCGGATTTAAAGGTTACATGCACTAATGGAAGTGCTGGCCCCTTTGGTGGATTTTCCCTGTTAGTAATCACTGTTATCACCATCATGATATCAGTCATCCACTGTAACTTTTTATAGTTTATAAAAGAAACCCAGGGTGAGCTAAAGGTCAGTGACACCTACGGACAGAATACATGTGGTACCTTGCGCTGGGTGTGGTTAAATTAACCCTGCCTTTATTTATTGCTTTCTTTATATGTTTATATGACTGTATGTGAACCTGTATGTAACAGTGACTGCGGGGATATGCAACTGGTTAGTGACTGAAAGTGGGTGAGAGATTGTTGAAATGATATTTGAGCGACTTTTGCACCCCAAACACATTTGAATGCTAGAAAGACATACATAAAATAGATATTAGTTATATGCATAAATATTGTATTATTAAATAATTAAATACTGCATTATTTTACAAGTTAAAAAAATATAATGCTCACAAAAATGTTTTTAGAAAAAGAGTTCCTAGTCTGAATGGCTTTTCTTCAGTCTAGGGCTTTGATTTACTAAGCTTTACACATGCTATACTGTCAACACTGTAAAACCAAACTTTCCCAATGATTTACAACTACAGAAGTCACCATTAAAGTTTAAGTGGTATTTTTGTAGATAAAGTATTTGGAAACAGTATTGAATAATTTGAAAAGCTTATCAAACTGACCTTTAGTGTGAGATCCTTATCTTGTCTCACACAGGAAGCTGCTGGCAGGGAGAACTGCTTTATGTTGGCATTATCTGACAATGAAGGTAGTTGTAAACACTTCAGAACACTGATCAGTGACATAAGAATGACAATCCTCCCCACAAGTCCTATAATAATCTCTGGTATTGATTCTGAAACTGAGTTATGGGGAAATGTATCTTTTGAGGACCTGTACAGGAACGATGCATGGGTAGAACTTCAAAAATAATATATTTTCACGCATTGTACTTTTTTATCCATTCATGTATCTCTATGCATTTAAACTGCATATTTGTTTTTTAATGTGTTGGTAAAAACTTTTTTATTCAATAAAAGATAAACCCAAGTGTTTATTATTTCTCAATATAATTTGTTCAGTGTATTAATGTAAAGGGTAGTATTTTAAAGGATGTTCCAAAGGGAATTTATTAACAATTTTACATACAGACAGAGTCTTTGTGAAGAACTGAGTTAACTTTGTTGGCATTTCTTAGAATATATATATGAGACAATGTAGAGACTATTTAACCCCTTAAGGACCAAACTTCTCGAATAAAAGGGAATCATGACATGTCACACATGTCATGTGTCCTTAAGGGGTTAAGCTCTATTTAAGAACTAATTTTTGTAACAATGGGCAGAATATCTGTGACTGCGTCTGTCATCTTGCAAAATCTTCCACAGATTCCATTTTTGTAATTTCACAAATGCTGTCCAGTTCTTTAAATTTTTGAAAGACCATATCAAATTAACAGGCGTTGGCCATCTCCCATAATGACTTTTCTAAAACCCAAAAAGCCTAGGCTACTGTAATTTTTCCCATCTTTTCATATTTGGTATTTTTAAGAGAAAACATTTTTTGTATGTGTTTTTTGTTTGTTTGTTTTGCTTTTTGCATATGTGTGAAACACACTTACTTGATAAGTAAACAGACAGACTAAGGAAGAAAAAGTCAAGACGTTTATCTAGAATAATGTGAAAAGAGAATTATAAAAGACTTGAAAGTTTAATAATTAAACCATGTCATTGGAATTATTTTTGTTTATTTTTTTAACATGATTCTTTTTGTTCATGATTTGCAGTTGGTAGTCAATCGACTTGTGCACAATGTGGAGTAAACACAATGAAGGAAATAGAATCTTAGATTATTCTATTAGTTCCAACTCTTTTCACCTGGTACAAACAAGTCAAATTCCTTTAAATCTATGCCCTAACAAATCGATCTGTCTAGGATTTACCAGTGGAGTCTTATTCGTTGACAGAGGTCCAAATGTGGAGTAAACACAATGAAAGCAATAGAAGTTTTTATTCTGCAAGAGATACTCCAGGATAGCCCACTTAGACCGTACTAGAGAGCTCTGTCTGCCCTTAGGCAGACTGGCATGAATATATGTTCCTTATCTGGGCATATTTGTCACTTTCTGGGCAGGTCGAATGAAAAGAGGTGTTGCTCCTCTAGTGGCCCAAAAGTGTCCATATTCCATTGTTAGGAATTATAAAAACAGAGTTTGTGAAAACAATGAGCAAGTGAATCTTCTCAAAGCAGTGTGTCAATTTGAAGGTTTTGCTTGTAAATCAATCCTTTTTCTCCTATTTCTCCATCTTTTTTCTTTTTTAGTTATACATAAGAAAAAATAGACTACATTTACGCTTGAGCATGGGTGCAACCTAAAGGACAACTGTCATCTCAAATCTATTTTTAATAGAATAATCCCCTCATCAAATTTTGAAATGGAATATATATATATATATATATATATATATATGTATATATATATATATAAAATAAGGTATAAGTATAAAAAACTCATCCCTACCTATATGACAGGACCCTTCAGCCATATACATGCTACTTCTGTCTGGATAGTGTTTGAAAACTGATAGTTTTCTGATACTTCTGTGCAGGGGTGAAGCCCTTCTCTATCATTAAAACAATGGCTTTTACTAAAGACTCTCTCCAAATTTGCATCTAGTATTGTAACGGCACCCCGAGCAAAAAGGGGTTAAACCACCATTTAGTAGATCTTCCCTTCCAGAGACACAGGCACAGCTACTGTAGAACACCAATCCACCGAACCGGAGAAGCATACAAATGTTGTAAACAGCTGAATAGGAAAAACCATATGAATAGGTTTACACTCCTAGCAGTCAAACTGGAACAGCATACAATAAATCCCCCCAAGAACGAGACAAGGCTCCGTTTTGAGGGTCAAGCAGGAACAGACAGAGCTGCGGGTTTATTGTTCTTATATACACATTAGTACCACCCACAAGGTTTTGGAAAACAACCAATTAACACATACAATACACTTAGACACTCCCACACAAAATCCTCCCCTCTGCCTGTGATACAATTACCTTACACAATGGGTAATGTAATTATCACTGGCAGAGAAATACAGTTTTTCCACATTATTCATAACTTGAAAAGTATGCATCACATTCACATAAAACTTACATTACATCAGAATCAGCATACTCCAAATACAAACATATGTCAAAATCATCCAAATTGGTCCAGTGATTCAAAAGATAGATCGAAGTCCTTTGTGACCAAATGAAGCATGGCTTTTCTGCCCAAAACCAGTTCCACAGAGTCTTCTATCCTGGAGATAATTGGGAAGTAATCCAATTATCTCAAAGGACAGAGGCAAAACTCCATTGAACACATGGCAGCAAAAGACAATAAAACAAATAAAAATATATAACTGTGCAGCCATTGCACAAAACAGGTACATTCAACATATCCCCAGATAGCTCAGATCTGAGCGCACATTATTACAGAATGGCGCTCAGAGCACACACATACAGTTCAATTGCCATGGAGCCAAAGTCTTTCCCATAGTCTTTCATTATACCAATGGGCTCCATGGCATAGCTATCTGGGGTATCACCGCTCAAACAGGGCACACACCGAATGACCCAGCTTTTGTGTCTTCGCAGGAGAAAATCAAGTGTTTCAACATGGGGCCATAGACTAAAGGCAGCAGGCGGGCAACCAGGCTCCTCCAATGCACAGTGGCGAGATTGGTCTCGTCACAAGTATCATTGTGGAGGTGAAGGTGACAATGTAAGATGTCCCTTGGCTGTGCCAGAACAGAAGTGGATTTTTGAGGATTGCTATATATATATAAATATATATATATATATATATATATATATATATATATATATATTTTACACTCAACTATTTTCACTGTGTTTGTTTTCATGAAAAATCTCCCACTAATTTCACTAAATCTTTTTATTTGTTATCCAAAAGAAAATAAAAAAAATATTTATTTTGTGTACAAATAATACTTGGATTTTGGTTCAATAATGCACATGAATGTAGTGGTTATGGTCTACAAAATAAAATATCTGTTCTTGCTGACATCTAATGACAACAGATCTTTGGATTAAAACATATCTCCACCCTTGCTTTAACATTTGTAGTTATGTCACTGATACTATCAACAACATAATCCTGAAACAGAGGCAGTGGTATATAGAGGCTTTCTCTAGTGGAGGATTAATGTGTTTAATATATATTCTATTTAAAATAGTGCTGGCTCTTGAGGAACAATTTGCTTTATTACCTGGACATCCATCCCATCGTTCATTTAATAGCACCATGGTACTCTGCATTTAGTGGTGTAATAGCTAATAGGTTAATGGTCCAGTAGCAGTGTCCTAATGCCCTGGTTTTCATTCTTCAATCCTTTAACCATCTAAGGTCAATAACATGAGTACCATAGAGTTGGGTAATTTTAATGTCCTCATCCCTGCACATATAAGGAAACTATCAGCAACTACATGCAATCTCCCCAATTCTTTGATGAGGAGGATTATACTATTGTTATTATTATTATTACTACAAATAGAATGGTTTATCTGGACTGGTTAAAATTAGACAACGTATTCGCTGTAAGTCACAGTGTTTATGGATTTTAAAAATTATCCCAGTAAATATCTATACTATATAAAAACATTAAAATAAACAGAAATTCTTGAATACCACAATTCATCATTAGTAGTATATTGAAACAATGTATGAGTTATATTGCAATTTGAACAAGGACGACTATTGTTCATGAGTATTCGTTGACAGATGATGTAATGAGCTGGGATCCACGCAGCCTTTCGTATTACATTAAAACATTATAGTTATTGTATTCACTACAATAAACGTCTGTGCTTTTCAACAATCTCCTAACAAGACAGTTAATAAAAGCTTTTATGTCGTTGCTCGAAAAATCAACAAGAGTACATAAGAAAATGTATCTCATCAGACATGAATCAATTCTTGTAGTAATTCAAACTTTATACACACTGTAACATTTTTAAAGACATTGTAACTTTTTCTGTAATATCCAAGAAAGATTAATGAAATTATTGCAAAATGTACCATCCCGCTTGTCTTTTTCCTTGTTATGGGATTTATTAAGTAAAACCAGGAACTGTAAAGAATTAGAACGGGAATTACAAATGATATAAGCTAAAATATCCAAACAGCAAAAATTCTCCAACTTATATGTATTAACAGTATTGTACTTTCTCTCCTTTGCACCATTTACTTGCTATAAAAACTATTTGAAGTCTAGCCTGTGGTGTCACACTGACATCTAGTGGCTAAACGTGATACCAGCAGTAAGGTGTTTTACAATTAGAATACTATGCATAACAATTCCCCAACATTGTTAGAAGTGAGTGAAACATTCTATCTATTACACTTGCGCATGGTGGAAAAATTCCAATGATGTCATTGGAGGGGCATGCAGACTCCACCATCTTGGTGGAGCCCAGGCAGGGACTGGAGCAGGTCACTGGCTGCATGTAGAGATGTAGGTGTTTAAATAATTAGTTAAGTTTGCCCACAATTTAGTATTTCTATTCTATTTCAATATCTATTCTGCCCTAACGTTTCAAATTCGCTTTGAAATGACATTGAATCCCTGACAATTCACACGTTAGTTCTGTCAGTCTGCTCTTGGTAAGGATGAAGCGAGAGGCATTTGTTTTAATATGTAACCACTAGTAAGTACCTTGCACCAATCACATGCAAAATTGTGCATCTTTTACAGCCGCCAACTTCCGCCATCCAACAGCTAATGACAGACACACACCATAACCACTGTTAGTTATCATCTGAAACACATGGTAAAAAAAAATGTGTCAGTATATTAATTTGGCATATTTGCGCCTTGGCAATTATTAGATCAGGATAAGAATGGCCAGTGGCATGAAGTGACACATTGTTAATGTGTGCCAGGCTGCTCGACAAATTGGCCAAGAATTGATAACCACACATGCAGTACTATTGAAGTGTAACAAAGGCACTCTGTCAGGTACTCAGATATGTTACAACTGAAACAATCTGACATATTTTAGATTACTGAAAGAAAAGTGAGCTGTCCACATGTAGTGAAAACAGAGCAGCAAAATTTTAGGAAAAAAATAACATGTTGGAAAAAGCTATTACTGCAGTAACTAAAAAAAATACAACTTGTTTTCCCCCTTTTTCAATTCATATTTGTATTCAGTGCAGGGCTTTGCTGTCATTTGTCCATGACAGCATTCATGGAATTATCCAAAGGAGGTGCACATCACACGCAGAGTATATCACAAGGATCCAAGGATACTGAGATACTTAAAGCATTATTGCTGACATCAATGAGATAATGGTCAGAAGCATGGACTTGGGTAGTAAATTGATGCTGCCATTTGAACACATAACTTCTGTTTTCACTTTGTTACCATCTCCAAAATCGTAGCTCTGGCTGCCGAAATCACAAATATTTTTGGTGGCACAGCCCCTGACAGCTGATTTGCTGTTTGCAATACCTGTGGACACATTGTTATAAAGTAAAGTAATTGTCAGCAACACTGATCGGAAAATTTAAGATTGAGAAAAACATGACTTTGAGGTGAAAGTACCTGAAATAATGGTAGATTGTAAAATGCATTTTGTCTCTTCTCCAGTACACTCAATAATCTCATTTGTGTGACAAAATGCTGAGTTTACAGTAGAACAGCTGGAACAGTTCAAGCCAACTCTCTGTGTACTGTCTCGTGGCACTTAGATAACAAACAAAAACAGAATAAGAAAAAGTCATGCTAATAACACGTTTCAATAATCCTGGCTCCTGAGGGATAGTCTATCTGGGTGTGAGCAACTCCAATAAGGTAACTGGACATGTTGTCCTACAGAAATCCCTCTAGAGAAGCGTTTTCCAATTGGTGTTCTACGGAACCCTGGGGAAACAAAATGGCCACGGGTGGCGAGGTAGCACTCTCCCCTGCTCAGCAACCTTTGTGCTCACAGCAGTGATGCCAGAGCCAGATTATGACATCACTGCGGCTCCGGCATCACTAAGAAGCACACAAGGGAGCTGAGTAGGAGGATCACTGCTCCCTTACCGCTTGCACTCTATGCCCGCAGGCCAGCCGCTCAGCCCAGCAGCCCCACTGGACCCCAGGGACTGCACACAAGCCGCTCAGCCCAGCAGCCCGCTGGACCCCAGGGATTGCACGCCAGCAGCTCAGCAGCCCCATTGGACCCTAGGGACTGCATGCCAGCCGCTCAACCCAGCAGCCCCACTGGACCACAGGGAAATAGAGGCTACATGCCAGCACTTCCAAAGGTAGGACGGCTGGGTAGAGTGAAAAAAAAAAAAAAAAATCAATTCTGTATGTGTCTATTAAGGAGTTTGTATGTGTCTTTGTCAGTAAGTGTTTGTCACTGAGAGTGTATGTGTGTTTGTCAGTGAGTGTGTGTGTGTGTATATGTGTGTTTGTCAGTGAGAGTGTATGTGTGCTTGTCAGTGAGTGTGTAAGTGTGTATCTGTTTGTATGTGTGTCTGACCAAGAGTATGTGTGTTTGTCAGTGAGAGTGTGTGTGTCTGTCAAAGAGTATGTGTGTCTGAGTGTGAGTCAGTGTGTGTATCTGTGTGTCAAGGTTTGTGTATGTGTTACAATGGTTTGTGTATCCGAGTATGTGTGTGTGTGTGTGTGTGTATGTCAGTATGTAAGCATTGGCATGTGTGTGTGTGTACATGCCAGTATATCAGTGTATGTCAGTGTGTGTATATGACACTGTGTGTATGTGTCAATGTGTGTATATGAGTGTGTGTATGTGCCAGTGTTTGTACCTGTGGGTGCAAGTGTGTGTATATTTCACTGTGTGTATCTGAGTGTGTGTGTATTTGTGACTCAAAATGTGTGTATGTGTATCTGAGTGTTTGTATCAGTGTGTCAAGGTGTGTGTATCTGTGTGTCAGTGTGTGTATCGGTGTGCCACTGTGTGCCAGTGTGTGTGTGTGTATATGTGTGTCAGACTCATACACACTGACACACATATACACACACTGGCACATACAAACACCTATACACACAGACACCCACCTTGACACACAGACACCCACCAGCACATACAAAAAAATGGCGCAAATTTTAATTTTAGTTTTTTACTGGGGAGGGGGATGGGGTTCTACAATGTTGATATACTATATTAAAGGGTTCCACAGGAAAAATTAATTGGGAACCCATGCTCTAGAGCTACACGCATATGGAGATGAGACTAAATTTCTAGACTAAAATCAAACTTTCAAATACCATTATTCTCCCAAAATACACACACAAAAAACAATGAATGCAGTGCCAAATATGACCAAGGAGGCATCTAAGCTATAATACTGGCTGAGCTATTATAACACACTAACAAGTATTCAGTAAAGTGAGAATTTAAGGTAAATTCAAAGGGACTTTAAAATTTAAATAGTAAAACATTCTTGAAGTCAGATATGCTTTAAGTTTGGCTCCCTCTGGCTTTAAATGAACAATTCATCTTCAATTCAAATTGAAGTCTCACTATAGTAAATAGCCTTGGGTGTTTCCTCTACTCCTCCTACACACTTCTCATATAATCATTATTATTATTATATTTATTATATAATAATTATAAATGGTTAGATATTGAAATGTTGTCTATTGGGTTAAATTGCTCTGTACCCTCCACCTTGATCTTTGTTAAAACTTGATTAGCCACATTTTTTCTGTCTAGAAAAACAATGATATGTCCATACGTAATTATCTAGCTTACAGAACAGAGAATATGCCTTTGGTTCGTTATATAAAGCATAATTCTTGCAAAGATTACATTGAAAAATGCTGAACACTTGAAGTGCAGAATTGTATTGCATCACGCTGTCTTCAATCGTTCTCAACTTACATGCTGGGGTTTGTGGTTTACAGCTATCGCTAGAACAACATGTAGTTGCAGTTTTTACTTTTCCTTTTTGGAAACCGATAGTCCCACTTAATCCACAAAAGGAGTTTTTTTCACACGACCTGAAAAATACTTTCTGTGCTACTCCGTCTAAAAGCAGCAAAATAAACAAGTTTATAGAATATCAGAGAGACAGACAGCATGATAGAGTTTCCGACAGACAGCATGAGAGAGAGCGCTAGAGAGAGGGGGGGCAGCGCAAGACAGACAGCATCAGACAGAGGGACACGGAGAAAGAAATGTCACATAAGAAAAGACAGAGTAAAAGACAAACTGCATGAGAGAGCGATCTAGAAATAAAATACGAGAGGCAGAAAGTGTGAGAGAGCAAGTCAAAGAGACAGAGAGATAATATGAGTGTAAGACAAAGTGACTGAGAGCACAAGATCGGAAGAGAGTGATAGAGAGACAGGATTAAAGTCAGGGCATGAGCGAGGGACAGTGAGAAATATAGCCAAACACAGACAGTCTATATTGGAGAGACTCAACAGAAAAGAAAGTACACATAAATCTATTAAATCAATTATACTGTCATAACAAAATACAGAACAGTGCTGCCAAACATAATTGTTTATAGAAATGTTTCTAGGATGCTTTAAATCTCTGTAACGATTTATACAGAATGATCTCAGTCTTGTTAGGGAGTTATGTGACATGTCACATCGCATGTGTTCACCTAAGAAGCATTTTAATTTTCTTTCCTCATCAACAGAGCTTCATGGAAGTATCAGAGTGTTTAACTGAACAGATCTTTGCTCTCACTGGAATATTATGAATACGGTATTAAAACGTGTGTCTTTTCCTCTATGAGAGCCATGCTTACATTATTCACACCGGTGGGATAATAAGACAATTTATCACAATCCCAGAAGTAATAGAATGAATTGGTGCTTTTTGCTTAGAGACACAATGTATCCACCTTAGAGCCATGGGAAAACAAGGCTCTGGGGAAGGTGAGTGTCTTTTATATTAATTAAATATTGGTAATGTTTATGTGGATATACTACACTATAATTCCCTATACGTGTTTCTGTATATTTTGAGAGTGAACATCAATTAAAAGGGGTGGGATGCTGCCTTAAAAGCACATCTGCGCTATCATTGAGCCTTAAAATTTAGGCTCTGAAAATTGTGAGTGTAATCACCAGATTATCTTTACACATTAGACATTTTTAAGTAACATCTGCATTATTATTGTTCTATATTTTATTTTACATATGAAACAATATTTTGTTAGGGGTAAGAAAACCATTGTATTTATTTGCCTGTACTCCTACACTATTCCTTATGTTCCTCGTTTCCGCCTTACTGATGGGAATTAGCCCGCTCTATATGTCACCCAGTTACAAAGCTCGTGGTGGTCCTACTCTATGCCATTTTCCTCTTGTGCCACCAGACACACCAGCCTGACCTCTTTTCACTTATTCAGCTCTGATCTGACCTACACTCAATGTTTTCTTGCTATAAAAACAAAACTGGTTTCTAAAATTGAAATATAGTATATCCTAAAACACGAACATATAGGGAATGAAATCACCCTTTGTGATCAATAATTGTTTTTTATTTTAATTTACCACAAACATTCCCGCCGATATTACGTTACCAATTATGCTGAATGTGAACGTTGAGCCACACATGTAGTTATCAGATGGACATTTTTTTTCAGCACCGGTGCAGGAAGTCTCCCCTTCAGAGATACAGTGAACACAGGAGAGGGAGTGAACTGAGGGAAAGAAAGGAACATTTTAACAATGTTTGCTTTGAATTATTCCATACTGAGTTACATGGAGCTCATTAACAATATTTCAAAAAACTGAACTATGACATAGAACAGAGAGTAGAAAAGACACGTAACAGTAAAACCCGCCCAACGCCCTCGGCATATCATTACTGTCCACAGACGTTGATATTGACAATGAGAAAGTGTAGATTCCACATTAACATTCCAACTGAGAATGCGCTCCCAAACAATTAGACAAAAAACTGGGACTGTGCAGAAACTATTAGTGCGATAACCACTACACCGAGCTCTGCAAATACAATGAGCTGTAATAATACAATAAGCTGTAACAATACAATGAGCTGTAATAATACAATAAGCTGTAATAATACAATATGCTGTAACAATACAATACAATGAGCTGTAAAAATACAATAAGCTGTAATAATACAATAAGCTGTAATAATACAATATGCTGTAACAATACAATACAATGAGCTGTAATAATACAATAAGCTGTAATAATACAATATGCTGTAATAATACAATGAGCTGTAATAATACAATAAGCTGTAACAATACAATGAGCTGTAATAATACAATAAGCTGTAATAATACAATATTCTGTAACAATACAATACAATGAGCTGTAATAATACAATAAGCTGTAATAATACAATATGCTGTAATAATACAATGAGCTGTAATAATACAATAAACTGTAACAATACAATAAGCAGTAATAAGATTATACGCTGTAATAATACAATAAGCTGTAACAATACAATAAGCTGTAACAATACAACAAGCAGTAATAATAATACTATACACTGTAATAATACACTGAGCTGTAACAATACAATAAGCAGTAATAATAATACTATACACTGTAATAATACACTGAGCTGTAACAATACAATAAGCAGTAATAATAATACTATACACTGTAATAATACACTGAGCTGTAACAATACAATAAGCAGTAATAAGGTTATACGCTGTAGTAATACAATGAACTGTAATAACACACTGAATTGTACTAACACAGTGAGCTGTAATACTATAATTAGCTGTAATAATACACAGAGCCGTAATAATACAATAAGGTGTAATAAGACAATGAGCTGTAATTATACAATGAAGTAAAATAATAAAATGAGCTATAATGCCAGAAACTGTAATATTACCATTAACTATAATAAAATGAACTGTAATTATACAATTAGCTATAATAATACAATTAACTATATTAATACAATAAGCTGATATAATAAACTGAGTTGTAATAATACAATAAACTGTAAAAATACATTGTGCTGTAATATTACAATAAGCTGTAATAATACAATGAGCTGTAATAACAAAATAAGCTGTAATAATACAATGAGCTGTAATAATACACTGAGCTGTAATAATACCATTCATTATAATAATACAGTGAGTTGTTGTAATACACTGAGATGTAATAATACACCGAGCTGTAATAATACACCAAGCTGTAATAATACACTGGTCTGTAATAATACACCGAGCTGTAATAATACAATGACATACACAATAAATATTGAGACACTGGAGGTGAAGAAGGCCTTGCTCAATGAGCTTACAATCTAGGGTTCCATTAGTAGTGATCAGTATGGTGTCAGGGATCCTATGCACATCCCATGGTAAGCTATCAAACCATTACTAGACAGTTTGACATTTATCTGGCTTAATCTAGCATCAGCAGGCCTCACAGCAGTTGCAATTTTGGGGACCTGTCCCATATCTGGAGACACCAAGGAACTGTCCTCTAACAGCACAGCATGTGCACATTGATAGATGTGGGCATTACAACCCCTCAGAGAGGTCTGCCCACCTGTACCACCCTGCATGCCCCACCCTGCATGCCTGTTAATGTTGGGAGCAATGCACCTGCACTGCTTCCAGTCTGCATTGATAAGCTGGAGCACACGTTTACCCTTCACTCTCAGCCAGGCCCGTCACGACAAGGCAAGCAAACCAAGCAATTGCTTGGGACCCCGAGCTAGCCTGGGGCCCCAAGACAACGACTGGTTAAGAACATAGCCTATCACTGTACAGACACAGGCGGCGGTGTGTGCATGTGGAAAGCAGGGGGAGCTAGGACACAGCCCGGCAGCCAGCTCCAGCACACACAGTGTTACCGTGCTCCCTCTCCCCACCAGGCATGGTGGGCTGAGCTGCGGGACTCCACTAGCGCCCCCCAGAGACCCTTAGGTACAGCAGTTTGAACACAATAGAATACTGGATAGACAAAGTGCAAGTGCTAAAGTGCAAATAGATGTACAAACAAAAGTGCACAAGTAACAGTCACATATAGTGACAACGAACCAAGGGCAAAGTATTGCACAAGCATTCAAAAACCAGTAAATATGTGAAATAAAACTGCTGATACCAAGCTGCAGGGTCCAAAAATGAGCTCACATATTTACTGGTTTTTGAATGCTTGTGCAATACTTTGCCCTTAGTTCATTGTCACTATATGTGACTGTTACTTGTGCACTTTTGTTTGTACATCTATTTGCACTTTAGCACTTGCACTTTGTCTATCCAGTATTCTACTGTGTTCAAACTGCTGTACCTAAGGGTCTTTTTGGCCTATTGTGGCAATTTTATTCATTTCTTACTGCACATATTTTGTGCTGCCAATATGGATATTTTATGATCAATAAATTCTTTTTCTTTTTATCCCATTTACATTGCCTATTTAGTGATTGTGGCGCTCTGTGTTTTCTGTTTTTTCTGTATGTATATTTAGGGTTGGAGTGACCTATTCACAGAAGCTTGCCTGCACTGGTTTTTTTCACTATTCATCACCCACCTTTTATTCTGTCTATGAGTGGTGGAGTGGATGTTTTCAGAAATGTTATGTGATTTACTAACTACAATTTTTGCACTTAAAATATTATTTAGGACAAGAACAATGCGTCATGATAGAGGCTGACTTCTAAACACATTTATTGTAGTTTAAAGATACATTACTGGGAGTACTATTGCCGTGGAGCTCCGTTATACACTCAGACACATTACTGGGAGTATTATTGCTGTGGAGCTCTGTTATACACTCAGACACATTACTGGGAGTAATATTGCTGTGGAGCTCTGTTATACATTCAGACACATTACTGGGAGTATTATTGCTGTGGTGCTCTGTTATACACTCAGACACATTACTGGGAGTATTCTTGCTGTGGAGCTCTGTTATACACTCAGACACATTACTGGGAGTATTATTGCTGTGGAGCCCTGTTATACACTCAGACACATTACTGGGAGTATTATTGCTGTGGAGCTCTGTTATACACTCAGACACATTACTGGGAGTAGTATTGCTGTGGAGCTGTTATACACTCAGACACATTACTGGGAGTATTATTGCTGTGGAGCTGTTAAACACTCAGACACATTACTGGGAGTATTATTACTGTGGAGCTCTGTTATACACTCAGACACATTACTGGGTGTATTATTGCTGTGTAGCTCTGTTACACACTCAGACACATTACTGGGCGTATTATTGCTGTGGAGTTCTGTGATACACTCAGACATATTGCTGGGAGTATTATTGCTGTGAAGCTCTGTGATACACTCAGACACATTACTGGGAGTATTATTGCTGTGGAGATGTGTTATACACTCAGACACACCAACTATATGGAGCTCCTAGAAAAGAGGGACATTAGGAGAGAAAAGAGGGATAGAGGGAAGTGGACCCGAAATAGGGACTGTCCTAAACAGGGACACTTCAGAGGGGTCTAAAATGATAGTTTAAAAAGAAAAAAAAAGAAAATATAATTATAAATATGTATATATATATACTCAACTACAGTAGCTGTGACAAAAATAAATTGCTAAAAATGTGCCGTTAGAACTTATAAGGACCTTTAAAGCATTACTAGCAGTACAGCTTGCTACAAATACAAAAGAAAGAATTTTGACGTTAGGCCGGAGATATCCCATTTTATAGCCAAGTCAGAAATGGTACTGATTGCAGCTGGTGGTGGGCTAATTCATTCCTGAGAGAGTGTTTCATATCTAGGCACTTGTTACAAGAGGCTGATATGTCTTGCTTGGAACCCTGGCTTCGGACTGCCCATTGTAGGCCTAGATGTTAATGAAAGAAGAAGACAGGAGATATTTTGGTTATCGCCAATTGTCTGTAGCAAGGCTTTTCGTGAACATCTCCCCATATTGTCCCCAGACAGGTCCCTCTTGAAGGTCAGAATATTGATATAAATCATTTGAGTACTCACAAACAGGGAGACCGAGCGCACATGTAGTGTGACTGGTCAATGCGCTGGTACCCGCCGCCCCCTTCCTTTCTACTGTTTGAAAGCACGGGGTGAGCTTGCATTTTTAGCAAACTTGAAGGCATGTTAAATCAGTGACTCAGCTCCAGGCAGATAAATCTGTTCTTCTAGAGGCTGGTAAATATACCTAAATTTCATTCTGCAAGTTACATTAAAATAATAATGATTTTACTCGATGTAGGTAGTAAAGTGGTTGATAGGAAAGTTGTTCACTTTTTGTAAGATATTCCAGAGCACTGGACGGTATTAGAATGAAGTGAATTTATAATTGGTCAGGATTCTGCTGTTTGATAAAACCGTTTAACTTCTCAAAACTCTGTGCATGAGAGTCAATGAGGTAATCAGTGAACACAATGTGCGTGATTCATGATGTATGCTGCTTCATTCTTCTTCAACAGAACTGAAAGTATCCATTGTTCCGCACGTGCCATCTTACTCTATTAAACAGCAAGAATTATGCAAAGAGAGAGCTTAACCCTGAAAGTGTTACTGAAGAGAGTCCGAATCATGGTCCTTTTATACCACTGTGGGGTTTAATCCCGAAATCTAAATTTAAGAAGAAATTAGAAACATTCAGGCAAAACTAAACAAGTTGAGGAAAAAATAATGAACTATGTATTCCTTGGAGTATAAATATTATAAATATTACATGTTAATACATCTGCAGGTATGTGCTATGTCTCCTTAGAAATTTACTGCAGTGCTTATGGTGCCATGAGGCTCCTTGCCATCATCCTCAAGTTGTGCCAAACACATGTCAAATAGTTTGACTTAAAATCCCCTAGATTTCCATGACTTAGGC
>OW240921.1:13513310-13527282 GCA_933207985.1 Pelobates cultripes
GGCCACACTACACTGAGGGTCTGACTGTGCACTTCCCTCCTGCTGATCCCAGGAAAAAATTACATCTTGACCCCAAATTGGCAGTCAGATTTATCCTTGGATCAAGAAGCTATTAAGGTACATTTAAAAAAAATAAAAAAAAAATATATATATATATATATATATCTTTGTATATTATGTTTTTGCAAGTATTCAACTAGTTGCTGTTTAAATATTTGTGCAGACTCTGATAAAACCACTTCTTCAGAGGTTTAAATTTGTTAACCTTTCTTCATAGCTAAAATGTTCCATTCCTTTTATTAGATTTGTAGCCCGCCTCTGCAATTTTTCAAGTACCATAATATCCTTCTTTAAAACAGGTGCCCAACCAGGTGGCTGGTTGTCGGATGGATGACTGGCTGGTTGGATGGATGGATGGATAGAAAGCCATCTGGCTGTCAGGTGGGATGACTAGATAGATGCATGGCTGGCTGGTTGAATGGATGGATAGATGGATAGTTGGTCAGATGGATGGATACATGGATGAATGGTTGGCTTGCTGGTTGGCAAATAGATGGCTGGCTGGCAGGTGGGATGCTGGATAGATGGATGGCTGCCTGATTGAATAGATGGCTAACTGGTTGGATGACTGGCTGGTTGGATGTCTGGCTGGCTAGATGGATGGATAGCTGACTGTTAGGTAGGCTGGCTGGATAGATGGATGGCTGGCTGGCTGGTTGAATGGATGGCAGGTTGGTTGGTCGGATGAATAGATAGATGGACGAATGGCTGGTTGTAAGATGGATGGCTGGCTGGCTGGTTGTATGAATGGAAAGTTAACTGGCTGTCAGGTAGGCTGGCTGAATAGATGGATGGCTTACTGGTTGGATGAATACATTTTAAAAAGTTGAAAAAATAATAATAAAATAAAAAATAATAAGTGTCAATCTCCCATAAAGGCACAAAAAGAGGCACAAACAAATATATCATAGATCTAAAAATACATATGTAAAAAATAATAATAACCATGTGATTGCAAAAATTCATCAAAACACGATCAACATAAGTGAAATAAGCTAGCATAAAATTCATATCAATAATTATCAAAATATAGGAAGGGGACTTTAAAATGTACATGTGAGAAATATATATATATATATATATATATATGAGATGCCAATATAATATGGAATTAAACACTGTGCAAATAAATAGCAAATAGTGTCATTATACACATACAGTGGGTGCGTAACCTACGCAAAATATAACAAAGTGCAAGTGCAAAGAGTCAAAGTATAGCCTGATAAATACAAATAAGCAAAGTGCATATGTCTATTAAAAGTGACCGAGTGTTAAACAATGCATCCAATAGATAAAAGTATAGATAAAAAAACAGTCTCACTGATGTGCAGTAGTATAGTAATAGTCCTCACATTGTGCTTTTGGGCACTCCAGTGATGTTGCAGCTCTGAAATATGGGCAAACTGGTGGCAAGTGGCATCGTGGCAGCTGCACGCTTGACTTTTCTCAGTTCATGGGCAGTTATTTTGCGCCTTGGTTTTTCCACACGCTTCTTGCGACCCTGTTGACTATTTTGAATGAAACGCTTGATTGTTCGATGATCACGCTTCAGAAGCTTTGCAATTTTAAGAGTGCTGCATCCCTCTGCAAGATATCTCACTATTTTTGACTTTTCTGAGCCTGTCAAGTCCTTCTTTTGACCCATTTTGCCAAAGGAAAGGAAGTTGCCTAATAATTATGCACACCTGATATAGGGTGTTGATGTCATTAGACCACACCCCTTCTCATTACAGAGATGCACATCACCTAATATGCTTAATTGGTAGTAGGCTTTTGAGCCTATACAGCTTGGAGTAAGACAACATGCATAAAGAGGATGATGTGGTCAAAATACTCATTTGCCTAATAATTCTGCACTCCCTGTATATATATCATTCAGACAATTTACTACATGAATATTATGTAAGGTTAATGTCTAATAGTCTATTATGCATCACATTGTCTAACTCTTTTAAACAAATATTACCACAGCTCTGCAGTTGTTCCATTGTGGAATTAGACCCTTAAAGATGCGACGCATGGTCCTTAAGAGACTGAGAATGTGTTGAATGTTTTAAAGTTATAACAATTTTATGTTTAGAATTTTTTTTTAAATAAATTGCTTTTTATTGTGATCAATGCAGCAAAATAAAAAAAAAATAAGTCTCACTGACTGAAAATCAGCAACATGGAAAGTCACAAACATCAGAAATTATCCCATAGCACAGCTGGAATAGTTGAATGTATTACATAGTATACAATATTTACAGTACAGCGATGTGGTGGCTAATTTATGAGAGTATATTATGTAACAAATGTCAATAATGGTGAAACAATTACTTTCTTAACTGATGTCTGAAATGGATAGAGTCATACAAGGGCCTCAATTTATTAAAGGGACACTAACCACCAAAACAACTTTAGCTTAATGAATCAGTTTTGATGTATAGGTTATGGTCCTGCAGTCTCACTGCTCAATTCCCTGCCATATAGGAGGTAAATCAATTTATTTATGCAACATTCAAATAAAAAAGGAGAAACAACAATGCAGATATGTACCCCAGTCTGTTAAATCCACAATACACTGAAGTGTCCCTGGGTCTTTGATGTAATCAGTTCTGACTCTTAAGTAGTCCTTTATTAAAGAATACACACTCAAATTTAAAAGGACAAATATATTCTAATTAATCATTTTTTGTTTAAATTGCAAAAGGAAATTCACGAGCACATGACATTTGCAGTTTGAGAGAAGATGTGATGATATTAGGAGAGTTTTAGAAGGAAGGTAGCAAAAATTTGTGGTGGGTGGAAAGGTATGATGGAATTTGAGCATGGTATGTGGGCCAGAAGTGGATGAGAAGAATGTTTTGGTGGTAACCCCTACTGTATAACAGCATTAAAGGGACACTATAGTCACCCAGACCACTTCAGCTCAATGAGTGGTCCCCCAGGTTTAACCCTTCAGATGTAAACATAGCGGTTTCAAAGAAACTGCTATGTTCACATTAGGGATTAATCCAACCTCTAGTGGCGGTCTTCCTGACAGCCGCTAGAGGCCCGTCTCCGATGCTGGATGCAAAATTCGCATCCAGCGTGCAGAACGTCCACAGGAAAGCATTGAGAAATGCTTTCCTATGCAATGTTTGAATGCACGTGCGGCACTTGTCACGCATGTGCATTCTGCTCCACTCCATTCTGCTGGATTAAGGTAAGTAGCTGAAGGAGTTTTAACCCTTTCAGCGCCAAGGGAGGGGGACCCTAAGGGTGGGGGCACCCTTAGGGCACTATAGTGTCAGGAAAACAGGTTTGTTTTCCTGACACTATAGTGATCCTTAAATATTCCAATATGTAGCAATATGTTTAATGTTTCTTAATAATGAAAATTATTTTCATTCAGAAAAATAAAGAAAATGAAGGGATCACATACAGTTTAGTTTTCTGTTATTTTTTATTTGTTGTCAGATTTTTTTTTTCTTTTATCAAATCAAACATGTCTACCAGTTTTAATGACACCAAGAATACATAATGCAATCTTAAAAGTCTATGGAGTAACAATGGTCCCCCGTATCTTTTAGTCACTATCACTTAGCTTTGCTTCACTTACTATACTATCTCTTTTCTATTGGGCTTGTATATTTTTTGTTACTCGGTACTAAATAAAAAAAATAATGATTTTACTTATTGAGTATTACAGAATTTCATCCCTGCTTGTTGCCAACTTCTCTTTTTTTTAACATTTGATTAAAATATTGAGATGTTCACTTCAATATTGTATGATTAATTCTAATTGTTGCTGTGATAGAGAGTTTGAAAAATGTTCTCACTGACCTTTTGTAGCTGTATAAATGTTACTATACCTAGCATGTGTCTCCAATTGCACCTGTATCATTCTAACATAATTTCTAACCACACAATATTATGTCCCCACATTATAATTTGTAGATATAAAGTGTAAATGGAGGAAGTACTTTAAAATAATTACATAAATTCTACATGTATTGTGACATGTCAGAGTATATGTAAAAAAATCCAAAAACTATAATCAATGGGGACATGAGGATCAAAAGGTTGCCTAGTCTGATGAATAATGTTTTCATGTAGATCAGGTGTATTGCCAGATGCATGTGCATTGTTTACCTGGGGAATAGATGGCAGCAGGATTCACAATGGGAGGGAGGCAGGCTGGTGGAGGCAATGCTATGCTATGTACAATGTTCTGTTGGGACACCTTTGGTCCTGGCATTCATGTGGATGTTACTTTGACACGTACCACCTACCTAGAGATTGTTTCAGAGCACATACATCCCTTCATGGTGTTCCCTGATTGCAGTGGCCTCACTGCAGTGCAAAAATTGTTCAGGAATGGTTTGAGGAACATGACAAAGAATTCCGTGTGTTGTCTTGGTCTCCAGATCTTCTCCAATTCTCCAGATCTTAATCTGATTGAGTAATTGTGGGACATACTGGGACAACAAATCTGATCCATGGTGGCGTAAACTCGAAACGTGTAGGACTTAAAGGATCTGCTGCTAATGTCTTTGTGCCAGATACCTAAGAACACATTCAGAGGTTTTGTGGAGTTCATGCCTCGAAACATCCAAGGGGCCCTACGCATTATTGGGCAGGTGGTTATAATATTGTGGCTAAGCAGCGTACATGGCACTGCACGAATTAAAAACTCCAAAACACATAATTTTGTTTTATTTTATTTTGTTTATTAATATATTTTTTTATTCATTTCTGTAGTGGGTACATTGTAAACAAGTAAATAAAGGAAGTGCATATATGTCTTTTTAGGCTATTCCTTAACACGATTTTCTTTGCATCTAATTACACTAGAATTAACCAGTATACCTTATTCTAATCCCATTTTAATGCTGAAACTAGCGCATAGTTACCTGGCCCAATTCTACAGTGTGTACAAAAATGAATTTCTGAAGATGTTGCCTCATTGTTGGAATACTGATGCGTGCAAAAACTGTTATAGAAAGGGCTTGTGTTTTTATTATATTCTTTCTAAAAATTATATAATGATATCTATAGCTTGGACATCCAAGACACTTCCAGCCAATTATGTCCTAATATAGTGTATGGTCATCATGGCCGTCCTGAACGTCATCATGGCAGATTCAGTCCAACCTGAAGTTGGTGCTGGTGTCCAGGCAACTGAAGGTCACTAAAACCCATTCTTCTATCAATCACATTTCCTCCATTGCATTTTGTTGTTGCAGGCATGAGTCCCCTTCTTAATTCTGGCTCAGTAGTATTATTTAGCTTGTCCTAACTGGAATGTTCTTTTGATGGCTAGAGAGGCGTTTTGGGGTTTTATGGTACCTGGGGTAAAATTTTGTATAGGCACCTAACTTCTCCAAGCAGAGAGTAGCCAGGGAGGCTGGGGTAAGACTAAACACCATATAGTAACCTTAAAAAACACCAACTATATTGCTGTCTACTAAATAATTAAATATTCACTACATACAATACTTTCTTTGGAATATTAATATCATATTTGTTTAATGTAGGAGATACATATTGTTTGAAAGGTCTGAAAAATAAAATTAAATGTAGAAACTGTTATATTTAGCTGTATTCTGCAACAGAGTATCTCCATCAGAATCTTGTCAATCATTGCTATAAGCTTCGTCCTTTTCTGTTATTGTTATTTTATTATTTATATAGCGCCATCAGATTCCATAGCGCTGTACAATATTCAACATAGTATATCGAAGTGGAAAAATGGAAAAAGCCCATCGATGATCCATCTGCATTAATAAACCATTTTCTTTCAATGATGGACAAATATAGCGATGGTTGACTTAATTCAATATTGCAAATCCTTGGTTTTAAACAAGAAATTCCTGTCCACACTCCCACTTACAATTATTATGCAGAGAACTTGTTTATACACATAGTATGTCATCAAATACATGATTATAAGAAGCTTCACAGCCAATTTAAGATGTACTTTGTATATCAGCTACACCCAAAACAATGCAGAGTATTTGACTACAAGAATATAAAACCATCTGAGCTGTTGTATTATGCAATATCTGTATCATAACGATAACAGTGTAAAAAATGCTAAAGAAAAAAAAAATGGCAGATAGAAGATTAAAACGGGAAAAATATCCTGACCACATGTATTCCCAAATATCAATAATAACCAAGTGGTTTAACCCCTTAAGGACCAAACTTCTGAAATAAAAGGGAATCATGACATGTCACACATGTCATGTGTCCTTAAGGGGTTAAAAGATAAAATATTACATTTGGCAGCTTCACATCTTAGCGCTGTACTCTCACACCAACACTATGCAACAAACTAGTGAAATATACATTTATCAGTAGAGAGACAATATTATATACCTTTGTTTATCGAGCATGTTACTGTCCAGATACCAGTCCCACATATGAAATATAAATAAAATTGTATAATAGTGAAGTATTGTATAAAATCATCCCTATAAAAAATATGAAAATAACAAAATTATTATCCTTCCCAGCCAGTAACTCCTATCAGTTAAAGTATGCTTGCAATCCTAAAGAATAGCAGTATATATAAAATAATAAAATAAAAATGTACAATTAGAAACACAGAAACGTAGAATGTGATGGCAGATAAGAACCATTCGGCCCATCTAGTCTGCCCAATTTTCTAAATAGTTTCATTAGTCCCTGGCCTTATCTTATAGTTAGGATAGCCTTATGCCTATCCCACGCATGCTTAAACTCCTTTACTGTGTTAAAGGAACACTATAGTCACCTAAATTACTTTAGCTAAATAAAGCAGTTTTAGTGTATAGATCATTCCCCTGCAATTTCACTGCTCAATTCACTGTCATTTAGGAGTTAAATCACTTTGTTTCTGTTTATGCAGCCCTAGCCACACCTCCCCTGGCTATGATTGACAGAGCCTGCATGAAAAAAAAACTGGTTTCACTTTCAAACAGATGTAATTTACCTTAAATAATTGTATCTCAATCTCTAAATTGAACTTTAATCACATACAGGAGGCTCTTGCAGGGTCTAGCAAGCTATTAACATAGCAGGGGATAAGAAAATCTTAATTAAACAGAACTTGCAATAAAGAAAGCCTAAATAGGGCTCTCTTTACAGGAAGTGTTTATGGAAGGCTGTGCAAGTCACATGCAGGGAGGTGTGACTAGGTTTCATAAACAAAGGGATTTAACTCCTAAATGGCAGAGGATTGAGCAGTGAGGCTGCAGGGGCATGTTCTATACACCAAAACTGCTTCATTAAGCTAAAGTTGTTCAGGTGACTATGGTGTCCCTTTAACCTCTACCACTACAGCTGGAAGGCTATTCTATGCATCCACTACCTAAGTAATACTTCCTGATACTTCCTGATATTATTTTTAAACCTTTGCCCCTCTAATTTAAGACTATGTCCTCTTGTTGTGGAAGTTTTTTCTTCTTTTAAATATAGTTTCCTCCTTTACTGTGTTGATTCCCTTTATTTATTTAAATGTTTCTATCATATCCTCCCTGTCTCGTCTTTCCTCCAAGCTATACACGTTAAGATCCTTTAACCTTTCCTGGTAAGTTTTATCCCGCAATCCATGAACCTGTTTAGTAGCCCTTCTCTGAACT
Source organism: Pelobates cultripes (assembly GCA_933207985.1). Taxonomy (NCBI): domain Eukaryota; kingdom Metazoa; phylum Chordata; class Amphibia; order Anura; family Pelobatidae; genus Pelobates; species Pelobates cultripes. The sequence goes on from OW240921.1 coordinate 13,520,960, forward strand.
TTCTCTAAGGTATCAATATCCTTCTGGAGATATGGTCTCCGGTACTGCGTACAATACTCCACCAGTCACCAGTGTACTGTACAATGGCATGAGCACTTCCCTCTTTCTACTGCTAATGCCTCTCCAAGATGCATTATCTTGCACTTTTCCAGTGCAATTATAGCAGTGGGTGTAAGAAGCCTTCTCTAAAATCTTCAATAAAATTAGAAATACAATAAACCTCAATATTTTGGTAATATCAGCCCCTTACTGAATAACTGATGGTGAAACATGCAGCTGAAACTCACAAGCACTCGTGTTCCCCGATGGAACCTGTAGCTTCCATCATCTGGAACCTGGACTTTCACCTTCACCCGGGTAAATAGAATAACATGCCCCCACTGTGCACCACTACAGTCTCTGGGATTGTCTTCTGGTTGAAACAAGAGCTTTGTTTAGAAGGGTTCTTTGCCTGCTAGAATCTCGCAGGCCAAAACATGCTCACCACGCCTATGCGTTTCTGGACGTCAGTGTGCTGATACTGCCATCTTTGTTACTGGTACTTTAGGACAGCTGATGATGCTCCGGAAATGTTCCAAATGGCTTAATGTCAAGTTCCTAATTTACATAGTTCGGACAGCCGGATTCACAAAAGTCTTTTATAGGGATTCATTTGTCCATAGACATATATATTAGTCCACCTATCTGAACTATTTTTGTAAATCTAGCAGCATCTTTTTTATATTCTAAAGTAAATACACAATTCCAAAATATTATAAAATAATAAAAAATAAAAGAAGTCCATATAACGCTATAAATAAGCTAATACAGAGGACACAAATTAACATCTGTTACATTTTATAAGCAGATAGGAAATGCTGGTTACAAAATATTAAAACCGTAAAAAATAATATTATTTTTTTGTATGCTGTTGTATGCACATGTGACACTTTGTTGGTGGTATAACCTTGGGATATGAACTTGAGGCATGTCCTGGTGTGATATTCTATTTTATTGATATTTTTACAGTTTATTTAAAGTATAGAGTATGTTTGCCTATGAATTTACATTTGCATTCTCTTTCTTCTAACAAATTCTGAACAACGCTACATTGTTACCCATTTATATATGTTACAAAAAAAATGATATGATACAATTTTTGCCCAAGAGGTAATGTTGTTTGCAGTACAGCCGAGTACTATTATTTGATGCGTTGTTGTTATTTATTGTTACTGATTCACCGACGTCTATTGTCAAATCATGCCAACATAAAGACATTGAGCATATGTCTCTTTTATGCTGTAATGTTGTACTGCGCATACTCTGAGTAAATCATTAATGATCCATCCTGAATGAAATGGATTTTTTTTCCCAAGAATTTAAATTAAAGGTGCAATATGAAGGTTAGTTTGCAGTGAGATACACTAGATTTTTTTTTTTATTAATGTTCTTTGGTTAAAAAAAATAAATAAATAGCTTTGCGCTATATTAATATTATTGTTATTATTATTTATATACCCACCCGTTCTGCTCCCTCTGAGAACCTACAAATTCATACTTCTGGCACCGATATTACAAGCTTTCTACAATAGTAATGTGTAGGGATTTCTAATGTGCGATAAATATCGTCGTAGAAAGTTAAGGGAGTTTAATGATTGCCTGTTTAGCCATAGCTCAATGCCCTACTGAAAAGCCTGTGTATTTACAGCAGAGATAAACAATACGTGTAAATCTTTTTTATTTGATTTTATTTTGCTTTGAAAAAGAATGAGCCACTTGCAGCATGGAGTGTCCCTTTAAACTGTGTGTACAGTTTTCCTAAATTCCCTCCCGCCCCCACAGCAAGCTAAAAGCAGAGCATTACTGCATGACTGATGCATCTGTATTACACAGCAGTCAGACAGTGTGACTGATCAGAAAAACTCTCTCCTTCCTTTAACTATGAAATCTCTCATTCACGTTTTCATATGCATCTCTATGTCCGCTATCACTGCGACAGGTGAGTCTTTCTCTAACAGGTATGTACTGCTAGATTTGATACAAAGTGAACCCTAAATCTTTAATCTAGTGTTTGCTTTGTGGACTACATACAATGTTCCAGAGCTGGAAATATAGATTGTTTGGGCCAATAAGCACTTTGTTTCTGATTTGTATGTATATATTTTTTAGTTAAAAGTGTATGCAAAGAAATGCATGTTTTAAGAAGCAATCTATAACATCACACATATTTGCACAGTCATATAAGCTGTCTCTCTCTGTTATACTGACTGTGACATAACGTTACTAATATTGATGAGTTAGGGCAGTGGTTCCCAAACTTTGTAGATCCAAGGCGCCCTTAATATTTGAATACTTTTTCAAGGCACCCCGAGTCACAATTTCTAGGTTGTATATCTGTACAGTGCTGTGGCATTTACTGGCGCTATAGTGTAATGTATAGTGTTAATGTTTGAAGGGGTGCTTGTATATTACATACATAGTTACATAGTTACATAGCTGAAAAGAGACTTGTGTCCATCAAGTACAGCCTTCCTCACATTTGATTGTTGCTGTTGATCCAAAAGAAAGCAAAAAAAAAACCCAGTTTGAAGCGCTTCCAATTTTGCAACAAACTAGGGAAAACATTCCTTCTTGACCACAGAATGGGAGTAAGATTAATTAGTGGATATAACTACCCTGTATTGAAAAATTCTATTCCACATCCTTATTGTTCTTACAGTAAAAAAAAACAAAACTTTTTTTTTGCCTTAGACAAAATCTTCTTTCTTCCAGTCTAAACACATGATCTCGAGTCCGGTTTGTGAATAGATTTCCACACAATTGATTTTTATTTGCCCCGGATATATTTGTAAAATGTTATCATATCCCTTCTGAGGCAATGGTTTTCTAAACTAAAGAGGTTTAAATTTGTTAACCTTTCTTCATAGCTGATATGTTCCATTCCTTTTATTAAATTTGTAGCCCACCTCTGCACGTTTTCTAGTTCCATAATTAGAAAAGGTTGCCAAAATAGTTTTAGTGTTTTAATACAAGGGTGTGTTTGTATGTAATGTTCACTTTTAAATGCAGATGTACATTTGTGTTTGAATGAAGGAGTGTGTTTGTATGCAATATTTGTGTTAGATTGCAAGAGTGTGTTTGTATGTTGTGGTAGTATTTGACTGCTTGGATGTATGCACATACATACATTCATACTTATACAGATATACATGCACATTAACACACAGATACATAGAAATACACTGACACATACACACAAATTCATATAGACATGACACATACAGACACACACACCCTGACACACACAAACATTGATACATGCACACACCATGATCCAGATACACACACTGACATAAAAACACACACCCTGACACACAGATGCAAATACACAGATGCACATCCTGAAACACAGATGTGCACCCCCACCCCCACACACACAGATGTGTACACACACACAGAGAGATGTGTACACATACACACAGATGTGTGTACACACACAGACACACACTAGCACAGAAGAACACTGGCATATACACACATACACACACAGATGAACACACTGACACACACACAGATGCAGAGCTTGACACACACACAATAACACACACAGAGGCAAACTGACATATATATACACACACACAGATGCACACCCTGACACACACTCTCTCACACACACACACACACACACACATACTCATAGACACATACACCCTGACATACACTCATACACCCTGACACACCCTGACACACACACACACACACACACTCTGACACACACAAAAACAGACACACACCCAGACACACACTCATACATACACACAGAATATTTTTATATCCCCAGCCACCCTCCTGTCAGCTTACCTTGTATGTCCAGGAGGGTGGTTTGGAGTCCTGGTAGGAGCGAGGGGTCTGGAGCAGCTCCTGCAATGCTCCTCTCCCCTCATGCTGCAGCTGCCCCAACTCCCTTCTGCCCTCCTGCACGGTCTCTCTGCACGAAGCTGGGAGGAAGTGACAGGTTGTTATGTTTCCCTGGTGCGATAATCATTCCACAGCACCCCTGTTTGGGAACCGCTGGGATAGAGAGTTATTTGCTGGTCTTATTTATAATAAAAAGTGAATTAAAGGGTTAATCCAAACATCATATCCACTACATCCCACTGTAGTGCCTATGATGCCATGATTAACCCTGGCCTGGTTCCTGGTAATTGGGCAAACCTTTAAGCAATAGTTTTCTCTCTTACCTGGGTCCATGCCATACTCTGAGGTCTCCAGCTCTCCAGCAGGTTTGGGGACCAGCTTCCGGCTTCTGCAGACCTGCTGATGCCTTCACCATTGATTGGCCCAGAACATCAATTGACCACTCTCGGCCAAGAAATGACATCCTGTGAAATTAAATTTGCACAGAATTGACAACAGCCAGCCCGGAACTCTAATTCCCAGCTGGATGATGATACCCAAGTGACATTGCCGGAGCACCACTGAAGTGCTCATGGTGCTTGGAGTAAACCTTTAAAAGTAAATTTCAAATTATAGTCCAATATAGGTGCCCCCAAAAAAGTTCATGAATTTTACATTTTTTCCTCATTATTGCTATTAGGGTCTCAACTTTAAAATTCAAGTGAAATTTTATTAGGGTGTATTTACTAAACAATGATTGTGGGAAATGGAAAAATATGTATATATAACTTTGCTGAGTTGGATAATCAGCTGTTTTGATCTACATTTTGTACAATAACTGTATTATTAGTGACTGTAACTAATACCCCCTTATTGACACACATTTTATGAGCAGATCCAGTTATCTAACCTTATACACAATTCAGCTCCCACTCTTTTCTCATATTCACTAATTCAAACCACGTCTTTCACACGCTTCGCTGATTAGTGAAACAGATTATTTTATTTTGTGTAAACATCACATAAGTCGTCCTCACAGACGCAAACATTAAAAATGAGTGTTTCTGGTAAAGTTTGTCACATGGGGCTTTAAAAAAAAATAAAATAAATAAAATATATTTATAAATGTCCCTTGTGATATTAAGTCATTGTCATTAATGATGTGATTTAGCCTTGAGGAGAGTTGATTTGAATGTACCCACAGAACACCTGATTCCCATAGACAGCCCTGTGTGCTGAATCTGATATATCCTCTGGCAATGCTACATGTATTCCTTCAGTTTAAGGAGACAGTCAAATCACCCAATAGAGAGTGTGTCAGTCTTTCAAATTTCTCAAGCTCCGATTCCAACCTAACATACACACACACACACATACACACACACACACACACATACATACTCATAAACACCATGCAGCAATGGGAGTATCTAAAGAGTGGGTATCTAGATAATAAGAAATATTGAACCAATAGTCACACTACGCTAAAATGTTTCCTATCGCAATACAATCGTTAGCATCAAACAATTTGCACTTTAGACAGATATCGATAGCTTTAATAACTTATAGCAGATATATAGCTCAAGGGCTGTCTAGCTGAGTACTTTGTATAAAAGTTCATCAACGATCTCAGCTCATGACAAGACAAGACCCTCTGTACTTATTTACATCTCACCAATTGCCATGTACCATGCTATAGAATTTATATAAATTATAAATGCCAGTAATAATAACAATATATATATACACCAAAAAGATTTTTATAGCAAATAAAAAATATATTTTTCTTTGTGAGTGGTCCAAATAGCAGCTAATGAAAAAAACAGACTCAGTTCTGGTACAAATACCACTTAAAGGTCCGTTTGTGTCTCCTAACTCCTTATCTTCAGACAAAGTTTCTAGGCGAAGGCAACATTTGGATGAGTCTCACTATTGAGCTGAACAAAGCTTAGAGTTAAAACAGTATATTCTACCCTTTCCATTAGTTAATACAATTTATAACATCTCAGATCTGGAGTGAAATTATAAATGGTACCCTCCTGCCACTTTCAGCAGCAAGCTTTGTAGGTCAAACTCTATCTCGGCATTCTAGCAACCAGTGATGTGATAGACGGCATGGGGCACTCAGCATTTTGCAGGTTGCAACAACACCTGTAAAAATGCACATTAGTCTAATGTACGCTGTATCTACTGTAAGATAATTAATTCCTCGATCTGTCGATTGCTTATATCTCAAACTGTTTTTAAATGATTTGACACAAGTAAGGATCCACCTTACTGTCCATATGGCTAATTTCACGTTTGCATTAGCAATATCAATTCCACCCATATTTAGACAGGATTCATTGACTAAGCATGTGGGTTGATGCTATTAAATGCTGTCTAACTTTGGACAAAATTAAGATTGCTCATGTGGACCTACTCCATAATGGATATGAAGAATATGG
>OW240921.1:13534175-13551413 GCA_933207985.1 Pelobates cultripes
AAGAAGAGGGGGAGGGGGAGTAAGAAGGGGGTAAGAGGGGGAAGGGGAAGTAAGAAGAGGGGGAGGGTGGGTAAGAAGTTCTTTATTTGAAATTTAAAGGACCACTCTAGGCACCCAGACCACTTCAGCTTTATGAAGTGGTCTGGGTGCCAGGTCCCTCTAGGACTAACCCTTTTTTTTTTATAAACATAGCAGTTTCAGAGAAACTGCTATGTTTATACTGAGGGTTAATCCAGCCTCCAGAGCCTCTAGTGGCTGTCTCATTGACAGCCGCTAGAGGCGCTTGCGTGCTTCTCACTGTGAAAATCACAGTGAAAGCACGCAAGCGTCCATAGGAAAGCATTGTAAATGCTTTCCTATGCGACCGGCTGAATGCGCGTGCGCATTCAGCCGATGACGTCGCGAGCAAGGAGGAGAGGAGGAGTACAGCTCCCCGCCCGGCGCTGGAGAAAGGTAAGTGTTTAACCCCTTCCTCTCTCCAGAGCCCGGCGGGAGGGGGACCCTGAGGGTGGGGGCACCCTCAGGGCACTATAGTGCCAGGAAAACGAGTATGTTTTCCTGGCACTATAGTGGTCCTTTTAGTTTTTTTTCCCTGAAATTTCCCTCTTAAAATGAGGTGCGTGTTATACGCCGGTGCGTGTTATACGCCGATAAATACGGTATTTATGTATATAGATATATATATTATTTCGTTCTACGTGTATTTTGATATATATATATATATATATATATATATATATATTAATATCACAATACAGTAAGAACGAAATAACACACATCTATATATGTTTTAATTATTTTATTTTAATTATTTTTTAAATTGTATTTTTTAATGTATTTACATATGAATTTTTTTTATATCATATATAAATATATATATATATAACAATATATATATATTTAATCAGTATCAGTCTACGTGTAATTTGATATTAATATATATATATATATAATTATATATATATTAATAGTAAAATACACCTAGACAGTATATGTGTGGCAGCCCCCCTGCTGGCAATACAGGAGGCAGCTATCCCGGCCATGTGATTGTGAGGTCCTCGCAAGGACCTCACTCTCACATGGCCAGGGGGGCTTCCAGGGGGTCGGACGTGCCGCGGGGGGCTCCCTGGGGGTCCCCCCAACCGCGATCGCTGGCGTGGTACCGCCGGCGACCGGATAAGTAAGAAAAGACCTGAGGGCGTATTATTACGCCCGGCGGCGTTTAGAGCCTAAAATAGGGCGTAATAGTACGCCCTCCGGTCTTAAGGGGTTAATAGACTTCAACTATTCCTATTACCAGTGATTTCATAAGAAGGAATAAAGATGTAATAAACCTATAATGGATAATCTCCTTAGTGACAGGGAAACCACTGACATGCTTCCTAATAAAGTGGTGCATTGGTCTGTTGCTTCCTATCCTCATTAATTTTAACAAATAAATAACTAGTCCTTACATATTTACAATTTAAACCCAAGTTCCACAATATTAAAGAAGGTGTAGGACTCATCTAAGAGGTTTTGCCTTGATGTGGCAGGTGAGGTTACACTTTAATGGCCATTGGAGCGATACTAATAAACCTCGAGTTATTTAAATGTACATAGGGATTTGGGATAGTGCGCAGGTAACTCTTTTTTTTTTTGTTCCCTATTTCTGTTTATACTGAGAATGGAATTATCTTTCAACACAACTTTTCCATCAGAACATGTTGGATTTATTTTTAGTGTGTGTAGTTCAATGCAGCCACGTTTAGGTTTATTTCTACATATGTATGTAGGTAGATTTACAACAAAAAACAAAAATTACTTTATCTGATATATTTTACTGTAGAAAATAGTTATCTAATATTTAATTTTTTGTCATATTAAATCTTGAAATATGTCAAATGTTGTTTTATAGTTTTTTTAAAAAAAAACATTGACATCATCAATACAAAAGTAAAAGGTTATTGGAAGGAAAAAGCACGATACAGACTCTTGCAACCATGAGTACATGAAATGCTAACAATTACACTTATACCATCAGTGCATCACTGATATTGCAAATACTTTGGGTAGCACATCCACGAAGAACTGTCTTGTGTGACACTTCTCCTATATGGAAGAAATAATTTGCATGTCTGATTAATAATAGATTAACACCAGGTTAACTCAGTGTAAGTACTATCAATAAATATGTTAATAGGAAAAAATGTAAAAAATAAATATTTCCATGTTACAATTTATCCGAAAATTTTAAGGAACACTCTGGGCACCATAACCATGTCATCAAAATGAATTTTTTATGGTACTAGGAGGTTCCCAGGTGCTTTCTTACCTGAATGCGTTAAACTGTTTTCGATCCCCAAAGATTGCCTCCACGACAAGATCATCAATTCACCCAGCGGCATCAGGCTTCTGAATTTGACTTTCATGAAGCACAGGACGCTCTAAGCCAATCAATAGCTCTACATTCATAAAAACGGTACATATTAACCACCCTTAAGGACCAAACTTCTGGAATAAAAGGGAATAATGACATGTCACACATGTCATGTGTCCTTAAGGGGTTAAAGGACCACTATAGTGCCAGGAAAACATACAGGTAAGAACACAAGCCCCGACTGTACCCCTAGCCCAGACATCTATAGACTGGGACACCCCGGAGGGGTACAGGAGGGAATCCCGGGAAAATTCTACCCTCCACAAGTATAAGGCCAAAGCTGAGACTCAGGAAGAGGGGGCAGATGGAGAGAAGTTTGACTGGGAGGGGGATAGACTATATAGGGTAACAAAGGATGCTGAAAAGAATCCTGCCTCTTCCCAGAAACGACAGCTAGTAGTCCCCAGGAAGTACCGGTTGGAGTTGCTGAAAATTGGGCATGATGTCCCGCTAGCAGGACACTTAGGAGTACGTTGCAAGATTCACCGGATAATCCAGAATTTCTTTTGGCCTGGGATAAATGGGGACATGCGACGATACTGCAAAACATGCAACACTTGTTAACGGGTAGGGAAGCGAGGGGATCACCCCAAGGCCAAACTCATGTCCATGCCCATTATTGGGGAAGCCTTTAGCCGCATAGCCATTTACATTGTGGGACCCCTAGCCAGACCTAGTCCATCTGTGAAGAAATATATTCTTACGAAGGTGGACTATAGAACCCGCTATCCGGAGACAGTGGCACTGTCCAATATTCATTCAGAGACCGTGGCAGATGCCCTGGTCAAAATATTTACCCGAGTGGGGTTTCCCAAGGAAATCCTCTCGGACCAAGGGACCCAGTTCACGTCTGTTTTAACCCAGCAGCTGTGGAAAGTGTGTAACATTAAGCCTATACTGAGCTCACCCTACCACCCCCAGACTAACAGTCTCTGCAAGCGTTTTAATGGGACCCTTAAAGGACCACTATAGGCACGCAGACCACTTCCGCTTCACTTCAGCTTCCATCTAGGGCTAACCCTACCTGCTGTAAACATAGCAGTTTCAGAGAAACTGCTATGTTTACATCAGGGTTAAGCCAGCCTCTAGTGGCTGTCTCATTGACAGCCGGTAGAGGCACTTCCGCGCTTCTCACTGTGATTTTCACAGTGAGAAGATGCCAGCGTCCATAGGAAAGCATTGAGAATGGACTGACTATGGACTGACTGAATGCGTGCGCGGCTCTTGCCACGCATGCGCATTCGGCGGAAGAGTGAGGAGAGTCTCCAGCGCCGAGGGAGCCCGACGCTGGAGAAAAGTAAGCGTTTAACCCCTTCCTCCCCCTAGAGCCTGGCGGGAGGGGGGGTCATGAGGGTGGGGGGGACCTATTAACACTATAGTGCCAGGAAAACAGTTTTGTTTTCCTGGCACTATAGGGGTCATTTAAGCAAATGCTACGAACATTTACTGACGCTTGCAGAAACTGCTATTCACGTACCGAGAGGTGCCGCAGGAATCCACAGGGTTCTCCCCATTTGAGTTGCTGCATAGGAGAAGGGTACGAGGTCCCCTTGATCTCATCAGGGAGCACTGGGAGGGAGAGACAGGACATGAGGGAACCCCCATTGAGCCATATGTCTTAGAACTCTGGGACCGCATGGAGAAATTGTCTTTGATGGTAAGGGAGAATCTCCAGGCGGCCCAGGGCAGACTGAAGGTCTGGTATGATCGGGGTGCTCGACAGCGCACTTTCCAGGTAGGACAAAAAGTCATGGTACTTAAACCTGTGAAGTCAGACAAACTCCAGGCAGCTTGGCAGGGCCCTTATAAGGTGATAGAGCAGCTCTGTGACACTACATATATAGTTGCCAGCTGTGCAGATGAACGGATCTGACGGTCCTTTCATGTAAACATGCTGAAGGAGTACCAGGAAAGGCAGGAAGAGATAGCTGCCGTATGTGCCCCTGCTACAGACGACCCCGACAGTCTTCCCCTGCCCGACCTCCTAGAGCGAGAGCCCCAAATGAACCTCACTAGCTTAGTGAAGTTGGGAGAACGCTTGACCTCGTTAGAGATGAAACAAGCTAAACAATTACTAGTAGAAAAGCACTTAACGTTCTCTCAGGAACCAGGGTACACCACACTAGCACTGCACAAAGTAAAAACCCCCAGGCAGGGCCCATTTAGACAATCTCCTTATCGTATCCCTGAAGCAGTCCGGGAAGGAATGAGAAAGGAGATATAGGAGATGCTTCACTTAAGGGAGATAGAACCCTCCGCCTGTAGTCCTTGTACCCAAGAAGGACGGGACCACCAGAGTTTGCATGGACTACAGGTGACTTAATGACAAGACTACCACTGACGCCTACCCGATGCCCCGGGTAGACAAACTGCTAGATTGCATAACCAGGGGATGTTATGTAACCACCATAGAACTCTGTAAAGGTTATTGGCAGATCCCCCTGGCTGAGGAAGCTATCCCCACGTCGGCATTTGTCACCCCGTTTGGCCTATGCCAATTCAGAGTCATGCCATTCGGGATGAAAAATGCCCCGGCTACATTTCAACGTATGGTGGATAGACTCCTCGATGGCTTCCAGGATTTTTCTTGTGCATACCTGGATGACATTGACTCTGAAACCAGACAAGTGCCATCTTGGTATGGCCGAAGTACAATACTTGGGACACCGGGTAGGGTGTGGAAAGCAAAGATCAGAGCCAGCCAAAGTTGATGCGATTGGCAACTGGCCCAAACCCCGTTCCAAGACCCAGGTATTGGTCTTGCTAGGGACGGCAGGGTACTATCGATGCTTTGTTCCTGACTACAGCACAATCTCTAAGCCCCTGACTGACCTGACAAAGAAGAATTTACCTAGGCAGGTCCTGTGGTCTCCAGCCTGTGAAGCCTCTTTTCAGTCCCTAAAGCATGCGCTAATTAATGCGTTTTATTGTACACCATGGCAGTTTGGACTGGGGGCGGTATTGAGTCAAGTTGGAGAAGACAGAGGAGAACACCCTGTCGCATACCTCAACAGAAGTGAGTTATGCGGCAGTGGAAAAAGAATGCTTAGCACTGGTTTGGATGCTGAAAAAGTTAACCCCTTATTTGTATGGACAAGAATTCACCCTTATCACTGACCACAACCCCGTTGGTCTGGCTTAACTGTGTCGCATGGAACAATGGCAGGTTATGATGGTGGAGCCTAGCCCTGCAACCCTACAACTTTACCATTAACTATCGACCGGTTAAGCAGAGCGGCAATGCCAACTGGTTGTCTCGAGAGACCGAACTCACCCCAACTACTGAGTCTGGAAATCCCCAAGTTGACCTGAAAAAGGTAAAACCGGGTCTGCCGTAGTGTCCCACAAGGAGGGAGCAATGTGACAGAACCCTCTGTCCCTGGATTTCATATTTCTCCTTAATTGCATGGATTTTATATTTTTCCTGATATATTCTTTAATTGGTTCAGTAAATTTCACTTCTCTTACAACCATTATAATTCTATTCAAATAACCGAACAAATCGCCAAACGACCGACCACCCTGCATGTGGAGTGTGCCACTCGTTGACTTCCCAGAAACTGTGGTTAACCGCAGCTTAATTGACCAATTGGCTGGTGGTCATCGTTCGTATAAACGAACACGTGGCAGCGGCCATCTTAAACTGTCGAACGGCATGGGAGAGGGAAAGGAAGGAGTTAACTTTTTTAAATAATTGTTTTTAAATTTCATTTTATTATTTATTCGGATTGAGGCACTCAGCACAGGCAGAGCATTGGAAGCCTGCCTGATGGCTTCCGATGCTCTGCCTCACTGCCGGGCACCATGTGGGGCAACCTGTAAGTGATCGCTCCGGGCACATTGAGAGGGGGTATTGCACAATGCCTCAACATCAAGGCATCGCTGCAATACCGTTAGAGCGTATGGAAGCGATCATGATCGCTCTAATTAGCTACAGACATATCAGGTACGTCCGCCTTCCTTAAGGACCATTTTTTGTCGGATGTATCTGATACGTTCACGGTCGGGAAGGGGTTAAACAACACCATAAACTAGAAGTATCGGCCCTGGCATGATATCTGACTGGTTTGATATTAAGAATGGCACTAGACAGGGCTGCCCGCTGGCACCATTTTTGCAATTTGAAACCACTGAACCCCTGGATGCTACAGTTAGACAGAACGATTTGATCTGCAGTTTAAGTATCTCTTCAGTATATCAGAAAATCACTTTATATGCAGATGATATTTGTCTCACTATGACTAACTCATTAGAGTCCATCTCCCATGTCTTATAATTGATCAATTAATTCTGGCTATGAAATTAATATGAATAAATCTCAAACTTTAGCAGTTAATATAACTTTGGATTGTTTGGAGGAGCTGAGAGAGAAAGGTATGATTGGAACTGGAATAACAAGATAATATAATACCTAGGTATTTGAATAAGAGCATATATCAACTGATTAGTGGAGGATAATTACAAGATTGCATTAACATAATTTAAAGAATATTTCCAGAAATGGAAAGACCTTGAATTATCATGGCTAGGTTGGTTGAATACAATTTCTGCATTTATTTTACTTAAACTGACATATCTGTCTCATTCAATACCCCTCAGAGTCCCACTGTACCTACTCTCTCAGTTTAAGAAACAATTTATGGTTTTTATTTGGAGAGGTAAAACCTAATTTCATATAATACTTTAATTAAAAGAGCTTAAAATGTGGAATAAACATCTAAGACATAATGGAGATACATAAAATTACTATGTTCACTCACTTCTTCAAATGGTGTAATCTGGTTCCAGTTATACTGGGTGGCTTTATATTATTAGGTAGGTTTGGTAGCAGATAATTATGATGTGTGCCGAAACAAGAACATGGCAAATTATGACAATATAACATGTAAGACAGGAAACATATTTTTATTGTAGATATTAGACTATTAGACTAACAAAATAACCACAAGAGAACACAAAAGTTAAAAGGATAAACAAGCTCTTTCTCTTTCTCTCTATATATAATGTTAAATACAAAATTCAAACAAGTTGAAGAGCTATACCAGCAGGGTTTAGTTGTTCCAAAAAGGCTATAGACCTGGGCTGTCAAACAAATACACCTGAATACAACCCACAGAGAACCAGAATTAGGCCCCCAGCTATAAAAAGCACTACCATGTGTCCATACTTGATTGTGTGTGTGCATCTTCTTGCTTTTGCTTGACCATGCACCATCACATGAATCATTTCCTGTGTTTTTTACAATAATTTGAACATCTTGAGACAATTGTTTATATTTCTCACAGTGTTCTGTTCTTAAAAATGGGACAATATGAGAAATGTGGAGTCAGCAGTAGGAATGCAGGTCCATTGGTTTCCATTATGCCCACTATTAGAACTTAAATCCACTTTTTAAAACAAAACATTTTGATAAATCATGCCTATAAGTTATTCTCTATTTTTAATTTTGTACTGCCATGTATTGGGGTGTAGAACAATAGCAAAGCAATGAAGTAACCCTCATTTTTTGTCCTATTATAGTTTTACCCCCTAATTTCAGGACATTTTCCAAGGTCTGGTGCACCCACCACTCATGGACACAGATATGCACAGAATGGATGAGAAACACGCCAGATTCAATGTTAGTAGGTGCTTGATACAAATATGGGTCAAGGGCCCTTTTTACCCCTTCCAGATAATGCTCATGTATATATCTGTAACAACATTTTATTTATGAAGTTTTGTATTTTATGTGATTTTTTGCATTCTTTAAAATATACTTTTCAACAGCAAAAGTAAAGCAGTTAAGAGGAAGGAAATTCCATAATAGAGGCCTGAACCAGCACTGTAACACTTGAAAGTCACATCAACGGTCTCATCTTGTCCATTAGCAGAATAGGAGTCAATTTCACATAGACTACTGGTTCCACAGCCAAAAATAGAACTGCTACTGGTCATATTCCCTATGAAAAAAAAGATATACATTCTACATTAAATATAAACATTTTATAATTATAATTAACATTTATTATTGTGATCTTTGTATATTTTCCAGCAGTCTAATCGTAATCCCTATAAATTATAAGAATGAAACTCCACTCTCTATTCTGCAAACAATTGTGAAATTAATTGTTAAAAAAAAAATTATATGCTGTAAAATAATATTTATGCAGAATAATGATCCTGAATAAAACAGTGTATGGTCAACAATATTACCTTGTACTATTATCGTAGTCTGGTAAACACACTTAGTCTCCTTCCCAACACATTGTACAGTGTTTGAACCAGTAGAAGATGAGAGATAGCTGGGGCATTCCAGTCCATTCACTGCAGCTTGAACATTTGGCACTATTAGGTAAGAAGATTAAATGCAGCAGTGGTAAGTTAGACATTTCGATACATAAACAAATTGCCAAATGCACACACATACATACATACACTGGACATATTGTTTGGAGATTATTATTATTATTATGTTATTATTTACATCGTGCCAACAAATTCCGCAGCACTTTACAATGGGTGGACTAACAAACATGTAGTTGTAACCAGACAAGTTGGACACACAGGAACAGAGGGTTTGAGGGCCCTGCTCAATGAGCTTACATGCTAGAGGGAGTGGGGTAAAGTGACACAAAAGGTAAGGGAAGTTCTAGTAGACTGGTAGAATAGTTTTAATTTAATGAAGACTTAGTATGAGTTTTTTGGAGCCATTAACAGTTTAATTGATATGCTTTTGTGAAAAAGTGAGTTTTTGATGATTTTTTGAAGGAGTGGAGACTGGGTGAGCGTCTAACAGAAAAGGGAAGGGAGTTCCATAGGAACAGTGCAGCCCTAGAGAAGTCTTGAATGCGAGCATCAGAGGTGGGAGTATGAACAGAGGATAGACGCAGGTCTTCGGCAGAGCGTAGGGACCTAGACGGGACATACTTGTGTAATAGGGAGGATAGATAGGAGGGCGTAGCATTATGTAGAGATTTGAAAGCAAGAACCAGAATTTTATATTGAGCCCTATATCTTACAGGAAGCCAATGCAGGAAGTGACAGAGGGGTGAGGCATGGGAGAGGCTGGCGGAGATGAAGATGAGCCTCGCCGCCGCATTCATTATAGACTTCAATGGGGCAAGTTGGAAACATGTGAGACCACTGAGAAGTGGATTGCAGTAGTCAAGGCGGGAGAGGACAGTGGCATGGACCAGCACCTTACAATTACAAATAGTCAAACAAAACACACAAATATGCAGAAATGCAAAAATAGACACACACACACACACAAGTAAGTAGTCACACAAACTCACACACTCTCTCTTTCTCTCCCTCCATTCCTGAGACAATAGTGAGGAGGGAGGTGGAAAGCAGTGACTAAATTCCAAGCTCCAGTAACAGACTGGGGTTTCTATGATATATCTTTATACCCCAGGACCCATGTCCTGTAATACTTTAAGGAAGAAACGATGGTGGTAGGGTGTAACTGAATAATTACCCCATTGCTGCACCAATGAGCAGTCAGCGATGCTGAGAAAAGCACCCCAACAGTGTAAAATATATATTATATAGTTGTAATCAAACTTATTCAACCCCCATTGAAAATCAGGTTTATTGTCAAAATGTAAAGACTTCCAGCTATTTGCAATGAACAAATCAAACAAATGCAATTGAAACAGCTTAACACAACAAATGCTTCGAGTGGCTTCCCCAAATTCAACTAAAAATGAAACTTGGATACAACTGTAGATTAACAACATAAAAAGCAAGTAATAGTGTAACACTGTTAAAAAATATATAAATGCACTGTGATAAGTAGCACTCACAAGATAGATGAAAATATATTCCCCTATGGTGCCTCCCCTGATGAAAATGGGGGACCAAATACACTCTTCTTGCCTTCAGTGATGATGAGACTGGACTGAGGATAAAAGGATACAATTTTGCTTTATTATAAAAAGTAAACATCAATAAAAAATAGTGCTATGCCAGGTCCCACGCGTTTCGTCCTATAAGGACTTCCTCAGGGACCTCTTGGTATTGAAAATAACAGCAGCAATAAAATCAAGAAATAATCAAAACAAGCATTCTTGTTTTATTTTATTTCTGCTGTTATTTTAGTTGGGTGGCTTTCAATACCAAGAGGTCCCTGAGGAAGTCCTTATAGGACGAAACGCGTAGGACCTGGCATAGCACTATTTTTTATTGATGTTTACTTTTTATAATAAAGTAGAATTGTATTCTTTGATCCTGGGTCCAGTCTCATCATCACTGAAGGCAAGAGGAGTGGATTTGGCCCCCCATTTCATCAGGGGAGCCACCCCTTGGTGACATATTTTCATCTATCTTGTGAGTGTAACTCATCATAGCGCATTTATATTTTTTTAGCAGTATTACACTATTATTTGCTTTTTATGTTGTAGATCTACAGCTGTATCCTCTTTTGTTTGCATCCACATGGTATATATCTGGAGGAAGCTGTCATCACTATCCAATGAGAAAAATGTTCTTCCCTACTATTTTTAGGTGTTAGTGTTTATAATTGTTATTTTTTGTTTGTGTATAAAAATGAAACTTATAATGACTTCTCCAGTCTCAAAATTATTCCCCCACTTCATGGGAAGCATCATTAGTACTTAGTAGAGCACCCTTTTGCTGCTATGACCTGCTGCTGACCTCCAGTTCAGTAATGTTCTGGGGTTTGCGTGCTGCAACCTCCTTCTCCAAATCCCATCAGAGATTTTCTATGGGGTTCTAGTCAGGTGCCTGTGATGGCCACTGTAGAATGAACCAAGACTTCTTCTGCAACCAAGCCTTGGTGGAATTTAAGGTATGCTTGGGACCATGGTCTTATTGGAGGGTCCAATGACACCCAATCTTCAGCTTCCTCACAGACAGCATGATGTTTTCTTTTAGGATTTCCTAATACTTCAATGAATACATCTTGCTTTCCACATGCTGCAGGTTTCCAGTGCCAAAGAATGAAAAGCAGCCCCAGGGCATCAACGAGCCACCATCATGCTTAACTGTATGCAAAGTGTTCATTTCAGTGTATGCTTCTTCTTCTTTCTCCAGACATACCTCTGATCCATTGGGCCAAAAAGTTCCAGTTTTGTTTCATTGCTCCGAAGAGCATAATCCCAAAGCTTCTGTTGCATAATTTATACGATTTCGAACATATTGGAGCTGATTTTTCTAGTGCTTTTGGTCAGTAGTGGTGTATGTCTTGGAGTGCTGGCATGGAAATCTTCTGCATTTAGTACACCCTTACTGTGCTCACTTGCCATCAAGTTTTACTGCAGGTTTTTTGCAGTCACTCAAGGGTTTTCACAACCTGCCTTCATAGAAATCTAATTGCAGCCATCGATAGCTCCTTTTTATGTATAATTTACTTCTTCATCATTAGCCTAAAGCTGTGCAATTTTGACAGGCATCAAACAGATCCAGTTACTTTCTGATGCAACATCTATATTGTCAATCCTACATATTTTGGAGACCTCTGCAGATGTGTGTTATTGCAGAGAAATTTAATTTGTTTGATTTCTAGAGATACAACTTGGAAGTAATTTCTTACCTGTAGGTTCAGGTGGAGAACAGTTATCTGTTGAGCAGCAGAGGGTAGCCATATACATTTTAGTACCAGATAATGTCATTGTTCCAGCTAAATTGCACTTGTTCTCTGGCTCACATGATCTAATAGAAGTTGTTCCACCTAAAGACAAAATATTATGATATCATTATTAGTCAAATATACTTAATCTTTAAACTTTTTTTTAAATAATATATTGCATAAGGATAATTATTTTCACAGCGATTAATTTATATAACCAAGATTCAATCAGTTACTAAAGGATGCTTTTAGCAAGAGTTGCTTAAAGGAACACTCCATTGCCCAAACGCAAAACAAATAAAAATCACTGTTTAGAAGATATATCCCAAATGAAAATATGTATACTCTTAATTATGCATTTGTTTCATTGTAGGTATATCTCTTGTCTGCAGTTTTTGCAAGCACTTCCCTTCTAAACCTGCCCAGGCTTTCTCTGGCTGTCCAATCACAGACTTCCCAATACAGCTCAATGAGAGGTCTTTGCAAGACAGGTGCACTGGATAATTGCTGCCTCTTGAGTTTAGCTCCACTGAGTTGAACAAACCAGGAAGTAACAGGACTGGTTGTCTGATTGACAGACAGGGGGGTGTAACAAGGTTCAATTATAAAAGTGTCAATTTCTATTGAAGACATCCTCTTCACACATAAAGCTTTTTAGCAAGCCCTAGTGCTTTAGGTGTCTAGTGTGCACCATAGTGCTGACATTTAATTAGAGAGACACTAACAGGGTTATTCACTAAAATGGGAATTGTTGGGTATCTTTCCAGTTTAGCAATGTTGGTAATAGTTTTGAGCAACACTAGAGCAAAAATATCAGAAGAAGTAGTTGAGAGTGCAGATTGTTACCTTCAAGATTGAAACAAAAAAAAAAACTAGTAAGAGTTTAAAACTATTGGAGACCAGCAACAAAAGGATAGGCGTTCTATCACACAATTTTTCAAGATAGAATGAATCACACTGATCTGAGTAGACTCGAAATTATCTGCCGCTTTTGGTGATTTGGTTTCTAATATGTTCTTTATTGTTGGAAAATATGTTGATAGATTGGCTGAAATTTTGTGCAGTTCCTCATCTAGCAGCAAAGAAATGTTATATAGGGCTTTGACTGTGTTCTCTGACCTTGGTCGTTTGTGTTTTTATATCAAATGGCATAGCCTTATATACCCCTGAGGCTTAGGAAGACTTTGTCTGGCAAAGGAGATTCATTGTACAGTCAGTGCAGTCCATTAATGCCCAAAGGTCTACGTCATTTACATTTTTTTTTTTACTAATACCAGTTCTTAGATCTATCCAATCATTCTATGGGATACTTCCCTATTGTACTAAAATATTGTACAATCTTAAATCCAATTTGGGGATCATACACACTTTGATATATCCAGTAAAACTGCCAATACATGAATCAGCAGGAATTAAATTGAGGCTTAAATTAGCCAAACTGTGACTATAGTTGAGTTGAAGACTTTGCCCAACTGAGCTATATTGGCTGAAATTTAGCAATACAGATCTCCACCTCTCATTGGTTAGTGTAGTGGTTGTTAAAGGACTACTCAAAGCGTTGTAATAACTTCATCTCATTGAAAAAAAAACTTGGTAGTGATTTTAATTAGCTCCTCTAACATCCTCAAGATATCCTTTAAATAACTTTAAAAAATCTAAAATCTGTAAGTTGTTATGGTTCAGTGCTTAGCAAATTGTTCGAATGTGATACTAATTTATATAAATACCTTCTTAACTGCCAATATTATAAAGTGCAATCTCAACCTTCACGTTTTTGTGCAAATATTTCTAAAAACTGCCAATCTTATACTGTGCAATTCCAGTACTGTTTGAGGAAGCCCCAACGGTGAAACAAGTCCCCGCTCTGATATTCATACTTTTCAACATATAATTTTTAATATTGTTTTATCTATTTTTTCCCCAAACTAAAGTTATTATTTATTGGCTTTTGATACATGTTACCTGAATAAAGGTGGAAACATCTACGATACTAAGGATTTCTCTGGTGATTGCAAGGGTTAGCGTCGCCACTAAATGAGATGCTGGTTCAGCAAATAGAGCCTACAGAAAAAGGCTCCTCCAAATGTGAGTAGGGTATATTGCTTAAAATATTTGATATCTGTGTTCTAGCATATTGCACTATCTGTGAACTTATTTTCTTACGTAAAACAATCCCAATTCTAAGGAAGGGAAAGGGTTGCCCCTACAAAAGAACCCCATTCTTGACTCCTCCTTTGTGAGTTAGCATTTAAACGATTTAGTGAATCTCTCCATATTTAAATGTGTCTGTGCTATTCTGGTTTTCTATGTTTTGTTTTTGAGATTTTATCCCTCATCCCTGCATAAAAGAGTGCTTCCAACAATACTGAGGGTATAACAGAGAGCAAAAAACAAAGCTTTAAAAGTTTAAAGGGATATCACTTTATTTTAAATTTTTCACTATAAGCACTGTAAATTGCACAAAATAAAAGAAATTCTAATTCCAGTTTATTTTTTGAATGAATTTAGTTTTATAGTAATTAAAATAATGTGTGCAGTGATATAAACATACACTAATGTTTTTGTGTTTTTTTAAGAAAGGAAGGAAAATAAAAAAGGAAGAAAAACATAATTTTTCTAAATGTTTGAGTACTAGAATAGCACCTTACAGGATTGGGACTTTTTAAAAAAATGTTTGCACAAAAACTTTAAGGTTGAGATTGCACTTTTTGAGATTGGCATTTTAAGAAGGTATATATATGTATATATTTATAAGGTATATATTTTTCTAATGTGATACTACTTTATATATTAATATATACATATAAAAATATATATAAAGTAGTATCACATTAGAAAAAAATCACGAAAAGCTCCACCATAACAACTTAATAAACAGGTTTATACACTCTAATACTTATTTAAATGTTTCCATGGTAACAGTTCCATTTAACACATTAAGCATGAATGAATCAATCATATCTACTGACACATACGGCATACCTGTAGTCATTATATAAGCAGATGCACAGACATGACCAGCTGTGCAGGTAACACTTTTCCCGTTGCAGGTTGTATCGCCGTATCCTGTGCACGTCACACAGCTGAGACCAGAAGTAACTGCAGAATATATAGAGATATATGTTAGATCCCATTATTAATTATACATATGTACATTATATAAATTTAATAAATATATATATATAATTTTTAATTCAAGAATGCATGTTGAATTGCTTGTTTGGATTGACACCCTTTGATAATAGACAAACACTGTCAGTGGATTTTACTAAATTTAAGACCATAGCCAAAATGATAGCACAGCGGGCTTAGAGAATGTTTCCAGATCGGCTCGTTTAACCTTACATTGGAAATTCACTTTCTATTCTCACCGTAGAGTGAATAACCCCGTGTGTCTTTATATTATTACCCATAGTAGTAAATCACCAAGAATTCAAGGCGAATCTCAGATTTTAGCCCAAAATAAGTAGTTTGAAAATGTAGTTTGGCAATTTGGTTTTCAGCCATTTTGGCCTAAATTTGAAATGAAATTTTAATTAGCCTTCACATTCCCTTCAGAACATTCCCTGCTGACCTTCTAATGTCCTTTTACAAAGTTCTCAAGTGGTTTGGCATTAAGCAGATTTTGCAAATATTCAGTTTGTTGCTCTGACAATACAATGGAAACACAACGTTTTTTGCTTTATAACAAGCACCTCTAATTGTTAATTTTTCTGAAAGTATAAATATGAGAGCAATCTAATGCTGCACAATTCAAATTCAATTATTTAATTATCAAAACCTTCCTTTATATAAATATCACAGATCCCCGTCGTTACATAAAGATAAATAAAGATAACATATTAATGTGCAAATATTAAAGATGACAATATAATTAGCCTTAATAATAATAGAATAAATGCCTAATACTTGAAAAAATAAAACCATAATTGAAAATGTTTACCTGTTGTCAAAGCAGAGAGGACAATAATAAATTCCAGAAAATGCGACATGGTCAATCTGTATGAGAGTTTCTATATGATCCTAGGAGATAAACAGAATGATAAACATCTATGATGAAATGCAGACACTCTGGGTTATTCAGTAAAATGTGAATTGTAAATAATTCTCATTAAATTCAGTGCTTTTTATTTTATTTTAGGCCACAAATTCTGACATATTAAAATGGTGTTGGCCAAATGACTATATGGAAATTCACTCTGAATTCACTTTGAGTCCCGGCAATTTACACTATAGTAAATTATTTTGAAAGTGTTTGAGTAAAAAGAAACCAGTCTTACCAAAGACACTAACGTTGTGGGGATAGAGTTACCTGCGAACACTTACATACCCTTTATATAGTCTGTGGTTTTTTTAAGGCCCATTAAAGAAAAAAATATATTGTAATCAAACTTCCTTATTTATTTATTTATTTGTATCAGTAACTATTGACTACAATTGTGAACATTGTTTATTAAAGGACCACTATAGTGCCAGGAAAACATACTCGTTTTCCTGGCACTATAGTGCCCTGAGGGTGCCCCCACCCTCAGGGACCCCCTCCCGCCCGGCTCTGGAAAGGGGAAAGGGGTAATAACTTACCTTTTTCCAGCGCTGGGCGGAGAGCTCTCCTCCTCCTCTCGCCTCCGTTACGCCCCGCCGGCTGAATGCGCACGCGCGGCAAGAGCTGCGCGCGCATTCAGCGGTCTCATAGGAAAGCATTTACAATGCTTTCCTATGGACGCTGGCGTGCTCTCACTGTGATTTTCACAGTGAGAAGCACGCAAGCGCCTCCAGTGGCTGTCAATGAGACAGCCACTAGAGGCTTTGGGGGAAGGCTTAACCCATTCATAATTATAGCAGTTTCTCTGAAACTGCTATAATTATGAAAAAATGGGTTAACCCTAGAAGGACCTGGCACCCAGACCACTTCATTAAGCTGAAGTGGTCTGGGTGCCTAGAGTGGTCCTTTAATGTTAAGTGACACAGCCCTTTAAAATAAATATAACAAGGATTTAAGGAAGCTGGAATACTGTAATTAGTCACTATCAGATAAAATTGTGTGCAGTGTGTACAAATAATGGTATCTTTACTGCTGACTAAAGCATCAGTTGAGTTGAGTGACAACTACAGCTGGAGTACAGCTCCCCCAGGTTAACTAGTCAAACTGTTTGAGAATGGTTTGACAACTTAACTAACCATGTTCCCACTGCCACATTTCTACTCTAGCCAGATTCCCCCCTGCACCAAGCTAGTCTGATGGTCC
>OW240921.1:13551513-13606231 GCA_933207985.1 Pelobates cultripes
AGTGAGGTACTCATGGTCTGAAAGTACTCCTTTGACACTCCTAGCTAATAAGTTGGCTCAAGGAAGCTGACAGAACCTTCCCTCAGAATTTTGCGCTTAAAGAGGAGTAGGCAAGAGGTGCTTAACAGACCCCAGGCAAGTTGTTCTCTAATGGTTTGACAACTTACTCTGGGAGGGATCCAAAGCACTCCTTGGATCGTAACCACTACAGTGAGCTGAAGCAGTTATGGTGCATGGAGTGTTTCTTTAATGGCACTGTATTAGTAAGGTTTTGTTGATGATAAGGTGCTTATAATAATTACACTAATTTAAATTAGGTTAGTAGGTTATCAATGAAATTAGGATTAAGGGAGAGGGGTGATGGTTAGGGATATATTTTAGGGTTGCTTGTCTTTAAGGTGCTCTTGACTGTAACTGCCATCTAGCCTTAAAAGTTTTAGCCCCATAACAGTTCCCAATCATAACACTTACACCTCATAATCCCACTGTAATGTTTGTCCAATGCCTTATGCACATTGTAGTACCTAGGATCATCACCGCACCTGACACAGCAATGTACTCTTAGCTGTAATGATGCCGGTCATTAGAGTACCATTGTAATAAATACCACTTATTAGATGTTGATATTTTTTTTATTTTTTTTAATGCTTTATTTTATTTGTGCATGGTTAAATCACATCAGGCTTACAATGCCACAACAGCTAAGGTAAGCAGTTTTAAACAGAGCATGACATTAGTTAGGCATTAGTGGGTACTGCACATTTTTATATATGTTAATGTTGCTTATCTAGGCGTTCATCTATGTTGCTTAACATTGAAGGTAATTTACGGGATGAGACAGAGCAGAATAACATATGTATAGTGCTAGAGAGTAAGGCGTTGCTATTGCAGAATATGCTAGTGATAGGTATAATGGTAGTTGCTTATAGACATCTGCATGTTTATTGTTAAGCTAGTACTAGTAATTATTCAAAATATTAGAAAAATGTTGCTTGCTAGCAAGGTGGCAAGCTCAGGTGCAGGCATAAGTTAAATGCACACATTGTGTTGCGCATAGTGTGCAGCAGCCATATTAGGTGACGCCAAGTCCAGGTGGAGCGTTTTATCCGATCCCCATCAGCCGTAGGATTTGTGCCCGGAGCATTTGGTGCTCTTCCAGTTCCCAGCCGGGATAGAGTCCAAGGGTATGGTGGCAAAAGTCCCCTGACATATGTTGAGCCTGTCTTGGGCTTGTTGTCTCTGGTGAGGGTTGTAAAGCTGGCGGTGGCTGGAATCCTCTGTCGGGGCAATTTGGTGAGGTTTCGGAGATCCCCCCTTGTGCCCCCTCACTTTTAAGCAGAGGCACTGGGCTGGGTTAGGTCTGGGAGTCTGAGGGCCTCCATCGTGGTGACTTCTCCCAGGAGGGTTAGTGATCAACATGAGGGAAGGGGGGGTTTGAGCGGGCAGTCCTGGGGCTTGTTGCCTTTTAGTTGAGTAACTCAACACTGGAGGTCTGTTGCTGACCCGCTGAGGCTTGTGTCGGGTGTCCCGCCTTCTCCTCCCAGCCTTCCAGACTGTAGTGTGGCCCCCACCTGGAGCCGCGGGCCGTGGCTTGGTGACCTGTGGGGTTGTTA
The DNA here is from genome assembly GCA_933207985.1 of Pelobates cultripes. Classification (NCBI taxonomy): domain Eukaryota; kingdom Metazoa; phylum Chordata; class Amphibia; order Anura; family Pelobatidae; genus Pelobates; species Pelobates cultripes. The sequence goes on from OW240921.1 coordinate 13,553,127, forward strand.
CTGGTGGTGTCTCTGTTGGAGCGCTCCCGTGGACCGAGAGCTTTGCCCAGAAGTCGGCTAGCAGACGGTCCAGTCGTTCCGAGAGTGGTGGCAATGAGGATCTCTGTTCTGGCTGGCATGTGGCATCTGCCATATTGTGTAGCGCTGGACCGGCAGTGTAGGTGAGTCAAGATTGTTGCCGTGCACCTGAGGCGTGTGCCGGGATATCCCTCTCCGGCGGGGGGGGAGAGAGTGTGTCGGGGAGACCTCCAAATAGTTTGGCAGCAGTTAGCAGAGGGAACGGCCGCTTCCCCCGTGCCGTCTGAGTAGGCCGCTTGTAGGCCTCAGGTCAATCCCCGGTATGTCGTCTCTGTAGTCTGCCGAGGTCTCGCTGGTACGCTTCCTCTGTGGTAAGCCCTCTTCTTGGATGCTGAAAGGCAGGCAGTTTTAGGGCTTAGTGTCGCTATTTTAGCTTAATTCAGGCGTTTTTGTGAGGTGCTACTCTGATGTGCGACCGTTCGGCTTGGCTGCTAGCCTCCGCCACCCCAGATGTTGAAATTTTTAAAGGGAATAAGTAAGGAACTGGTAATCACTAGACTTGTGTGTTAGGTTTCAGAATAATTGCAATTTAATCTGAATTTAGGTCAATAGTCAGTTCAGACTAATTCTGTATCTCGAAAGCACAATAGAGACACATAATTGACTAGTGCAATGGCTGCACATGTCTGTATATGTCAGAATTTGATGGTGTCTCGCCTCAAGTTAAGCTCTGCAATAAAGACATGTTGAAACCATTGAATGAATGAGTGTCGGAGGTCCCAAGCAAAATAAAATGTTTCTGTGTTTTGTTCTACTTTAACAACCCTGTCACCTAGCTAAAATAAAATGTTTAATGTGGTAACTGTTTATGTCACTAGTGGTCCTGACACGCCACTACCCTCACTTTAGCCCTAACCCCCATTATGCCCCCACCCCTCACTACAGACCCTATCCATGGGTGCTGCCTATAAACCCTCACTGCAGCATCTAATCCACCTCCCTAGCTATGTTTGGCTGAGGAGGAGCTAACCTGAATCTCCTTTCCCATTTTGTACTTAATGGAACTTCCCCTACTCCCCACATGCATTACCCACACATCACACATTGCCACACACAACACTAATAGCGGCTCAAACATATCACTCACAACTACCCCCAAAGCTACACATGCCACTCACAGCTACCCACATGAAGCCACACATCACTCGCAGCTATGCACACATCACACACAGCCAGCCTTATACATCATACACAGAAAGCCACAACTCACACATAGCTACAACACTTACAGCCACCCTGCACCTACACAAAACACACACCCACACCCCACGTCCACTCATCATTTTAATAAATATTCACATTACATAACATTAAAAAAAAGTAGGGATTTTCAAGGTGCACATCCTAATGTATAGCAAGCAATGGCTTTACTGGGGTCTGGGCAAATGAAGAAGACCCAGCACAGAGTGTTAATATTGGCCAGTCGGCCAGACTGCTGTACAGGCAGGCACTCACTATGTATGGATAATGGCAACCAAACAAGGCACCCTCAGCCACAGTGCAGCCATTACTCACAGACTCCATCTGCTGGTGCCCAGTGCATATTAAAGATTGCTACATTCATCCCACTAAGCTAGGTAGTGCACCGCAAGGGTGCAGTTAGTGCAGAATGTGATCTCAGCAGCAAACCGTGGGACCCCAGTAATGATGATTTAAATTTAAAGTGAGTTTGTAATTGTGGCTATATGTGTGCATGAATGTGTGATGTCATAACACGAGTGGACTATTTGGGTAGGACATTGTGATGTCACGACATGGGGGCAGAAAATATTTTGTTTGCCTAGAGCGGCAAAAATCCTTGCACTAACCCTGGAGGTCACCTACCCTATTCATGGCTGTAGCCACACCGTAAAACAAACCAAAAAAAATAAATACAGGAAATCAACTAAAGAACCTAAAGAAAGTACGGAAAGGGGAGGGATAGGAAAATAGTGGATTTGAGTATGGTACTCCAATCCAACCCAACAGGTGGTGGAGTTGCAAAATGAGGAGCTACTAGTAGCAGAGTCCCTGCAATATCATTTTCCTCCAATAGAGGGAACTCAAACAGCACTCAATCAGTGTTTGTCTGGGAGTGCAGCTAAATAATCATCACATAATGATCAGTGGTGCAAATGCGTCCCAACCACGAAAGATGAAGATGCTACCACGTATGTAGGTCTCCACTAACCATGTGGACTAAGGGCAGATAGTTGAATGTGAATGTGTCATCTAAAATAAAATGTGTTTTCCAGTCCATGTAAAAGTTTTTCAAAATTTTTGAGTATTATGTCCAGGAATGGCGACTGTTAGAGCTTGCTTTTTTGGTATTATAAATCCTCAAAACAAATATGTAGGGTGTGTAAAAAGAGTCGGATGTAAAACCCGTATATGAGATTTATGCAGTGGTATTAGCATATAACGCTATAATAGATTGAATCATCTGGATGGAAAGCTAAACAGACCAAATCTAACCACATATATTGCCAATTAACCCTACCAAGAATATTTTGACATCCAAAGCTAGCAGAAGCACTTGCAAAGCCAGCATCTCCCACGATAATGGGACCTTGTGTAAGTAAAGACTGTTGGGAATGTTCAGTAATATAGCCCTGAAAAATCATCTGGTCCAGGGGTCTTGTGGGCTGGAAGTGCAGATATGGCGTCCATTATTTCTTGGATAGAGAATGGAGACATCATTGTGGTCTGTTAATTTAGAAATATTAACAGAAGAGAGAAAAACATTAATTCCACTGTAGTTGGTAACTTGGCTATGCCCCAAATAATAAAGGTTATTCTGGAAGGCAACAAATTCTTAGCAACATCTTCTGGGGTTTTAACCGTTTTGTCCATTAGAATTAAACATGAAGGAGTTCTTGAATGACGGCCTCCTCTGCCAAAGCTGGTGAACTACCAAATCTCCTGCTTTATTTCTTTGCGTATAATAGTAGCATTTTAGCCAATGTAATATATAACTAGTTTCATTTACATAACAGACATTCAACTTTTTGTTAATAATAATTGAGGTGAAGGGGATAATTTGTTATTCAAAGAAACTTGTCGTAGTTTGTCTGCCAAGGAGGTCAGCGTTGCAACTCCCTGGATGGACCAGCCACATTGCAGATGGGGAAGCTTTAGTGGTACCATTATTACTGATCAAGCTGTGATGGGCACATGGTCAGACCATGTCATGTTACCTATTGAAGAAGAGCATATATTCTGAAGGGTGGCCACCTGAGTGAAACTACCAGAAGCTTAGCCGACCCTCATTGGGTCCATATACGTTGACTAAGGTTTAGGGAGTATTATTAATAAAACCGCACAGAATCAAATAATGACTGTTCTTATGGGATGCCTTTGTATGTAAACAAAATCCAGAGACTCATAAATGAATATAGAGATGCCATGTTTCTTATATTTAAAACAAGCATGATGGAATTATTAAAATTATTTAGAAAAGAATAGAGGCGTCCTGCTCCGTGCAAAATGGGTATCCCGTAAAAAGGCCAAATCAGTACTTGCTTTATGTGCTTCCATTAATTCAAGGCAGTGTTTGTGTGGTGAATTTAATGGAAAATAAGTTATGTGGCATTACATAATAGCTACGAAATTGCAGTAGCACTGGATTTGAAACCCCAAATAAAGGGATGATAGTAATAACCCACCTAGAGGCTCTCACAGTAGAAAATAAAATTATAAAAACATAAATCCCAATTTTTAGTACAATTTCCCCAGCTGGAGGCCCGTAAGCAGACAGCAGTAGAAATTGTCTCCCATGAGGGAGGCAATAGGTGGAGTGTGGATCACAAAGAAACCTACCACCTAATATAAAAAAGTAAACCATGAAAATGAGTAAGTAAACATGAGAGTATTTATAACCCTTGACAGACCTGTACCCATAAAAAAGGGAACCGTTAAATGACCTCAGGAAGCCTTAGGAGAGTTTGGACTTCTGGCATGCAAGAAAAGAGATGAGAGCAAGTGGTGCATAACTTTTGCATAGATAACAATGCACTATGCATAGCAAACAAACATTTACTCTATGGGAACAGATTCTATCATATAAGAGTTAAAGATAAGGCACATGGTAACTTGGCAGCACCCCTATTATAGTTGAGGCATAAAACAGTGTGCAACAAAATAATAGTTATAATATTTACAGAGTAGACATTATAAGATAAAAAACACCTTTTAACGTTTGTGTGTATAAAACTAGAAACTTAAGGAAGATAAAAACTGTAAGCCTGTACCGTGCCATGCGCTACACATAGCAAACAAACATTTTCCCCATAGGAATAGAGAGGATTATATAAGAGCTAAGAATAAGGTACATAGTAACTTGGCGGCACGCCGCTCTAACAGATAAAACAAGCCAAGATCAAGCCAAGTCATCAGCATAAACCAAACGAGCAGTTAAAATAAAATGAAAAAATACAAATGATATGTAATAAAACAGAATCTGCTCACAATATTTGTTAGTAGGGAATTAGAAATGCGTTATCATTTAAAATCAGCAGATTTAACCCAAGCATTTAGAGCCCCCAAGTCTTCAAATTATTCCTCCCACCACAAGACCATTCCCTGTCACTTTAGGAGAGTGGGTACTCTCCATCCTCTTGTTGCTGTCAGCTAGCGGAGCTGGAGGAATCCCCCATTGGGAAAGCAAGTGACAGCCCTCCGTTGTGCTAGAGTTCCGCTTTAGAGACCTCTCGGGTATACCTCTCATCCTTATCTTGTTGCTCTGAGAACGGTCCTCATAATTCTTCATTTTGTGTATTTTGACCTTAGATTACAAAACCTTGTTGGACCCACCACCATGTTGTCGATCTGGACGAGTTTCTTCATCTTAGATTCCAGGTTTTCAGGCTTCTCCCCCAGTGCTCTAAGGTCACTGCGGATATTCTCTGTTATCCTGGTGATGCTTTGTTACTAGGGGCCTGGAGTTTGTCCAGAAGCCTCTGTACAGATGCCTCATTAAAAGATGCCCTTTGGGCCTGGGAAATGGTGGTAACATCCCTGCCAATACCACTGGATTCTGGGAAGAACATGCATTTACCACCTTCTAATGCCTTTGGCAGACACTCAAATGTTCACCTGGGCACTTTTGTGCCAATTTTGCCCTCAGGAAGGCATCCTGGTAACTCACTGTGTATTCACACAGGTTTGGGTGGTGATGCTTACTGGGTTGCTGTGCAAAACCAAGCTACAACATAATAATGCACCATTCCCTTACATTGCATGGATCTGAGCGCTATCTGGATAACTTGGACTCTCAGAACAGGGCTGGGGATATAGGACATGTGGGGTTACTGTATGTTTTCGTTATGTTTTAGGGTACTTTTATATTTTTATTTTTTTATGGTCGGCTCTGTATCTGGGAGATAATTAAACTTACCGTTCATTAACTCAATTATCTTCCAGGCACAGAGATGCCTGGTTGGGGATTATATTGTGTTGTATGAAGAACCCCTGCTGGGGTCTGTGCATAAAAGGCAGAGTTTGGCCTTAGAGCTAGTTCCCAATCCTGTTCCAGGATGGAGAGGCTCCAGGAGGACCCCAGTCTAGCCACAGCAACTGGAGCAGAAAGGCTGCGTTTTCCCTGGTTCCAGCTAGGAAGGAAAACCTTGGCAGAGGTACGACTGGGGTACAGGGAGCTCTGCATTAATTTAGTGCCTTGAAAGAGCCTAGGCTAAATGGATTGTATCCTCAAAAAAGAATAAGGGTTTACTCCACTTACTGAGCAATTTTAGACTTCAATGGTGGAATTGCTATTAGGTAAGCATATCAAACTCCTCTTCTGCTATAAGACTTCAGACCAATAATATAAATTTATTCATACTATATTCCGCATGTCAATACTTTACAATAATTTTTCTGAACATTTTTTTTTACATCAGTTGTGTAAATATATCATTGTATGCATTACATATCTTATCCTCTTTTTGATAATAAAAATCACAATAGGTTTCCCGGCAACACTGGTTTCTGATAAATTGGTCTTACAAAGATAACTATTTGCTGAAGTCAATATGTAAAGTTGAACTTACGGGAATGGTAGAAAATGTAATTTGCCTGAAAAGCTGTTAATAGATATGCAAATTTGTCTCTGTATGTATTTTTTGTAGGAGTTCTTTAAATCTGTTACTTAGGAAAAAAATGTTTAATAAAAGCACAAAAAATCAGACTGAAATCTTTATTGGTACCATCATCATCATTAGTATTGGCATTTATCCACTGGTATAATATGTATTTTATTGAGATATCCAGTAAGTATGTCATTGTTTTCATGTTTTCTCAAACCGTTCCCTCTACTTTGTTGATTAGCAGGGGAGGACATAGAGAGAAAGTGTTGTTGATTAGTTGGGGTTGTGGAGAGAAAACATTACTTGGTAGGGACAAAAACAAATTACTCCTATCCCTTTCTCCAGTCATACAATAAAATGATGGGCTAGAGGATCCTGTGGCCGTTAACCCCATTATTAGGATATAGGATCTAAGATGGAAGGAATAAAATGACTAACTGTAAAACCAATAGAGAACCTAGTAGGCCCACTGCTTAGTTTAAAATATTGTAACAAGTGAAAATAAATAGTGGTAGGTAACTTTAATGAAAGGTATAAAACTAAAAGTGGGCTGCAACACACAAATATAAAAGCGACTATAAAGAAGAAATCTGAAAATTATCCAAATTGGTTTGTGCGCTCCTGGTAATATTGTAGGTATAGATATAGCTTTTCAATCCTGAAAAGATGATATGAACAAATTATGGACAGTGCCCCCCACCTCAGAAAATGCAACAGTATCCCAGGGAGAAGCAGCTTGTTGCAATATGGGTGTGGATCCACTGTGTCAGTCTGTGTCAAAATGTAAAATGGATACATACAAATAAAACACCTGTGTGAATATAAAAAACTTCTATCGGCAATAGGACAAAGAACCTACATGATCCTCAGTAAAAAATGTAAATAGTGTACCTTAACCTCAGTGTGGGCCCCCACCTGAGGTGAAAAAAAAGGTCCTTTGCCGTGACAGGCGATGGGACAGATGAACAATATGAGGAAACTTCTGAAAGAATGCTGACTGAAAATGGAGAGTGCTCGGCTCAGCCGTGGAAGATGACCCAACCACTAGCTGCTGATTGAAGTCACAGAAACAAGGTGAAGTGCTGGCTGGTTCCAATTCAATGTACACCGCGGTCGGTGTCTACAAAAAAGACCACGGTGTAGAAAACTTAAATTGCTCTGCGAGTGATGAGAAGACCGGAAGCAGTAGATATGTGATGTCGTCTACGCGTTTCGTACCCAATGTGGAAGTTTATCAAGACTAGGTCCACGGCTGAGACGAGCGCTTTCCATTTTCAGTCAGCATTCTTTCAGAAGTTTCCATCCATGAATTTTCTAACCGTATAAACTGAATTAGCCTGGCCTCTTATGTGGCTTATAGCTCCACAAGAGAGTGCCAAAGGCATACAATGGGGGTATCATTGATTTACATAAAAACAAACGAATTAAGTCTATGTTTTTTCGTATTTATTTTTTACTGTAGAACAAGCATGTCAAAATCAAAGGCTAGCAAGGGCCAAATAAACAAGGTTTAAGTTTATGTGGGCCGCAAAAAAACCAAAAATTAAAATTTTTATAGAAACTTAAGTTTATTCTGAAAAGTACAGTATAAAAATATTCCCTTTACTAAACCCCTCCATTTCTACTAAACCCCAACCCCCCTCATCTACAAAACCCCAGCCCCCCTTCATCTACTAAATCTTCGTAAACCCCTGATCCTGTATAAAAAAAAATAAAAAAATTAGCCAACCAGCAGTGTCCGGAGTTCGACCTCTGGTATACACCTAGCGGCCACATCCACACCTTGAAAAAATTGATCCTCCCGTTATTCCTTGAAACCCTCACATACACTCACTGAGACACACTCACTGACAGACATACACAGACATACATACACACACACACACACACACACTGATATTCAAACAGAATCACTCCGACACACACATACACTCACAGACACACACATTCACTGACAGACACACACTGACAGACACACAGGCTCCCTCACAGACACACACACTCACTCACTCAGTCACTCACGCACTCACTCACAGAAACAATCACTCAGACACACAGGCTCCCTCACAGATACACACTGACATACACACACTGACATACACACACTAAATTACAACAAAGACATACACACACACATACACACATACACACATACACACAACAATACACATGGACAGCCATACAAACAGACAGCCATATGCACACACAGCCATACAGACAGACATGTACACAGACACACAGATAGCCATACACACAGACAGCCATACACACAGACACACACACATTTCCCCCAAACACTCACAGATTTTGTACTTTTTTTAAATTTAATTTAAATCCACCCAGCTTCCCTACCTTTGGGGGAGCTTGGTGGATTTCTTACCTGGAGTCTAGTGGGGACGCTGGGCAGGTGGGCGTGCAGGCTGGGGGCAGACAGGCAGCAAAATATCACTGAATTTGAGCTCTTCCTGCTCAGCTCCCTCGATACTGGGAGCCGGAGTGACATCATATTCCAGCTTCTGGTATCACTGCTGGGGAGCTGAGCAGGGAGAGCTTACACTCAGCATTCCCTCGCCGCGGCCCACCGGCCGCAAACACATTAGTTGTGGGCCACGAGTTTGACATGCTTGTTTAATATATCATTTTTTGTCATATTAAATCTTGAAATGTGTCAAAGTTCATTAGTAGTTTTTGCAACACAATAACAGCATCAGCACAAAAGTCTTTGGAAGAAAGAACCAAGATACAGACCTTGCAACCATCGATAAATGACATACTAACAATTACACTTATACCATCAGTGCTAAATGTTAAAAATGTGTCTAAAATTTAAAGGAACACTCTGGGCACTAAGACAACTTCATCAAAATGCAATTATTATGGTACCAGGAGGTATTTAGGTGCTTTGATACCTAAATGCATTAAACAGTTCTCAAACAGTTTAACCCCAAAGGTTACCTCCAGTGACTGCAGTATCAAGCATCTGAAATTGACTTTCAATAAACACATGGTGTCACCAGGCAGGGCTCCCCTGATTGGCTAGAGCAGTTAGCTGACGCTCTAAGCTACCACTATGCAGGCTCGCTGCCTAGGTGTTCTCTTTGACTCAGACCTCTTCTTCACACCTCATGTTCAGTCTATAGCCAGATCCTGCCGCTTCCATCTCAAAAACATTGCGCGCATCCGACCCTACTTAACGCCAGATGCGACTAATGTGCTGGTCCATTTTCTGTCCTTTCTCGCCCTACGTGCTCCCAACTTGCACCATTACAGTCCATAATGAATGCGACGGCGAGGCTCATCTTCCGGTCCGCCCGCGACTCCCACGCCTCACCCTTCTTTCAGTCCCTACATTGGCTTCCTGTAAGATATAGGGCTCAATTTAAAATTCTGGTTCTTGCTTTCAAATCTCTACATAATGCTTCTCCCACCTATCTATCCTCACTAATACACAAGTATGTCCCGTCTAGACCCCTGCGCTCTGCTGAAGACTTACGTCTATCTTCTGTTCGTACTCACACCTCTGATGCGCGCCTTCAAAACTTATTGAGGGCTGCACCGTTTCTGTGGAACTCACTTCTCTCTTCCGTTAGATGCTCACCCAGTCTCCACTCCTTCAAAAAATCATTAAAAACCCACTTCTTCATAAAAGCGTATCAATTAAACTGTTAATAGCTCCCGACTGATTCCTCTTCTCCAACTGTCATTACTTCTTTAATACTATCCTTACCTTTTTGTGTCACTTTACCCCACTCCCTCTAGCATGTAAGCTCGTTGAGCAGGACCCTCAACCCCTCTGTTCTTGTGCATCCAACTTGTCTGGTTACAACTACTTTTGTACGTCCACTCACTGTAAAGCACTGCAGAATTTGTTTGCGCTATATAAATAATAATAATAATAAATAGCTTCCCATTAATAAAAAGGTAGGTATAAATTCAAGATCCAGCACTGGAGGCAACCTTTGGGGTAATAAAATCCCTTTCTGTCATTTAAAAAGATTTTATGTATTTCATCCCTAGGGGGATGAAACTGACCACTCGGTGAAACGCATCATCGATCATGCCATACTATGTCATCATGTTACCCTGAAGCGCTTGCAGACAAGCCGAAGTGTGATCCTGAAGTGCAAGCAGGAGCCATTGGCGAAACATGGTGGGACTGCGCTACTGCTTAAGGGCAATATTTATTCATATCAGGAGGCTTGTTTTGCATGTTTATGCAATTTTAAATTATCTGTTATTAATAAAGACTTGCTATTGCACTGGCTGTTATCTGATTACTGTTTACTCAAAAGTGGAGGTGGATGCATTGTTTAAGCGCACTTTACGAATTTATATTGCACTTTTGATTATATTGTACTTTAATCAATTGCATACTGCAGCATTTATCAGTCTCTGTGATCATTGACCGGTTGATACACTTATCAGTTGGTTTTGCATATTGCTACATTCTTTATAATCCGCTAAAGGGAATACTTATTGAGAATTGCCCGTATCCAATGTATTTTTATATATGACATTTTAACTCTCATAGTGGACTTATAAAGACTCACTTTTATTGTGTATTACAATCATCTAGCTTTGTTCTATTTTATTTAATCTTTTATTTTCTATATAGAATTTCAAACTTTACTACTAAGCTTCAGCTCTTGGATGAGCCTTATTTTCTTTGAAGCATAATTGAACATTGTAGGAGGATTGCTAAGCACTTCCACTGCAGTGTATAGGTTACTCAACTCTTGGGGCCAGAGGAAGAGAAGGCAGGTCTTCCCACACATTAACAAGATGTCATTACATGGTTGGCTTCAATTTGGAGATACTGTAGAAAATTTTAGAGCAGCAGTGGGCAATCTATAGTCTGGCCTCTGAGCAGTACATTGGTATTATGTTTCTACTTGGTATAGTCGATTGGTCTGTAATAAGTCAGCTAGTGGCAGTCCTTAAAACATTTTGGGATGTCTGCCAATTTGAGACAAGCCATCCCTGTGCTTGTTCAAGGTGTCTCTCTACATCCTGACATAGTAGCATTGGTCAGGAAGCTGGGGGATCAGCTGCAAGTATGCCTACATAAACAAGCAGATAATTATCTCATTGAGAAATGTCTGCAAATCACAGCACCAGCAACAGCACTACCACATTACTTGTGAGTTGAGCATCTGCATTTTGAGTGGAGGTTCTTAGGAATGTAGTTGGACCTACTGAAACACCAAGAGCAAGAAAGGAGAATAGTACCTTCTAAATAGCCAGAGTTTACCTCTCTGAAGCTCCTTTGTCCCCTACTGTTGACCCTTTTGGCTACTGAGATGACAAGAAGAATGCAATCTCTTAGGAGATCCTATCATGTCTGCCACCCACTGTCCAAAGTGAGCACATGTTTTCATAACAGGGAATATTCTGAATGCTCTGCACACACAGATGTCACCTCATCTTATTGAATAGATTGCCTGACTTAAGTTTCTTAAGTTCAATCTGCCCAAATTGGGGAAACATCAGGGTCAATTCTGGGCAAGTCCACCCCGTCTAGGCACCTGAAGGTAGGGGGTGCCACAAGAAGTGGGCCCATGGCCTCTCACAGGGGGCATGAAGAAGTTCCCTTATGCACTCGGGTGCCCCTCTCCAGGCACAAGTGCGGGGACTGTATGTGGCTGCAGTTGCTCCAACCACTTCAGCCCCTTGCATTGCACCCTCCAAAACGGGGGCAGTACTGAACCTTGAAGTAGTTGTGAGGGTATCTGTGCCTTCACTAGCTTTAGTTGTGGCAGAGATGAAAGTTCCCACCAAAGGCACATCCGAAAAAGCTCCTGAGGCTAAGGAGAAATACCTGTTATGATTTGGCCCCAGAGGATGTGTACTGTAACAGAACCGCTTGCACCCCGACCAGGTACCTTCCGTTGACGGATGCTCCTGTTGCTTCCCGAGGACTCCAAGCACTCCACCTGACACCATAACCACTGCAGACCCCAGGAACCGCCGCAGCTTGGTTGGGGTCTCGCCGTCTCCACCGGCTCTGGACCCAAGACCAGGGTCCAGCTTCAAGTAGGTCGACCTCTCCGAATTCCAGAGAGCAGGAAGCAGGAACAAGGACAAGCTCTTACAAGAGCTTACTCTGGGGAGTGTTGTGATTATAGCAATCCCCAGAGTGTAGGCAATTCTCGAATCGTCGAACGGGACTTCGTTTTCAGCCGAATCGACGAAGTGGAGGAGAAGGTAAGGGTCAGCAGTGTTCGGGCAAATGAGTAGCCGATTTTAGTTCCATGGATTTGGCTGCACACACCGCTTACCGCGTTCGACTAAATAAAGATGGCTGCCGCCACGTGTTCGACTGTACGAACGGTGGCCACCCAGCGGTCGGCAATTAACCTGCAGTAACCCCCCAGCCTGGGAGGTAAATTAGCCGCACACTTCCACTTCTGTGTGGTCCGCCTGTACAGTAATTGATTTGGTAAGCCCCAATTACCGAACCAAATAGGAAATGACATTCACAACGTATTTTAACAGTCTGGGGACACAGTCTTAAAGGGCCATTGTGCCAAAAAGTCCCAATGTGCCCACATATAGATTTTAAAGGGCCGTACACCCCAGGGCCATAGTCATGAGGTAGGAGGCTGGCAATCAGGCTCCTCCAAAAGCCAGGAGCAAAGGGCAGTTGGTCACATGTACGTTTGCTTTGAGGGTCCCATAGGGGCTCACCTCAAGTAGGAAGTTCACAACAAAAATGGTACAGGGAAATACATGCAATTACTTTCCCTTCTCCTCTTGTAAAAGATTCATTTATAAGCATTATCTAAGCAAGAAATACACAAGAAAGAGGATGAGGAGAATAGGAGATATTGCCTCATTCCACTGACCTTCCCCAACTGGCTGCAGGCATCTGCTTTTTTGGCCAGAGTCTCAAGTAAAAAAAACAAACAGAGCATTGCTTCAGGATTTTTTGCTACAGGGACTTGATCCATGAGGTGTACAGGGTTTATGGTGGCCAGGCCTGGACGATATATGGGAAGCAATTCTGTCAGCGTATGTAAGTCAGGCAACATATAGAAGGGGATCACAAAGACATTTCGCTTTGACTGAGGGTCATGGCCCCTAGCCACCGTGCTATTCAACCCTTTATGTCAATGGCCGCTAGTTCGTCTGCCTCAGGACCCTTGGCCTCTGCTAAAAAGGGCTCATGTTGGCAGTTTAATGACTTCTCATGTAAAATGGGTAACTTGTGCAAATTTAAACACAATTGTTCAGGTTGTGGAGACAGTCACCCACTCTTTAAGTGCTTCAAGAAACAATGCCAAAACAAAGCAAGGTCTGACAACTCAACCAAGAGTATAGGGGAAGACTCCATTAACCAGAGAGTCACTGCTCCCCTGTTTCATCCAGACCAAATGCTATTTTACCTGTGCCCAAAACTCTGAAATCAGCTCTCCAAGTCTCTGGGGGTGGTGTATGACAAGCTGCAGAAAATGGTTGATTTTGAAAAAAATGGCTGGTCCATTTCCTTCAACTCCACTTCATAAGTTTGCCACATGTCAAAAAACAATACACAAGCTGCCGATACATCCAAAATGCTTCCCCTTTTTGGGATGTCAGTGGGAGGGTGGCATTTATGTGAACATAAAGATGTGCTATTTCATGCTCCAACTATGAAGCATTTTTACGTTTTTGGAATGGAGTAGAGGAGTCAGGCACATCATCAATAATTCACTATCTTGATAATCTATGCATTGGTCCGCTCGACTCCTCTCTAGACCTTACCCTGTTGCGGACCATTGTACACATAAAGTCCCATTTTAATGTCCCTGTGTCTACAGAAAAAAATGCACGGTCTGTCTACAACCATAATATTTCTGGGCATAGTAAAAGACTCTGTGGATATGGAATGCCACCTTCCTTTTGACAAACTTATAGAACTTTGATTTCTTGTAGCCAAAAAGTGGACTTTCCAAAAAAGGTTCAGCTGAGGCAGCTGCAGGCCTTCTTGGGCAAATAAAAGTTTGCCTATAGAGTCATACTTATGGGCCGAATATTTTGCTCACACCTGTCCTTAGTAACAGCAGGGATACTCTCCCCTCACCATTTCATACGCCTAACGGTTGATGGCAGTGGAGACCTAACTATGTGGGGCTCATTCTTACAGACCTACAATTTGTTTTCCCTGATCCTAGGCAAGACGGTAACTAGAAGCAGTTAAGCCTCTGGATTGATGCTTTGGGTTCTGTGGGATACGGGCAATGGTGTTGGGGCTTGTGGCCCAAGAGATGGTTTCTGTTAGGCCTGAATAGGAATCTGGCCTTCTTGGAACTGCTACAGATTGTGTTGTCTGTATTTCTATGGGGACCATTTCCCTTTACACAATAGTTGCACATTAAGTAAATTATGTAAAGCAACTAGGCATTTTCTTGAGACTTCAGCAAATATTTTTATTTTAAGATATTTTTATCTACATATCTGTGGATTGGTAATAGGCACCTGGTTTGCCCCAGCTATGCCAGCCTGTTCATGTCATTATTGAGAGAGTACACTCCTCCTCTGAGAAACACAACATGAGTGACCTAATATCGGACAATTCGGACAATCACTGAATTTGACAGGATACTCAACTGTGAAATTGTCAATTAAAAAAGACGAAATAATTGGTGAAACTCATCTCAATTGCACTGGAAGGACCTGTGGACAGTATATATACATATTGCTAGTATTTTTTTTACATTTCATTTGTGTTAAGTTTTTTAATTGCCCTTTTACTTATTCTAATAAAGCACTATTTGTAAGTTTAAGTTCTGTATATTCCTGGTACCTTCCAACAAAGAAGTGTTGTGTTCCCTATACAAACACACAAGCTGATACAGTAAAAGCCAAGTACAATAGACTCTTTACAAGGTGTGCAGTAACCTGCATGTTTTTAACATTGTATTAATCTTAGAAGGTTTTACACTTCGAATGCTCCTTTTTCCCTTTGTCTCCCCATTACTGGAGATCTGGGATCCACCATTTGGTCCATCAAAAGAAAGGTGAGCTCCCTGTACTGGTACATATGCTATTACACTAAGATCACAGTATACCAAGCTCTGTAAAAGGTGAACAGCCACATATACAGCAAATTAATAACACTGTTTTAAAAGGTTTTCCACGAGGAACCGTGCTCCCTTCTGCTTTGGAATACAGAAGAGGCCCCAATATTGCCATAATTTACCAATGCTGGTGTGAACTGAGCCTATCCTCATCAGGCTCTGCTCCATGTGAGCAGTGGTGTATCCTGGTTTTGTGCTGCCCTAGGCAGGACAAAACTCAGGCCACCCCCACCCAACCCTTCCCCCCGCCCCACCTTCTAAATACACACACACACAGTCAGACACAAAGACACACACACACAGTCAGACACAAACACACACACACACACAGTCAGACACACACACACACAGTCAGACACACACACACAGTCAGACACAAACACACACAGACACAAACACACACACACAGTCAGACACACACACAGACACACACACACACACACAGTCAGACACATACACAGACACAAACACAGTCAGACACAAACACACACACACAGTCAGACACACACTCACAAACACAGACACAAACACACACAGTCAGACACACACACAGTCAGACACACACACAGTCAGACACATACACAGACACATACACAGACACATACACAGTCAGACACAAACACACACACTGTCACACACACACAGTCACACGCACACACTCACAAACACAGTCAGACACACACACATTAACTTTTTTTTTTAAATTTAAATCCCCCCCCAACCTCCTTACCTTTGGGAGTGCTGGGGGGGGGTCTCTCTCCCTGGTGGTCCAGGGGCTGCAGGTCGGGCGGGCGGCGCTGGCAGGCGGGTGGCTGGCGAGGGAGCACTTCATATGAGCTGACTGCTCAGCTCCCTCGCGCGCCGGCTGCAGAGTGAGGCTGGGAGCCGGAAGATGACGTCATCTTCCGGCTCCCAGCCTCACTCTGCGGCGCGCGAGGGAGCTGAGCAGAGAGCTCATAGGAAGTGCTCCCTCGCCGGCCGCCCGCCTGCCAGCGCCGCCCGCTCGGGATGTCAGTTAGCCGCGAGGCTAACTAGGCATTTGCCCTGGGCATTTGGGGGGCGGCGTTTTTTGCCGCCCCCTGAAAAATGCCGCCCAAGGCAAATGCCTTGTTTGCCTCGCGGCTAATACGTCCCTGCATGTGAGTGCATCCATTAGCCCTCACGCTTTAGTCTTTTCTTGGACTTATTACACTATTGTACGTATCTTTTTTCCCTCTAGTATACTCTGTTAAGACGGGAATTAGCTATTGTTTGATGGGTAAGTAAATTATATTTAGCACTCCACTAGGTTTATGTGAGTGGGATTGCATCATTCAGTTCAATCTTTTTCCTAGTGGGGACCATTTCTGGGGAACAAGAAGGTCATATTCTGGTGCCACATTCTGGGGGTTGTGCAGGACATTATTAACATGTCAACCTCTTCTCCCCCATGGATATGGCTGTTGCAGAAGCTGGCTCTCTTGTGTTTACAGCACAATATGTTTGTTCAAGCTGTCCTTGTTCCAGAAATTGGAATGATGTTGCCAACTATTTGTATCGGCAGTAATGGGACCATTTTCAGCTGCTGGCACCGGAAGCGGATGAAGAAGCCACTACCATCCTGTCGTGGCTTTGGACATTAGCAGAAAGAACGTGATCATGCTTATACATAGTACTTGCCACTTGAACCGCTTATAACAAAGTTTGGAACAATGGTGATTGTTTCTTCAGGGCGCAGGTAATCCAGTGATCATAGATGATATTTGCTCTGTCTTATTGTGGTTTATAAGACAAATATTTGCCAATAACATTTATGTTCCTTCGGTAAATAGGAAAATGTCAGCGACAGCAGCTTATTTCAAGTTTAAGGGTCACACTAAACCAAAGATTTTATAGTCTTGTACTCATCGCCCTGTCTCTTATGTAAATTTACTGCATTTCATATCACTCTTTCTATCTGCATATTCTTCAGAAAAAGTTTTAATTAGCCTTCTCTTGAACTTTATTTGGTGCCTTTAAAGTGAGTGAACTAGTCTCCACCTCTAGGGGTAAGCATGGAGGCATTTTATTTGAAATGGTGTAAATCTCACATTACTCGGTACAGACATCTATTCGCAGGTCAAAGACTGATCGGTGAGGATAAGGCCTCAAAATATGCATGTTGGCATGGTATGGCTCCCCTGCTTATCATATGCATTGCTTCACAAAATTCTTACAGTCAGATCCCCAGAGTCTTTCCCCTTTACTGGTGCACTGTGATGGTCCCAGACAGTCTGAGGTCTAAATATTAGGACATTTATGTGTGCTTTGAACAGCCAAGCCAACTTTTGAATTGCCCCAACTGAGAGCAGTTAGTATTTAGTCATGACGGGATAAATATATGATGGTTAGTTATTTGGGGTCTTCAACGGGCAACCATGCCCCAAATCCTTTCACAGTCTGTGATCAAAAGGGAACCTCCTCAGGTGTTGGCCAAGTACATCAGTGGTAATTACATGTGTTCAGTGCCCCTGAGGGATGTGATTATTATATACAAGCTGATATCCTTAGGCTGTGGCTACAATACCCTAATCTGGTCATTGTACAATTCAATATGATATTGAGGTTATCATAGCATGGAGATAATAGCCCCCCAGGGGATTGAGCAAGCTAGGAAAAAAAATGGAATTATTGTCTGCTTTATGGCTGTTAATGCAATCCAGTCTGGCATTGAAAAAGTGGTAGCTATGTGGAAGAGCCTCTAACATTCAAGGAGTGTATGGCAGGGGTCCCAGAGGATTGGCACCAATGTAGGGGTTGGCCATTGTTGCGTATGGCCAACCCATGTTATCTGCACTGGCTCCACATGGGCTTGTCCCTTGGAGAGTGAAGTACGACTACTGAGCAAAACTATTGACAACAGTAGCCACAAGGACATAGATTATGCATACGCCTGATCCTCGGGAGCTCTACCCTATGTGGGCTAGGATTAGTGACACGCTACTGCTTATAGGTTCATTATGATAAGTATTACTTTATTATTTTATATTACTTTATCATTACATGTTATTACCTGTTTTTGTTTACAGCTATTTTGAGATGTTCGTTTTATGTTGCAGAATACTGATACCTTTCTAGCCACTCCTTTGTCTGTGTAATTTATCGGTCATACAATTGTCATGACATGAACTAGTTCCTGTTTCCTTTATTGGTTTGATGACACAATATTTTTGTACTGTAGTAAAATTATTGTGTTAAGATTTTTTTTTTTTTTTTTTATGAATCAAAGTCCAGTAAGTATCGTGTCAAATGCCAGAACTCCTAATGTATCATATAACTATATTAAGAATAAAAATACAATTAAAACATTACATATTGATAGTAAGTCAGATGCTGTAGGTTGTAGATGAAGCTGCATCCTCACAATACTCTAAAGAAAAAGTTATAGTGAGGTTTCAGAATCTCGGTCGACCACAGGTTGCAACAGACATTGCTGGCTTTGTGGAGCTACTGAATTCAGACTTGTAATTGAATCAAAGCCCAGCATGCCTAGCTGGAACGGCAATAGATAGAAAATGAAGAGATACCAGATACATTTTGAAGCAAGCATTATGAAGATAAATGAATTACATTGTAATGAGAACACTTCCGGCATTATTATTGTCTTATTATAGGTTTCCAGATGCACATTAAGGAGTAATTTTGGATAAAGGCCACACACATCTGATGAGATAAATGAGTTTTTACCATTACGTGCCACAGAGAAAAGAACAATATTAATCTACAACTTTGTGATTGCTTGAATGGCGGACAAATATATTCATGGTATTGGTATATGGCTATATAGATCAAAAGAGAGATTTGCAAATGTATGGTCTGATATTATAGCTGGAACATTAGAGACATTTTGAAGTATGGGGGTTTTTGTAGGAAGATCAACAAGGTTAGTTATTCAGAACTGATTTTTAGCGTTAGAGACAAAGACCAACAGGTTAAATTAAAGCATTTATTGATCAGTACAGCCAGGCCTGGACTGGCCATTGGACAAACTGGGCAAATGCCTAATGAGACGCGATGGCCACTGGCCGATGCAGACAGGGGAGATTCTGCCATCTACCCTGTCAGCCCATGCAGAGCCAGCCTTGCTGTCTGCTTTCACAGCTTCCCAGCCTTGCTGTCTCAATCTCAAAGATCTCCCTCACTGGACCACTGGCACTTCGTTCCAGAAGAGGGAAGTAGGGAGGACCCGGGAGACTGAATATTCCTCCAGGCAGTTTAGAGCATTGCCACGGGTTACCATGGCAAATTTCTGACACAGCGCTCAGCTTGGGAGAGGAGTAAAGTCACCCTTGCTAAAGTTTTCTCGCAACCACGGGACCACCAAGACTTGAAATATCCCTTCCCCTTCCCTGGCCAATAGCAAGAAGAATGGAGGGGGGACATAAAGCTTTAAAAAAAAAATAATAATAATAATAATAATAAAAAAAATGTATATATATATATATATATATATATATATACACACATTTGCTCCCTTCTCACCCCCACACACAATGTAGACCTTATGCACCCTCCACACACAGTGTACCCTTACACACAGTACATGCCTCACACATTGCACCACACACACACACACTGCATTCACTACATCCCCTGCAGACACTCTGGATCCCCTAAACACTGCACAAAAACACTACATTCCTAAATGATGCACAGTACATTCTCTATAGACACTCTGGATCCCCTATGCACACACTAGTATGTAAAGGCACACTCTGAACAGCCCCTACACACACTACAGCGTCTATGCACACATTACTTTATACCCTATGCACAAACTATGCCTCCTATACATACCCTTGAATATTTGTCCTTGTTACAGACACACAAGGTTAAACACACAGGTTAAAATGGCAGTTAGTGTCTGTGTCTGAAATGTTAAAAGACCTGCGTAACAAGGTAATGGAACTTTATAAGGATGGGAAAGGATATAAAAAGATATCCAAAGCCTTGAATATTACAGTCAGTACTGTTTAATCACTTATTAAGAAGTGGAAAATTTGAGGATCTGTTGATACCAAGCCAGGCTCAGGTAGACCAAGAAAGATTTCAGCCACAACTGCCAGAAGAATTGTTTGGGATACAAAGAAAACCCCACAGGTAACCTCAGGAGAAATACAAGCTGTTTGCAAAAAGACGGTGTGGTTGTTTCAAGGAGCACAATATGATGAAACTTGAACAAAAATTAGCTACATGGTCGAGTTTCCTGAAAGAAGCCTTTACTGCACAAATGCCACAATAAAAGCTTGGTTATAATATGCCGACAACACTTTGACAAGCCTCACAGCTTCTGGCACACTGTAATTTGGAATGACGAGACCAAAATAGAGCTTTATGGTCACAACCATAAGCGCTATGTTTGGAGAGGGGTCAATAAGGCCTATAGTGAAAAGAATACCATCCCCACTGTGAAGCATGATGGTGGCTCACTGATGGTCTGGGGGGGTGTGAGCTCTAAAGGCATGGGGAATCTTGTATAAATTGAAGGCAAAGTGAATGCAGCATGTTATCAGAAAATACTGCAAGACAATTTGCATTCTTCTGCACAAAGGCTGCGAATTGGACGCTCTTGGATTTTCCAGCATGACAATGACCATTAGCACAAGGCCAAGTTGACCCTCCAGTGGTTACAGCAAAAAAAGGTGAAGGTTCTGGAGTGACCATCACAGTCTCCTGACCTTAATATCATGGAGCCACTCTGGGGAGATCTCAAGAATTAGGGGCCTCACAGATTATGGAATTTGGATAATACACTTTTGTATTGTTAGCCTAAGAAAGCCCCATTTATTATATGGACTCACATATTCATATCATAATACGTTATTGTGACAAGACCAATCTCGCCACTGTGCATTGGAGGAGCCTGGTTGCCCGCCTGCTGCCTTTAGACTATGGCCCCATGTTGACACGCTTGATTTTCCCCTGCAAAGACATGAAAGCCGGGTCATTCAGTGTTTCCCCTGTTTGAGTGGTGATACCCCAGATAGCTATGCCATGGAGCCTATTCATATAATCAAAGACTATGGGAAAGACTTTGGCTCCATGGCAATTGAACTGTATGTGTGTGATCTGAGCGCCATTCAGTAATAATGTGCACTCAGATCTGAGCTATTTGGAGATATGTTGAATGTACCTGTTTTATGCAATGGATGCACAGTTATATATTTTTATGTATTTTATTGTCTTTTGCTGCCATGTGTTCAATGGAGTTTTGCCTCTGTCCTTGGAGATAATTTGATTACTTCTCAATTATCTCCAGGATAGAAGACTCGGTGGAACTGGTTTTGGGCAGAAAAGCCATGCTTCATTTGGTCACAAAGGACTACGATCTATCTTTTGAACCACTGGACCGATTTGTATGATTTTGACGTATTTTTGTATTTGGAGTATGCTGATTCTGAAAATGTGAATGTGATGCATACTTTTAAAATTATGAATAATGTGGAAAAACTGTATTTCTCTGCCTGTGATAATTACATTACCCATTGTGTAAGGTAATTGTATCACAGGCAGAGGGGAGGATTTTGTGTGGGAGTGTGTATTGTACGTGTTTATTGGTTATTTTCCAAAACCCTGTGGGTGGTACTAATGTGTAAGAATGTGTATATAAGAACAATAAACACACAGCTCTGCCTGTTCCTGCTTGACCCTCAAAACGGAGCCTTGTCTCGTTCTTGGTGAGATTTATTGTATGCTGTTCCAGTTTTACTGCTAGGAGTGTAAACCTATTCGTATGGTTTTTCCTATTCGGCTGTTTACAGCATTCGTATGGTTCCGGTTCGGCTGTTTACGGCATTCATATGCTTCTCCGGTTCGGTGGATTGGCATCTACAGTAGCTGCCTGTATATCTGGAAGGGGAATATCCTCTAAATGGCGTTTAACCCCTTTTATGCCCGGGGTGCCGTTACAGTTATCAAATGTCCAGCTCTACAGCAACACCAGGATTCATGCACAGGGTTTGTGAGAATATCAACCTTTATTTACCATAAGAGCATGGTAATAGTGAAATGCTCAAGAATTTAGTTAAAAGAAAAGAAATGAATTAGAATGACCACAACAATTCTTAGAAAGAAGATTTCACTACCAATACTTTGTAGCAGTGCATTGTACTGTCGATTCCATGGTGAGTGAATCAAATGATTGAGAACTTGAGCTAAATTGGCATACATTTTTTGTGGTACAACCACGAAATGCTGTGGTGACATTCTGAGGTCCTGTAGAAGAAAAACATTGCATATATTAGCAAATATAAAAGTCACGGTGACCAATATTAGTACATTTCCCAAAGTGATACTGTTGTGCAGAGATGACAAATTTTAATTTTTTCTATAGTGTAATAACTAATGTATTTATAGATAATACAGTGCATGATATTAGTCAATCAGTGCATGGAATTCCATGAACTATTTAATGTATATACAAGAATACTTGCCGACAATGAAGACAATATATATATCGTTATTTGTAAATAAATGATAATAATACACATATGGTTAAACCTCACTGAGTAAACTAAGGAAAGTGTTCAATTATTGCTGCACCTTGATAAGTGTATCTCTTATAATTAAGTAGTTTAATCTTATCGGAGTACCAGTCCTTCTGCATCTTCTTGCTAAGACTTTCTTGAACCTCGGTTTGGAACCTTGCTTGCCCAACTAAAGATCACACATCTCTACCTGACACAATAACAGTGTGATCTGTGGTCGATGAAGCACTCACTCCTGACCAAGGCTCAAGCAAAAGTCATCATGCAGGTGGAGAAGGGCTGAGAACCTGACAAGGTCCTTTAAACCAGCACTGTCACCCTTTCTGAAAAATTTGTATTTCAAGAAGATAGAATCTTTAAGAAATACTCATATTGACAGTGTTAGAATTTCACTGAAATTCCAACCCAGTCAAGTGATATACCGAGACAAAGTAGGAACCACTTTGTCTCTGTATATTTCCTACGCCTGACACTTATAGAAGTTGGGCGAAGCTACCGCTGTCTAGAAGTGTCAATTCCCCTGTGATCACCAGTGATGGCTACAGCCAAATAGCTCTGTCTATGGAGGTTCTCACAATCTCTCCAGATCCTCTTTAGATTACATTGCTGTACTCTCACACATGCAGAGAAGAGAACCCACTGGGTGAAGAAGACCATGCCTGCGAGGGTTATGTTCAGGGAAGAAGAATTCACCTTTACCTGTCCCCCGGCCATCGAGCCCGCAGTGGCAATGTCACTATTGGAAGGTCTCTGCGAATTCTGCAAAGTACCCAGATGGTGACAGGGCTCCTTTAAGTCTTCAGTATTTATTTAAATAATAAGAGCAAGATTTTATATATACATATATATACACACACACATATATATATATATATATATATATATATTTATACACAACATCTACAGCAACTAAACACACAATCTCTACAGCCCTTCGACATACAAGCACATACACACACTATATATTAAATCTATCTATCTATCTATCTATCTATCTATAATATAAAATCCTCTGACTCTAAGTACTGCTAAACAAAGGTCTCACCCACCCAGGAACGGACTGAAAACGTATAGGGCCCCCGAGCAATAAAGAGATCAAGGGTCCCCTTCCAGGTGCAAGAATTTTTGGCTGCAAAGGCACAGATGCATGTTGTCAGCCACCATTTCACATTGCAAACGCTCTTCTCACCCTTTGACTGTGCGTCTCTCAAACAGATATTACGAGCTTGTTGCATAGCACCGAGACTGGCTGTGTAAAAGCTGCACAGTCATGACTCCCTTACCAACAGGACCCCTCTTCAGAGACAGATTTACTTTTAAGGGGTTACTCCAACCAAAAACAATGTTTTAATAAAACACTGTTTTTGGATAGATTAACCATTGCTGGCACAAACCTCCTTTTAAAAAAAAAGCAAATGTATTGGCCTGGTTGCACTGGGGGCATCTTGTAAAGAGTGTTGTGCATGTGTGAGGGGTCTGCTTGTAGTGATATATGTGGGATTGTGTGAGGAGATTCATCTGGTGTAGTATCTGTGTAAAGGAGTCTGATTTTGATGTTCTATGTACTATGTACAGTGTGTGTATGTGATCGTATGTTGAAGGGCTGTAGAGATTGTGTGTTTAGCTTCTGTAGATGTTGTGCCTTTGTATGGCTGTGTGGGTAGAGTGATAGCATGCCGGTTGTTTAAATGCAGAATGGCTGTAAATGTTGTAACTATTGTAGAGTAGTAAAGGAGCTGTGTGAGATGTACGTGCTGTGGCTCTGTATTGCTGACTGTGTGTGAGCTGACAGGGTGTGGTGTTATGTGTTTAATTGTAGGGTGGTGTCACGGGTTTGGGGTGAATGGGCTCAATATGCAGTTATTTGGACAGACACAGTCTTTAAATTTAGGGTCTTTATTATAAGGCAAGTAAATATAATTTAAAACGTCCCAATGCAAAACAGAAGCAGAAAATAAGGCGGTATCTTGATAAGAAGTAATAAGTCCTCAATGTGAAAAGGGGCAAGATTGCTGGTGTTAACCCTTAACCCAGGCAGGAACAGACACACAGGAAACACTGACCCAAGTAGACACACACAAGTAGACACACACACACACTAATCCAGACACACACATGCTGACTCAACCAGACACACACACACTGACCCAGTGGCGTACACATGACCCATGGGGCCCCGGTGCGAAAATTGATCCGTGGGCCCCCCCCCCGCGCGGGCCAGGCCGCAACACATGGGGGTGGGCACCTGGTCGCAGGGGTTACAGGGCTGCGACCCCTGCGACCGCGGTATGTACGCCAGTGCATGCAGATGCACACACACTTAAAGGACCACTCTAGGCACCCAGACCACTTCAGCTTAATGAAGTGGTCTGGGTGCCAGGTCCAGCTAGGGTTAACCCATTTTTTCATAAACATAGCAGTTTCAGAGAAACTGCTATGTTTATGAATGGGTTAAGCCTTCCCCTATTTCCTCTAGTGGCTGTCCCATTGACAGCCGCTAGAGGCGCTTGCGTGCTTCTCACTGTGATTTTCACAGTGAGAGCACGCCAGCGTCCATAGGAAAGCATTATGAATGCTTTCCTATGTGACCGGCTGAATGCGCGCACAGCTCTTGCCGCGCGTGCGCATACAGCCGACGGGGGGAGGAGGAAGAGGAGGAGAGCTCTCTGCCCAGCGGTGGAAAAAGGTAAGTTTTACCCCTTTCCAGAGCCGGGCGGGAGGGGGTCCCTGAGGGTGGGGGCACCCTCAGGGCACTATAGTGCCAGGAAAACGAGTATGTTTTCCTGGCACTATAGTGGTCCTTTAAAGGACTACTACAGACACCCAGATCACATCAGCTCAATGAAGTTGTCTGGGTGTCAGGTCCCTCTAGTTTTAACCCTGCAGCTGAAAACATAGCAGTTTCAGAGAAACTGCTATGTTTCACTGAGGGTTAATCCAGCCTCTAGTGGCTGTCTCACGGACAGCCAGCTAGAGGAGCACACTGAACGTCCATAGGAAAGCATTGAGTAATGCTTTCCTATGGGCGGTTTGAATGCGTCTTGTGTCGCATTCGGAGCTGAGAGGCTGAGGGATCCTCAGGGCCAAGGGAGTCCGGCGCTGGAGAAGGTAAGTGCTGAAGACACACACACTCTCACTTACAGACGCATACACACTAGCTAACAGACACACACATTTACTGACAGAGATACAGTCAGCGACAGACATACATACACACTCACTTACAAAACATACACTCTCATTGACAAACACACACTCACTAACAGACATCAAACAGACTCACTAACACACACACACTCAGTAAGACACACACAGTAGCACACTCAGTAGCAGACACACACACTAACACTCACTAGCAGACACACTCTAACACTCACTCTAACACTCACACTAACACTCACTCTAACACTCACACACACTAACACTCACACACACTAACACTCACTCTAACACTCACACACACTAACACTCACACACACTAACACTCACACACACTAACACTCACTCTAACACACACACTAACACTCACTCTAACACTCACACACACACACACACTAACACTCACACATGATTTTTTATTTTTTTTATATAATCCCCCCAGCCTCCTTACCTTTTGGAGTGCTGGGGGGATTCCCTGGGGTCCAGTGGGGCTCCTGGGCGGGTGGCCGGTCGGGCAGGCAGGCGGGCGCGCGAGGGAGCACTCAGTGCTTCCTCTTCAGCTCCCTCGCGCGCCGCGTAGGGATGCCGGAGCCGGAAGATGACGTCATCTTCCGGCTCCGGTATCATTGCGGTGCGCGAGGGAGCTGAAGAGGAAGCAGTGAGTGCTCCCTCGCGCGCCCGCCTGCCTGCCCGACCGGCCACCCGGGGTCAGCAGTCGCGACCCCTGCGACCCTGGTATGTACGCCAGTGCACTGACCCAAGCACATGCAAGCATACTGACTGAAACATGCTGACACACACACAAACACCATGAAGTCCCCTACTTGTCTTCATTTCAAATAGTTGTAGATACGAATATCCATCTCAATATCTATCCTAGCTGTTCATATAAGGGTTAATTTGAACCAAGAATAAATTTGGTATTGCACGGGAAAAGTACTGATTTCAAAATGTTCTTTTTAATTGTCCAAGATTTTGGTATTTGTGAGGGTTATTCGTTATATACAACTATAGATGGGAGCCCCACAACAGATTGCTACGACTGTGATTATTTAAAGCTACGGTACGAGTACTGTATTGGAACCCCCTTCTCTTCTAAGATACTATTGGACCCATTTAAGAGATTATATTATTGGGGTATATATCCCACTCAGGAGATACGATTGATTATTTCCTTAACCTATCTATCCCATTTTTTAAATTTTGTTCTGTTTTCCTTGTCTTTTTTTCTATTAGGATGAGTATTTTATTACAACAATCATTAAAAGCTATGTTTTATATATACAGAGTTTAATTAAGGGACTTCCTATTTCCTTGACCCACCGGGTCTCCTTTTCTCTTTGTACACACATATGTGAGGGTTACCCCCTTTATGGTCGCCCCTGACACACATTTAGCTGGTTCCCGTAGGGGCTTCTAGCTCTCTGCTATTTTATGATGTGCAACTCTGATTTTAAGCATAAAGTCTTAATTGAGGGAATGTCAAAAGTACATGTAAAGGTGATGATGAATAAAAGAAAAAAATAATAGAGGTTATTTAAGGGGAGCTACAAATTCTAGAACTAACATGATTTCTCTGCATGTATGTTTGTTTGCATAATGAGCCCTTAATTTTTATACTTGGACAAAAGCACTATAAGCCCACTACACTTTTTCATGAGATTGTTTATATGATGAGCCCTTTATTTTCATATTGGGACAAAAAGTCACTTCATTCAAAACGTCAAACACCACATTCTTTCTGCCCTGTGTGCAGAGAATTTATGTTGTAAATGTAGATGATTATAAATTATAGAGCAAAATTTATGGAGTGGCGGCAGGGGCCGGCAGGCAAAGAGATTGCGGTGCACCTTGCAATCATGGCATGATGCTAAAGAGTTGTGGTATAACCTGGTGGCCGGAAGGAGGTCTTGGCGCATGCCCAGCTCCCAGCACGCTGAAATCCATGTGGCATCTGATTAGTGAGCACAGCGCACCAGCCTCTCCCAGTGTGCCGTGAAAGGTGGCTACATGTGATGTAGCTGTAAGTGATGTGTGTTGCTGAGTGTGAGTAGAGTGAGGGATATGTGTAAGTAGCTGTGATTAGTATGTGTGACTGCTTATGGGTAGCTGTGACTGGTGTATGTTGATGTGTGTAGGTAGCTGTGAGTGATGTGTGGAGCTGTTGAGTGATGAATATTTGGCTGTGTGTGTGATTTTAAGTGTGTATTGCTGTGAGTGATGTCTGTGGCTGTGTATGGGCAGCTCTGAGGAAAGTGGGTGAGTTGAGAGAGGAGTTTGCAGGGTGAGGAGAGGCTGGATCCTTCCAGTATTTAGAGAATTTAAATAAACAATTAAGTTTTTGCCCCCTCTCAGCATTTCTTAGGTAGGAGAAACACTTACCTATTTCACGGTGGCCCAGTGGTTTAGTGTCTGATAACTGGCCATGTGTGGTTACCATCATTAAAAAAATGGATGGCCTCTGCGGAGGGGCCCTGAACCCGGAGGTATGACAGAGTTTTTGAGGCCTCCCTTTACTGG
The DNA here is from genome assembly GCA_933207985.1 of Pelobates cultripes. Lineage (NCBI taxonomy): Eukaryota > Metazoa > Chordata > Amphibia > Anura > Pelobatidae > Pelobates > Pelobates cultripes. The sequence continues at coordinate 13,581,510 of OW240921.1, forward strand.
CCTGGGTCTTCAGGCATTGCCCAAGTGCCATAATGTTAAGTCTGCACCTGACCTCAACACTAACTATAAGTACCCCAATCCATGTTGAGCTCATGTCACTGTTACCATAAAGACCTTTTAACCTGAATAATTATAACCCCAAGCTTCCATAAAATCATCCCTAAAAACATAATTTTAAAGTATTATTTTCTAACGTGAAAGTTGTGAATTCAAAGAGTATTTCAGATTTAACATCAAAATAGATTCCTGACAGTGTGCACTTTCCTTAGTGTGCAATATTCAAACAATCAGTAGTGCATGCAATGACAAGCAAAGCAAACAAATAATAAACGTTATCCACTTTCAGACACATTGGTGTGGTACTCACCTATGAGTTTTGAAGACTGTAGGATGCACATGTTTTCATCCCCAGTGCAGTCTATAGTTTTGGAACTAGTGCACCAGTCACTGTCTGTAGTTAGACATACTCGACAAGACAATCCATTGGGTACAGTTTTGTCAGCTGGTACTTTACAATAGAGAAAAGAGAATATGCTATATATTTATTTATAAGATGTAGTAATATACAATTGTGCTCAAAAGTTTGCATACCCTTGGAGAATCGGTAATATATGTATCATTTTTAAAGAAAACATGAGTGAGCAGGCAAAACACGTTTCTTTTATTTCATATGGGATTCGTATTCAAGGTTAGCAAATTTAAACCTATTTAGTTTAGAAAAATGTCGCCTGAGAGGGGATCTGATAACATTATACAAAAATATTCGGGGCTAATATAAACCATTGTGTGGAAATCTGTTCACAAACAGGACTTTACATAGCACACAAGGTCATGCGTTTAGACTGGAAGAAAGAAGATTTCGAGAGGCAAAGGAAAGGTTTTTTTTTTTTTACTGTAAGAACAATAAGGATGTGGAATTCTCTGCCTGAAAAGTGGTTTTATCAGAGTCCATACAGATGTTCAAACAGCTACTAGATGCATATTTGCAAACACAGAATATTCAAGGATATAATCTTTCAATGTAGGGTAATAACTGCTTGATCCATGGATACATCTGACTGCCATTCTGGGGTCAAGAAGGAATTTTTTTCCTAGCTTGTTGCAAAATTGTGCTTCAAACTGGGTTTTTTGCCTTCTTTTGGATCAACAGCAAAAAACAAATGTGAGGAAGGCTGAACTGGATGGACGCAAGTCTCTTTTCAGCTATGTAACTATGTAACTATGTAACTGTAGGTTATAACAGAATGGCACAATCATAAAACAAAACATGTCAACAAAGAAAAAATAAAAGGACCCCTGTTCAAAAGTCTACATACCCTTAGTTATAAATACTGTGTATTGACCCGTTTAGCATCAATGACAGAGTGCAGTCATTTCTAATAGTTGATGACCCTAATTCCTGCTGGTGGTACAGCTGCCCATTGTCTTGGCAAAATTAATCCAGGTCAGGAGACTGTGATGGCCACTCCAGAACCTTCACATTTTTCTCCTGGGGTAACCTGTGGGTTTTTCTTTGTATCCCAAACAATTCTTCTGGCAGTTGTGGCTAAAATCTTTCTTGATCTATCTGACCCTGGCTTCGTATCAAGAGGTCCCCGAATATTCCACTTCTTAATAAGTGATTGAACAGTACTGACTGGCATTTTCAAGGCTTTGGGTATCTTTTTATATCCTTTTCCATCTTTATAAAGTTCCTTTACCTTGTTACGCAGGTCTTTTGACAGTACTTTTCTGCTCCCCGTGGGTCAGTCAACCAAAAAATTGACTACTTATACGCAGACTCTAATTGCAATTTTGCAATTGCTGTTTAAGCGCCACAGCGCCCGATCGGGCTCCTGCTGACACATGCCCACCGGGTGGCCCTTAGTGCATGGGCCACCCGGGGGGCCTCCTTAGTGTGCGGCTGGTGCGGCTCTGTGCAGCTGCACCGCCAGGTCCATGGGGGCTGCTCAAATGGCGGGGCCCACGGGCAGCTGCTCTGGGGCTCCCCAGGAGCAATTGGGCTTGGGGCAGCTGCCATGTTTGCTCCACGTTAAAGACGGCCCTGTTTATGGTGAAAACTAAAGACTTGGAACTTCTTGCTACAACACCATTTCTCACCATATCCACTCATTCATAGACACATAGAAACATAGAATGTGACGGCAGATAAGAACCATTTGGCCCATCTAGTCTGCCCAATTTTCTAAATACTCTGATTAGTCCCTGGTCTTATCTTATAGTTAGGATAGCCTTATGCCTATCCCACGCATGTTTAAACTCCTTTACTGTGTTAACATCTACCACTTCCGCTGGAAAGCTATTCCATGCATCCACTACCCTCTCAGTAAAGTAATACTTCCTGATATTATTTTTAAACCTTTGCCCCTCTAATTTAAGACAATGTCCTCTTGTTGTGGCAGTTTTTCTTCTTTTAAATATAGTCTCCTCCTTTACTGTGTTGATTCCCTTTATGTATTTAAATGTTTCTATCATATCCCCCCTGTCTCGTCTTTCCTCCAAGCTATTCATGTTAAGATCCTTTAACCTTTCCTGGTAAGTTTTATCCCGCAATCCATGAACCATGTTAACCACATTCCACTTAGCTTTTCACAACAGGCTCCATATAAATGCACAGCAACATACTATGTATCTTCTGATATAGATACCTACATTTGGGCATTGGTGGGGTACAATGATCTGTGGAACAGCAGCTGATGCCCATCTTTGTCTTTAAATTGGATTCCACTGTAATGCTTCCTTCAAAATCACAGTAGCTTGTGGGAGCACAATCTCTAAGAAATACTTCTGACACCTTAATTCCCTCTGTAAAGGACAAATAAACATTAGCTGTTAAGAAGAATATATAAGTCTGTAAGTCCTTCCATATGTTTCAATGCCTGTCTGTCTCTAACACCTACCATAACAAGGTCAGGGAAAATAAAGAGTGACAACGTTGCCATGAGTACTCATTTTCTGCATAGAATTCTGGGAGTATTGTGGAAGTCATAACAAGCCTACCTTTACACTATATTTCTGTCTTCCTGTATAACCAGCAGAAAGTAAAATGGTGGCCGACCTGAGTCTCACATTTCCTTCACACACTCCTCTTCACCCTCTTTTGCTCTGCTTATTTTTTTTCTCTTTTCCTTTTTTTCTCCATTAATTGACTGCTGAATTGTTCTTCTCTTGATATTAATACAATATGAACCCAACTAATCGTTGATGATAATAGAAATATTGCGTTCTCTTATGCTTGCTAGTCAACAATTTGTTTTTAATATATCTCGTTGATACAGCAACACAAGTTAACAAACTTATACCCAGTCCCCAACATTCTAAGACACTTACCTATAGAACATGTGATCAATAATTTGCTTTTAATATATCTCGTTGATACAGCAACACAAGTTAACAAACTTATACCCAGTCCCCAACATTCTAAGACACTTACCTATGGAACTTTCACCATATGAAGACATACAAACTTGATCTGAAGCACAGGTGACACTGGAGCCAGTGCAGGAACCACCTTTAATATTTACACACTTTATGCACGACAATGGGTAACCTGGAAAATAACTAATTTATGTTAACTGGACCAATTAAATGGTAGGAAATCACTGACTAATAACCTAATGAGGAACATTCAATGAAACCTGCTGACAGTTTTACATCAGAACTTCTAGGTTTTATCATTTAGTTATATATTTTGCAAAAAACTCAAATGACTACCTTTTTCATTACTACTTGGACTACTATTGCTAAATTCACAATAGCCTGACCCTTCCATTTTTTCTTCTCTTGGTCCTCCCCCCTTCTCCAACATTGACAATTCATTCACTTAATATATTATCCAAGCTACACATATTATAATAGATACAATCAGTCCTACACTGTGTTAAGAAGAGCATGAAGATTTTTTGTCTTCTAGTTCAAGTGCTTGGCTATTCTAAATTACTTTGCAGTATATAGAATCATTGGCAAGGCAATGTTAAAAAATCATTAAAAAAAAAATCATAGTTCTAAACTGTAGGAAAAGAATCTCCCACCTTATACTACACAACCACATTAACCCTACTCTTCAACTAGTATGTAATATAAAAGATACTTAACATGAAATATGTATTAGGGGGTTGTGGAAACATCCCGTCTTGCAGTTTCCTCTGATGCTTTCAGAACCACCTGAGTATTTACTTAAAATTCAGGATTCGTGGAAAGAAAGAAAGAAAGAAAGAGAAAGAAAGAAAGATAGTAAGAAAAAGATAAATTAACTGACATACCTGTAGAAATGAGAACTGACAACATACACAGAAACCCAAGTATTGATCCCATAATGAATTGTCTTATAGAGTCAGACTTGTGAAATGCTGAAGTTCTATTTACCACAAATAAACGAAGATAAACCTGGAGACTCTACTGTTCCAATAAAAGTTCAGAGGTGGGTGCTGGGGGATGGTAGATTAAACCAATGAAAATGAACATGGGAGAAGTAAGGGAAAAGTGAAGTTCATGTGGGGACAAATAGATATAAAGTTCAAAAAAGTTTTAGTAAAAAGTAAACAACATAAAAAATACTGGACCCAACATGTTAAGGAACAGTGTACTTAGAAATAACATCAGAATTCATGCTGCTACCAGCAGTAAAAAAGAAATATATAAATTAAATTAGTAAATATATAATACATAAATACAGATATAGATTATTTTGACTGGCCCCTTGCCATCAACCATTTTTTTCTCATTAATTATTTTGCTTTTGGTTCCATGGGCAGAATTCAGAATCATGAGCTGACCCGATCATGTTCAGCATTGACCATTTCAGGTGTGTAATTCTTTTAGATTTCGACTTTGTGTTTGAGAATTCGGTGCAGCACCCGATTGGACCAAATTTGGCCAAATTGCTGTTGGGGCAAATCCAATCTCCAAGTCTCGGAAACTACAATGTTGAACCATGATGTAAAAACAACTAATGGATGGTAGATTAAACCAATGAAAATGAACATGGGAGAAGTAAGGGAAAAGTGAAGTTCATGTGGGGACAAATAGATATAAAGTTCAAAAAAGTTTTAGTAAAAAGTAAACAACATAAAAAATACTGGACCCAACATGTTAAGGAACAGTGTACTTAGAAATAACATCAGAATTAATGCTACTACCAGCAGTAAAAAAGAAATATATAAATTAAATTAGTAAATATATAATACATAAATACAGATGTAGATTATTTTGACTGGCCTCTTGCCATCAACCATTTTTTTCTCATCAATTATTTTGCTTTTGGTTCCACGGGCAGAATTCAGAATCATGAGCTGACCCGATCATGTTCAGCATTGACCATTTCAGGTGTGTAATTCTTTTAGATTTAGACTTTGTGTTTGAGAATTCGGTGGAGCAACCGATTGGACCAAATTTGGCCAAATTGCTGTTGGGGCAAAACCAATCTCCAAGTCTCAGAAACTACAATGTTGAACCATGATGTAAAAACAACTAATTGCAAAATATAATATAAATGTTTGTTTAGTAAAAAGCCTAATTGTAAATTGTAGCCAAATGTATTAAAGGACCACTATAGGCACCCAGACCACTTCAGCTTAATGAAGTGGTCTGGGTGCCAGGTCCAGCTAGGTTTAACCTTTTTTTTTAAATAAATATAGCAGTTTCAGAGAGTTAATCCAGCCTCTAGTGGCTGTCTCATTGACAGCCGCTAGAGGCGCTTACGTGCTTTCCTATGAGACTGGCTGAATGCACGCGCGGCTCTTGCCGCGCATGCGCATTCAGCCGAGGAGGAGGAGAGGAGGCGGAGAGAAGGATTAGAGTCCCCCGCCCGGCGCTGGAGAAAGAGGTAAGTTTAACCCCTTCCTCTCCATCCACCCTCAGGGCACTATAGTGCCAGGAAAACGAGTATGTTTTTCTGGCACTTTAGTGGTCCTTTAAAATGAACCCATATTTAGTAAATATCTGTAAAACCTTGTCAGAACATTTTGGGTAATTCAGCTTGGCCACTGCTGAATTTTCAAGTTTGACGTAATCTGTGAATTGCTGCTAAGGGACAATATTTGGGGAAAATAGATGGAATACTCCAGCAATGCTTGTTTTTTCCAGAAAATAGAAACTAGTATTTAATATAACATTAAGTTTTGTAAATGAAAGAGTTAACACTTCTCTCCATAACCACAATCATTCTGCTGTGTTCCACCTATTTGAATGCGTCCCTTGACAATGTTCTAGTTTGTTTTTCATTGTGCAATAAATACAAACTCACTACATTCATAGTACATGACCTGATCTATCTATCTATCTATCTATCTATCTATCTATCTATCTATCTATCTATCTATCTATCTATCTATCTACCTGACTGTCTGTCTGTCTGTCTGTCTATCTATCTATCTATCTATCTATCTATCTATCTATCTATCTATCTATCTGACTGTCTGTCTATCTATCTATCTATCTATCTATCTATCTATCTATCTATCTATCTATCTGTCTGTCTATCTGTCTGTCTGTCTATCTGTCTATCTGTCTATCTGTCTGTCTATCTATCTATCTGTCTATCTGTCTATCTGTCTATCTGTGTGTCTGTCTGTCTGTCTATCTATCTATCTATCTATCTATTAATCTATCTATCTGACTGTCTGTATCTCTGTCTATCTATCTATATATCTATCTGTCTGTCTGTCTGTTTCTATCATCGTCTAACACTATATAAGTGTTCTAGAAACATTATGAAGATAGGAAGCTGAATCTCCAGATTTCTGTAGGGTATAATTATTTTTTCCATATTTTGTATCCTTGTATAACTTTATCCACATTAGTCCCTATGACTTCTATGTATGCTTATTAAAGACTTAAGAGGTTTGCAACAAACAGGATAAGGGAGGGCTCCTGGCTTACTTCTGGCCTTATTGGCAAGGTTCACCAGCAGTCTGACATTTTTTTAAGCTTATAAAATGCACGTTTTATACCTTATAACAGGATGAATACAGAATGAATCTTTGGTGTTTTTGGGAATCTGCATTCCACAAAATGCCATTAGGTTTCGTACAAATACAGGTAATTATCATATTTTTCTATTTAATTTATAAATGTATTTTTATGCAATATTTTGCAAAAATGGTGTTTGTGCTGTGTTGCATACAATCTGCATACAATCTCTGAAACATTTATGTCCAACAAGTATTCTAAATCATGAATAAATGAGCACGTTTATTAGATTTACAGGAGCTCCAAGGACCATAACCACTGTTGTTTCCTGTTGTGATTATGGTGTCTGACGTGTCAAGCCATTTTTTAATTGTTTGGTTTCTTACCTGTGGTCTGTCAGATGCAGCTCCCCCCTATATTGCCAACAATGGACAGGGGGAACCTCCTAAGCTGCAACTTGAGCTAAGTCCTACAATGTATTCTATTAAAGATTACTCCGAGCAGCATAACCACCACAGCCCGATGTAATGGTTCTGATACCAGCATTAAAGGGGCCCTGTTCCTCGGTAATGGGGCAGACCATTAAGAAATGGTTTGCCACCCTACCTGGGTTCCTTCCCTGGCTCTGGGTGGGCCAGAAGCTGGGAGCCATTGCTGAGAGCCACTGCTGGGAGCCATTGCTGGTAGCATTTCATTGGCTAAGAGGATCACCTTCGCTTTCAAACAATGACTGATATTCTGTGCAATGAAAGTTGCACTAAATTGACATTAGCAAGAATGAAACCCTAGTTCTGACCTGGCTCATGACACCCCAAGAATGCTATCAGAGGTGGAGTTTCACCTTCGGCAACAGAGGGGTTAAACTCCATAATTACAGAATGTCATAGAGAAATCCTACACGTACAGACTACAGGTACCATGAACACACCAAACCACTGAAGTAGTTATGGTGCTCAGAGAAACCGTGTATCCGTATGTTTACTAGAACTACCGTTTTTCCAAAGTAAATATCTAAAATCCTGCAATACTCATTTAATTTAACTGTATCCTACTTGTTTAACTGAATTAAAATCGGGTGAATAGTAGGAAACAGAAAAGGAAAGGCATATGAGCACAATAAAGATGGGGAATATGTCTGATTTATGTGGAAACACCTTTACACTTTGTAATATTTTTTATATATATGTTTATTAGGTAAATAGGCAACATTTTCCAGATGTCATATAGATTAAGAAATATCTAGAATCAATTCATGTTACACATTATACGTAGAGATGTCGCGAACTGTCCACGAACTTCTCGCGAACGGTTCGCCGCCGTTCGCTGCGAGCTGTTCATGGCGAACTCTGGTCAGCTGTCAGCAGTTTCAACATGGATGCTGTCCAGGAAGTAGGAGGGTCTGGGAGGGAGGGTCTGCTGGAGATTGGCCGGGACGTGTCAGCTGACCGGAGTTCGCCGCGAACAGCTCGTGGCGAACGTGGCGAACCGTTCGCGAGATGTTCGCGGACGGTTCGCGACATCTCTAATTATACGATGTAAAACAATACCTACTATTCATTCATGTTACACATTATACGATATAAAACAATAAAAATTCATTTCCAAATATTTTATTTTCTGGCATCAATACTATCATGAAAGTGTTTATTGTTTAGATTTTTTTTATTGGATTCATTGGTACATTGGTTTTATTTCTAATGTTTGTAGTTTAATGTAAACACATATAGTTTCATTTCTATTTATGTAGGTAGGTAGATTTACAACAAAAACAAAAATGACTTTATAATATATTTTTTACAGTAGAAAATAGTTGACTATTTAATTTTTTTTGTCATATTAAATCTTGAAATGTGTCAAACATCCATTAGTTTTTGCAACCCAATGACAAGAACAACGCAAAAGCAAGAAGTGTTTGGAAGGAAGAACCACGATACAGACTCTTGCAACCATCGGTACATGAAATGCTAACAATTACACTTATACCATCAGTTGTCACAGTTTCATTGCCGATATTGCAAATACTTTGCGTAGCACATCCACGAAGAACTGTTTTGCGTGACACTGCTCCTATATAGAAGAAATAGTTTGCACATCTGATTAATACTAGATTAACACAAAGTTAACGCAGATGCACAGATTCATAAATATGTTAATGGAAAAAAAATCAAGTAAAAAAACTCAAGTTTTCCATGTTAAAATTTTGTCAAAAAATTAAAGGAACACAGTTAGCACCATAAAAACTTAATTGACATGAAATTGTTATGGTACCAGGAGGTCCCAAAAAATATGTTAATGGGGAAAAAAAAGAGAAGAAAAAAGGTAATGTTAAAAATTAGCCAAAACTTTAAAGGAACACTCTGGGCACTACTACAATTTCATCAAGATTGAATTATTATGATACCCAGGTACTTTCTAACCTGAATGCATGAAACTGTTCTCAAACGGCTTAACCCCAAAGGTTACCTCCAGTGTCAAATCTTCAATTACCCCAGCAGCTTCAAGCTTCTAAAATTGACTTTCAGGAAGCACAGAGTGCCATAAAGAAGGACACCCCTAATGGATAGAGCAGTAAGCTGATGCTCAAAGCCAATCAACAGATCCCCATTTATAAAAAGAAAGTACGAAAAAAACTAAAGATCCGGAGTCAACATTCAAGAAATAGGTAACCCGTTCAGGTAAGAAAGCTGCTATGGACCTCCTGGCACCATAACAACTTAATTTTAATAACTTTGTTATGGTCCCTGGAGTATTCCTTAAATTTTATTAAAAGTAAAAAAAAAAAATGTATTCGCTAAAGCTTCAATTCAAGTGAAATTCAAATTTTAGACCAGAATAGCTGAATGGAAAGCAAAGACCTTCACTTTGAATTTACCTCTGATTGTCACTTTCACTAATAACCCTCACAATTAACACATTTATTCTATAACTAAAAAAGGTCAATTCCACTTTCAGTATAGTAATCGTTTCTAGTTTTGTACACAATGTCTGCTCTATAAAGTAAATGCTCCCAAATTAGAGATAAATTTATTTCATGCAAAGTTTGATCCCCCCTGTGGCCAAATATGTATTTACAGGTAAAATCTACTGATTGTAATATTTAAATCACTGAACCCTTGCTGTCTTTACTTAGCCCCAACATACGTTAGTTCTTCTGAAATGACACAATATTGATATTTAATACAACATAGTATTTGCAAAGTGTAAAAATAAACAAGACATTGAGCATTTTAAACATGCTAAATTAAGAATGATCAAGATTTCGATGTGAATTTCAAATTTCAGATAAATGTCCCCAAACTGTAAACATTCTCCAAGACACTATGTTTCCAGCTTGATTGTGTTGGCCTTAAATTTGTATCCGAGACAAGTCTCATTTTAGTAACTAATTATGTACGAAATTTTTAGTATGTACGAAATTTAAGTAATCATAAGATGGGTCAGTTAATACCTGACATTGTTGCTATTTGGACAATGCATTTGTTCTCGTCCCCAGTGCATTTCTTGACTTGCTTTGTATCACACCATTCTGTGTCATCAGCAGTGCAGGTTTTACAAATGACTCCATTTGGTTTATCACTGACATCAGGCACTTAAAGTGAAAAACATGATAAAATCACAATAATCTTTCTGTTTGTATTATTGTATCCACATTTCACAGGCTGTTAAAATTAACCCTTTAAGGACACATGACGGAAATATTCCGTCATGGTTCCCTTTTTTTTCCTGAAGTTGTGTCCTTAAGGAGTTAATCACAAATATATACCCTGATTGCTCCATAAAATATGCCTGAAATAGATAAAACAGACAAGTAGTTTTGCCAAAATTCGTTAGGAAGGGGCTTTGGCTGATGAAGTCGCAGATGTGAGGCTCTTTAGCCCCGGATATATACAGTTAGTGTACGGCAAATATGTTCAATGGTGAATTGCAGGACAATAACAATGGGTCGATGAATTTGGAGAGCAGTATTAGTAATATGGGAGGAAGAGACTGTGCTGGGGACCAATGTTGTATGCTAAAGAGGCCACAAAATGTATCCTTAGGATTAAGGCACAGTTTATTAGCTACCTTGCAACACCTTTGGACAATATAGAAACTCCTAACGGCCATATAGTGCAATGTAGAATGACTTTGAAAGAACACAAAAGATCAAATTGACTCTTTCAGTGGCCTAGTGAACAATGCTCTCTTCTGTGTGCTAAAAGTACAAAAATAAACTACTAAAAATAAAGTACAGAAGGGTCTCTAAAAAACCTTCAGATTAACCTGAGAGAGCTGGGTGACTCATCTTTACTCTCTGCATGGTAGATGTTAATTTAAGAATGAATTGAAGCGAGTCTTTGTTCATCCCGTGTGTATTTAAAATGTATTTTGTTTTTAAATATCCCTGGATGCACACTCTTGTGATATGTGCTGTGCACGCCTATGACGTGTGTACTTACATATAGGTGCAGGTGGAACGCAGTTGTCAGTTTCACAACAGGAAATGCCCTTTCTAGAATTGCTCTTGTCGGTACTAAAACTACCAGGATTATTGCAGTAATGCTGTGGCATACATGTTCTTCCAAAAAATTCATTCTTCTTTATTCCATCTAAAAGCACCAAGAGTATTCATATGAATAAATCGTTCAGTGAGATAAATATAGAAGTGGAATGGTATAGTCTTAAAATAAGATTATTGTAAAACATTTATGGCATGTTCATAAATATTTCTACTGATAACATCAAGACTCCAGAACATACTGTAAATGTAGCCATTGATTTATATAACATATAAAAAGTTCAAGAACACGGGGGACACTGAAAAAGCTTTTATTATTTTATATATATATGTATATACATGCATAAAAACAGAGCATGCAAATATGTAACTAATTATTTCAGACAAAAATTATAAAATGCAAAAAATATTGTGACCCTTTAATCAATAAAAATCTAAATGCACAGTTACTAATAAACCCCTTTTATTATCATTTTTTTAATTATTTGTACAAATAGATAGACAATGCTTCCATTCTACCACAGAAAGGGTTAATACTATATATACTTTATGGTGCTTGAGAGATCAACTTTGTCTTTGCTCTCATAGGAATATAAACGCAATTATTTTGCAGGTGCATATAATATCAGTATTATTTTACAGGCAGGCTTATTTACTAACGGGAGAATTTAGATTGAATTCAAACAGAATTTCAAATATAGGGTCAAAACAGCTGATCTAGAACAACTCTCTTAGTCAGCAATGTTATCAGTTCTGCTGCTGTGACCTTAAAATTGAAATTCACTTTGAATTCTCACTTTAGTGACTGGCCCTTATAGAATTTAGAATTAATTCTAAGAGTTTTTCTCATTAAACTTTGAACTGAAAGAAACTGAACATTTGACCAGAACAGCAAAATAAAAATTAAAATTAAAAAAATTAAAATTTAGGTTTTATAGTCTAAATGTACAATTACCTTATCAGTTATCCTTATTTCATAGTTTAGTAACTCTTTTATTTATTGATTGATTCATTGATTAATTAATTGAAATCAAGAATTAAAATGCACAATTTACCTAAAATTGCCAAATAACTGGAAAAAAAAATTAATTTTGGGCTATGTTCTTGCTATTCATTTTTAATCTTTTTTAATCTTTCCTAAATTCCTGGATTATGGAAAATCCCTGAGAGTTGTTCACTAAAGTATAGATATCAATTAAAAGTTTAGGTCAAAATAGCTAAATGGAAAACAAAGCTAAATTGGAGAATTGGTAATTCCTGGTTATTTCAAACTAAAATTTTAAATTAATTTGGAATTCTTTACAATGTACACTTTAGTGAAAATCCCTGTTTAGAGTATTCAATAAACTGGAAATTCTGAGAAACCCATGGATTCTCAAATGTTATGCCAATATAGCGAGGCTGATCAAATAACTGCTATAAATTTTGCAGAAAAGCTGGAAAAGTTTTCAAACTTAGTTTAAATGTGAAATGTTACTGATCATTGAGAACAACCCCTATTTAGTGATAAAACTTGTTTAAGTTTGTTAATTATAAATAAATACAAATACATGAATTTATCAGATTGTTCTTTTGTTAATGTTTGTTTGTCTGTCTGTCTGTCTATCTGTTATTATTATTATTATTATTATTATTATTTATATAGCACCAACAAATTCTGCAGCGCTTTACAGTGGGTGGACTAACAAACATGTAATTGTAGCAATACACATTGGATGCACGGGAACAGAGGGGTTGAGGGCCCTGTTCAATGAGCTTACATGCTAGAGGGAGTGGGGTAAACTGACACAAAAGGTAGTATTAGAGAAGTAATGACAGTTGCAGGAGAGTATCTATCTATCTATCTATCTATTATTATTATTATTATTATTATTATTATTATTATTATGTTATTATCTATAGAGCGAGAACAAATTTGGCAGTACAGTGGGTGGACAAACAAACATGTAGTTGCAACCAGACAAGTTGGATACACAGGAATAGAGTGGTTGAGAGCCCTGCTTAATGAGCTTACATGCAAGAAGGAGTGGGGTAAAGTGACACAAAAGGTAAGGATAGTATTAGACTAATGACAGTTGCAAGAGAGGAATCATTTGGGAGCTATTGACAGTTTAATTGATACGCTTTTATGAAGAAGTGGGCTTTTAATGATGGAGGAGGGAAGTGAGTTCCATAGGAATGGTGCAGCCCTCAAGAAGTCTTGAAGGCGAGCATCAGAGGTGGGAGTACGAACAGAAGATAGACGTAAGTCTTCAGTAGAGCGCCTTGACTGGACATACTTGTGTACTAGGGAAGATATTCATTATGGACTGTACTGGCGCAAGTTGAGAGCACGTAAGACCACTTTGAAGTGGATTACAGTAGTCAAGGCGAGAAAGGACAGGAAATGGACTAGCACCCTAGTCGCATCTGGCGTTAAGTAGGGTCGGATGCGCTCAATGTTTTTGAGAGGGAGGGGGACAGACACAGGAGTAGCAACACGTGAGGGAGGAAAGACCAGAATTTCAGTTTTGGTCAAGTTGAGTTTAAGGAAGTGGGCAGCCATCCAGTTAGAAATAGAAGAAAGGCAGTCAGAGACACTAGTCAAGAGGGATGGGGAGAGATCAGGTGACGACAGGTAGATTTGCGTGTCATCCGCATATAAATGATATTGGAAGCCAAAGGAGCTAATGAGTTTACGAAGGGAGGCAGTATAGATAGAGAACAGTAGGGGACCAAGGACTGAACTTTGGGGGACACCAACAGAGAGGAGTTGGGGAGATGAAGCAGAACCAGGGAAAGAAACACTGAAAGATCGCTGGGAGAAGTAGGAGGAGCAGCAGGAGAGAGCAATATCTTGTAGACCAATATTGCGGAGGATGAGAAGAAGCTGTTGATGATCAACAGTGTCAAAAGCTGTAGAAAGGTCAAGGAGAATTAGGATAGAGTAGTGACCACCACGAGATTTTGCAGTGAGTAGATCATTGGATACTTTGGTCAGTGCCGTTTCCACAGAGTGCTTAGTGCGGAAACCAGACTGAAGCGGGTCTAGTAGAGAGTTGGACTCGAGGAAGTCTGTCAATCTCGCATACACAATTCTTTCAAGGATCTTGGATGCAAAAGGCAGTAGCGAAATAGGACGGTAGTTGAATGGGGAGTTAGGGTCAAGGTTGGGCTTCTTTAGAATTGGGGTTATAGTTGCATGTTTGAAGAGCGATGGAAATATGCCAGAGGAGATGGAGAAATTGAGAATTTTAGTGAGAGGTAGAGAAAGAGAAGAAGACAGAGTATGGATTAGATGCGAGGGAATTGGATCTAGGGAGCAGGGGGAGTTATGATTGATTGGAAGGTACATTGAGGGGAAAGAAGGATGCCTACACCGCCTCCTTTACAGTTGAGTCTGGCAGTGTGAGAGAATTGTAGCCCACCAAAACATAAAGAGGCAGGAGTAGCGCTATCAGAGGGGGACAGCCAGGTCTCTGTAAGTGCGAGTAGGGTGAGTGAGTTTGAGATTGAAAAGTCGTGTATGGCTGTTGATTTTAAATTACTGCAGATGGAGCGGGCGTTCCAGAGTGCACACTGAATGTTGGTAAGTTAGGGTAAAGGGCAGAGTATTGTGATGAGGTTTGTGGGGTTTCAGGTTTTCTTAGTGTGTGTAGAGAAGGTGAAGGGCCCTGAATTGGGAGAGACATCACCAGCTGCTAAAAGCAGGAGGAGAGAAAGTGGTAGGAGGTGTGAATGGGTTTTGTATGCCAGGAGTCTAGGATTAGATTGTTTGTGGGTAGGAGTGAGAGAGGAGAAAGATGAGTGCAAAGCATGAGATGAGAGAAGGGGGGAGTATAGCAAAGAGGGGCATATGTAAATGTGGATGGGGGAATGAGTGAAGTGGGTGTAAGGCGAGATTTTTATACTGAGGGAGAAGGAGGAAATAAAGAGGAGGAGAAGAAAGATCATTGCTAAACTGTGAAAAAGTACATTGGAAATAATTGGAATATCAAGAGCAGGTGAAGGTAGGGTAAATATTAAGTTTTATGGGTTAAGAAAGTGCAGGAGTTTACTAATAAGAGGCAGTGTGTACACCTGTTATTTATACTTATCTAAAATTTGGGTGTGATAGACAATCTATAAATGTAATAATGAGCATGGGGTGCGATGGTGAAGGGAGGGGAGGCCGGGTATCAGACTTTCTTACAGCAGTATTGGGGCTTGAAAGTTTGGAAATCGGGCTGTTGAATAAAGATATGCGAGGGTCAGGTAGGCTTGCAATAAAGCTGAGGGAGGGGGATATGTATCTGGGCGCAGAGATGAAGGGATGGTTATTCAAATAAAAACAAACATATCAATAAAAGAAGGTCAGTCAGAAATCAGAGGGGAAATAGAGGAATAGATATAGGTGAATAAAACAATTACACACAGGGCTAGCAAAACTAAATTTTAGCTCGGCAGACAAGATATAAAGGCAAGAAAATACACAATTCACACAGGATATATAAAATAAAATAAATGTACAGGCTGATTACATTAAATATAAATAATGCTGTGCAGTATAGAGTCTTGGTGTTGTCTTCCAGAAGGCTACCTTTGCTTATTGTAGATGATCAGCTGATGGAGCACTGACTTTCTTACAGCAGTATTGGGGCTTGATAGTTTGGAAATCAGGTTGTTGAATAAAGATCGATCTATCTACAGGTGATATTCGAAAGATTAGAATATCGTGCAAAAGTTCATTTATTTCAGTAATGCAATGTAAAAGGGGAAACTAATATAGGAGATAGACGCATTAAATGCAAAGCAAGATAGTTCAAGCCGTGATTTGTCATAAGTGCGATGATTATGGCTTACAGCTCATGAAAACCCCAAATCCACAATCTCAATAGAATATTACATGCAATCAATAAAACAAGGAGTTACATAGAACAATATCGGACCTCTGAAAAGTATAAGCATGCATATTGACTCAGTACTTGGTTTGGGCCCCTTTTGCAGCAATTACTGCCTCAATGCAGCGTGGCATGGAAGCTATCAGCCTGTGGCACTGCTGAGGTGTTATGGAAGACCAGGATGCTTCAATAGCGGCCTTCAGCTCTTCTCCATTGTTCAGTCTCATGTCTCTCATCTTTCTTTCGGCAATGCCCCATAGATTCTCTATGGGGTTCAGGTCGGGCGAGTTTGCTGGCCAATCAAGCACAGTAATCCTACGGTAATTGAAACAGGCTTTGGTGCTTTTGGCATTTTCCTGCTGGAAAATGAATTCAGCATCCCCATAAAGCTTGTCTGCAGAAGAAAGCATGAAGTGCTCCAAAATCTCCTGGTAGATGGCTGCATTGACCCTTGACTTAATGAAGCACAGTGGACCAACACCAGCAGATGACATGGCTCCCCAAATCAACACAGACTGTGGAAACTTCACACTGGACTTCAAGCATCTTGCAATGTGTGCCTCTCCATTCTTCCTCCAGACTCTGGGTCCTTGGTTTCCAAATGAGATGCAAAAGTTGCTCTCATCAGAAAAGAGGACTTTGGACCACTGAGCAACAGTCCAGGTCTGTTTTTTCTTTAGCCCAGGTAAGACGCTTCTGACGTTGTTTGTTGTTCAAGAGCGGCTTGACAAGAGGAATCCGATATCTGAAGCCCATGTCCAGGATCCGTCTGTTTGTGGTGGCTTTTGATGCACTGGCTCCAGCCTCAGTCCACTCCTTGTGAAAGTCCCCAACTCTTTTGAATGGCCTTTTCCTGACAATCCTCTCCAGGCTGCGATCATCCCTGCTGCTTGTGCACCTTTTTCTTCCACATAACTTTTTATTAATGTGCTTTGATACAGCACTTTGGGAACATCCAACTTCCTTCGCAATTACATTTTGAGACTTTCCCTCCTTATGGAGGGTGTCAATGATGGTTTTCTGCACAACTGTCAGGTCAGCAGTCTTCCCCAGGATTGTGATTCCTACTGAACCAGACTGAGATACCATTTAAAGGCTCAGAAACCCTTTGCAGGTGTTATGGCTTACTTAGCTGATTAGAGTGGGACACAGTGAGCCTAGAATATTGCACCTTTTCACAATATTCTAATTAACTGAGATTGTGGATTTGAGGTTTTCATCTATCTATCTATCTATCTATCTATCTATCTATCTATCTATCTATCTATCTATCTATCTATCTATCTGTCTGTCTGTCTGTCTGTCTGTCTGTCTGTCTGTCTGTCTATCTATCTATCTATCTATATGTCTATCTATCTGTATATCTGTCTACTCAACCATTTTAATACATTACTAATTCACAAAGAATATTTATAGTACATACCTTCAGTGCTTACTGTATGTGTAGAAATACAAACTCTCCCATTATCACAGGTTACATTGTTACCTGTGCAGAATGTTGTACCCTGTACCAGACACAATGTACACGACAGACAGTTACCTAAAAATAATGATTGATCAAAAAAAAGTCAGTGCATCTTCATGATGTAAATGATTAAACTGTCACAG
This sequence comes from Pelobates cultripes, assembly GCA_933207985.1. Lineage (NCBI taxonomy): Eukaryota > Metazoa > Chordata > Amphibia > Anura > Pelobatidae > Pelobates > Pelobates cultripes. The sequence goes on from OW240921.1 coordinate 13,599,384, forward strand.
TGAAGAAATTTTTTGTGAACTTTAAATTGCACTAAAGCAAAATGTTAATAATTATATATTTATTCCCCTCTCTGGTCATTCAACCCAAATCTGGATACTACTTTGTAGAAGCAGATAAGATAAACCTTTTGATTTTATGACGAATTTAGAGGTGTGAGTAATAATGTGTGTTAATATCTTGCCATCGTGTTCCACTTTACACGTATACTTGCCTTCTGCCAAATTAAAACCACTTTCCTATGTTCCTTTTCTGCAAGAAGCTGGTTACTTTTTTTTTTAGATTTAACAGGAACAATTCTACTAAGAAATGTGGTGTGAGAAGGATATGTGTTTACATCATGAATATACAAATGCAAACATTAAATACAAAGCCATAGAAAGTAACAGGAGCAATTATTTACGTTGGTGTTAAATAATTATAAACCTATAGTATGTTTGGATATTTGCTCACTCAACATGATTATATGTATTTGAATAATATTTATATTAATTTACGTATTTTGGTTAAAATGTGTGACTATAGACCAGGTATATATCTGAGTCTTTTTTATGGAGGGTAAAAATGCAAAAATCAGGGAGACAAGTCCTTGGCTTCTTATTATTCATTTTTGGCACTCAAGACATTGCCAAGTGCTTTTACACGTTAACTATTCACTTCACTTCATATGTGTTGTATTGAATTACACAATAGTGATGTCCCGAACGGTTCGCCGAACGGTTCGCCATGGACTCATCATTGAGTAAACTTTGACCCTGTACCTCACAGTCAGCAGACACATTCCAGCCAATCAGCAGCAGACCCTCCCTCCCAGACCCTCCCACCTCCTGGACAGCTCACTAAGAATGCAGCTTCACAATGAATTTAAAATGGATGCTGTCCAGGAGGTGGGAGGGTCTTGGAGGGAGGATCTGCTGCTGATTGGCTGGAATGTGTCTGCTGACTGTGAGGTACAGGGTCAAAGTTTACCGCATATGTTCGCCATCCGTGGCGAACCGTTCGGCGAACCGTTCGGGACATCACTATTACACAACAATATGGTAGCCATACATGTTGACAATGGTGCTGTAGTTTATAAAGGTGGGTTTTGGCATAACATTTAGGATGATGACATAGAATTATAGTGAAAAAAACATAGATTTTATTCAGCATCTGCCACAGTGGATCAACGCTGGAACTTTCGTCAGGAGGTGGCAGATGCTGAATAAAAGCTTTTTTTCACTGGAGTTTCCCTTTAATAATATAAACCTAACGAGTAAAACTAACTGTAACCTAACCTACTATATTTTTTAACTCCCTGGAGTGCTGTCTTTACAAAGTATTTGCTAACATTTTGCTGATAAGCACCAGGCGTTTGTATCTATTACTGAAGTGCAAGCATTGGAACCTTTATGCATATAAATGTAATGTACTTTTAGATAGTTGAATATTTTGAAAAAAAATCTTTCTTTTTTTATCAGATCAACAAATTAATCCCAATGTATGATTTGACAGTTGAACTTGAAGTAAGGATCACATAAGGTAAAATAATAAAACGCTTATTCTCAGATGTGTGGTGTACAAATTTGGCTGTCCAGCTTTTTGTTGGCCTACAGCATTGTATACAATACAACATTCTAGTGTTTTGTCCTTAGTTTAAGGAAATACAAGCTAAACGATTGTAAAGTTTCAATCCACCAACGTTTAAAAATCTGATTCACAAAAAACATAATGATCATATAACAAATCACATACAAATTAATACGTATAACAAATAATATTTTGATACAAACTTACAGTACCTGTTCTTAAAAGAGCTAAAATCATGCAGAATGCACAAAGGATAGAATTCATTGTGATGGGTTTTCTTAGACTCTGTATCGACAAATGTTATGACAGTGAAGACTAAGCAGTAAGTGGTGAATATTAACCAGATTATCCTCTACTTGTAAAAACTGTGTAGGTTAAGTTACAGTTAGTTTTACTGGGTAGGTTTATATTATTAAAGGGACACTCCAGGCTTCCACACACGTTAGATGCACTATGTAGGTTAGGTTACAGTTAGTTATACTGGGTGGGTTTATATTATTAAAGGGACACCCCAGGCTCTCACACACATTAGATGCACTGTGTAGGTTAGGTTACAGTTATACTGGGTGGGTTTATATTATTAAAGGGAAACTTCAGGCTCCCACACACGTTAGGTGCACTGTGTAGGTTAGGTTACAGTTACTTTTACTGGGTAGGTTTATATTATTAAAGGGACACTCCAGGCTCCCACACACGTTAAATGCACTGTGTAGGTTAGGTTACAGTTAGTTATACTGGGTGGGTTTATATTATTACAGGGACACTCCAGGCTCCCACACACGTTAGATGCACTGTGTAGGTTAGGTTACAGTTAGTTATACTGGGTGGGTTTATATTAAAGGGACACTCCAGGCTCCCACACACGTTAGGTGCACTGTGTAGGTTAGGTTACAGTTAGTTATACAGGGTGGGTTTATATTATTAAAGGGACACTCCAGGCTCCCACACACGTTAGGTGCACTGTGTAGGTTAGGTTACAGTTAGTTATACTGGGTGGGTTTATATTATTAAAGGGACACTCCAGGCTCCCACACACGTTAGATGCACTGTGTAGGTTAGGTTACAGTTATACTGGGTGGGTTTATATTATTATAGGGACACTCCAGGCTCCCACACATGTTAGATGCACTGTGTAGGTTAGGTTACAGTTATACTGGGTGGGTTTATATTATTAAAGGGACACTCCAGGCTCCCACACACGTTAGGTGCACTGTGTAGGTTTGGCTACAGTTATACTGGGTGGGTTTATATTATTAAAGGGACACTCCAGGCTCCCACACACGTTAGGTGCACTGTGTAGGTTAGGTTACAGCTATACTGGGTGGGTTTATATTATTAAAGGGACACTCCAGGCTCCCACACACGTTAGATGCACTGTGTAGGTTAGGATACAGTTCGTTATACTGGGTGGGTTTATATTATTAAAGCGACACTCCAGGCTCCCACACACGTTAGATGCACTGTGTAGGTTAGGTTACAGTTAGTTATACTGGGTGGGTTTATATTATTAAAGGGACACGCCAGGCTCCCACACACGTTAGGTTCACTGTATAGTTTAGGTTACAGTTATACTGGGTGGGTTTATATTATTATAGGGACACTCCAGGCTCCCACACACGTTAGGTGCACTGTGTAGGTTTGGCTACAGTTATACTGGGTGGGTTTATATTATTAAAGGGACACTCCAGGCTTCCACACATGTTAGATGCACTGTGTAGGTTTGGCTACAGTTATACTGGGTGGGTTTATATTATTAAAGGGACACTCCAGGCTCCCACACACATTAGATGCACTGTGTAGGTTAGGTTACAGTTAGTTATACCGGGTGGGTTTATATTATTAAAGGGACACTCCAGGCTCCCACACACATTAGGTGCACTGTGTAGGTTAGGTTACAGTTAGTTATACCGGGTGGGTTTATATTATTAAAGGGACACTCCAGGCTCCCACACACGTTAGATGCACTGTGTAGGTTAGGTTACAGTTAGTTATACTGGGTGGGCTTATATTATTAAAGGGACACTCCAGGCTCCCACACACGTTAGATGCACTGTGTAGGTTAGGTTACAGTTAGTTATACTGGGTGGGTTTATATTCTTAAAAGGACACTCCAGGCTCCCACACACATTAGATGCACTGTGTAGGTTAGGTTACAGTTAGTTATACTGGGTGGGTTTATATTATTAAAGGGACACTCCAGGCTCTGACACACGTTAGGTGCACTGTGTAGGTTAGATTACAGTTAGTTATACTGGGTGGGTTTATATTATTAAAGGGATACTCCAGGCTCCCACACACGTTAGATGCACTGTGTAGGTTAGGTTACAGTTAGTTATACTGGGTGGGTTTACATTATTATAGGGACACTCCAGGCTCCCACACACGTTAGGTGCACTGTGTAGGTTAGGTTACAGTTAGTTATACTGGGTGGGTTTACATTATTATAGGGACACTCCAGGCTCCCACACACGTTAGGTGCACTGTGTAGGTTAGGTTACAGTTAGTTATACTAGTTGGGTTTATATTATTAAAGGGACACTCCAGGTTCCTACACGTTAGGTTTAATGTGTAGGTTTGGTTACAGTAAATTATGATGAGTGCAGATACAAGTGCATGACAAATTATGACAGCATTAAAAGTAAGACAAAATATAATCTTAATATAACACTTTTTATTGCAGACATCTGCCTATTAACATACATCAGTTTTTAAGTAGTGATGTCGCGAACCCGAAATTTTCGGTTCGCGAACGGCGAACGCGAACTTCCGCAAATGTTCGCGAACTGGCGAACCGCCCGAAACGCCATTGACTTCAATGGGGAGGCGAATTTTAAAACACACAGGGACTCTTTCTGGCCACAATAGGGATGGAAAAGTTGTTTCAAGGGGACTAACACCTGGACTGGCGTGTGCGGGAGGGGATCCATGTAGGAAACTCCATGGAAAGTTACACAGTTGATGCAGAGTCTGGTTTTAATCCATAAAGGGCAGAAATCACCTAACATTCCTAAATCACAATCAATATGGATTGACACCTGACATATGACATATTGACACCTTGACATATATGGATTGACACCTGTCCTCAGAGCCCTGATGCACACACGGACACAGAGCAGAATAGAGACTGGTCCCCTACATGGGTCACTTGGCAGATATGGATTGACACCTGTCCTAAGGATCCCTATTTTTACTGACACCAGAGCAGGAGATAGGGGACTGTTCCCCTACATGGTCACTTGGCAGATATGGATGACTTACCTGTCCTAAGGTTCCTGGTACACACTGACACAGAGCAGAATAGGGACTGTTCCCCCTACATTGGGTCACTTGGCAGATATGGATTGACACCTTGTTACAAACTGCTATTTGTAACGGGCCCTTTAAATGGCAAATTGCCCTGCTTCCCTGGGTTGTGGAAAAGCCTATTTGCCAGCCTCCTCCCGCATGACTATGGCCCCTGGGAGATTGTGAAAATGTATGCACTTTTATTTGGTGTGTATGGCCTTTAAGACTGTCAGTGGGCATATTTGGGGCTTATGGACTCTTTATGTGACTGGTGCTGGCCCTTTAAACACCTTTTTTGGGACATCAGGAAGATTGGGACACTGCCCTTTTAAGGCCGTGTCCCCAGACTTGTTGGGGACACTGCCCCTTTAAGACGGTGTCCCCTGTGTCCCCAGACCTGGTGCAAACCCTTTGTGCCTGCCTGGCTAATTCCCACTTGGTTCAGTAAATGGAAATTATTAGTTGCAGAGACTAAGTCCCATTCGCCATGGGAATTTAGTCTTTTTTCAGCCGCTTTTTCAGCCTTTATTTCTGCTGCAGAGACTAAGTCCCATTCAAGCATGGACTTAGTCAGTTTTTCAGCCGCTTTTTCAGCCTTATTTTAGCTGAGAGACTAAGTCCATTCGGCTGCATGGGACTTAGTCTTTTTTCTCAGTCGCTTTTCAGCCTTATTGCTGTAGAGACTAAGTCCCATTTATGATGGACTTAGTCGCTTTTTCAGCCTGAAATAGACCGGACCTCACAGCCCAAATCTATGGAACTGTTTTGGCAGTGAAAATGCAGTTTTATGGGTCGGTCATAAAGGGACCTCCAGCTAACTTTAACCCCTGATGGATTTGGCTGATTTTTGGTTATGTTTATGTTTTAAGTGTGCTGATTCCAAATATGTAATTATGAAGATTGGATGTGTAGTTTTAAAGTTACAGTGTATGGCTAAAAACTGTATTTTTACTGCCTGTGTTTAATTATATTAATCTCTTCCCAAACGTCATTTCGTTCAAAGTGGAGAGAATGTTAAAAAAAATATTTTTGTTCTGAGTGTGAGAAATGCTTTTCAGCCGCTTCTAATCTTAAGCATCATTTGAGGAGCCATACAGGAGAGAAACCTTATTTGTGGTGTGTTTAGTATTGTTCTGATCAGTTTAATACCTTCCGCGTCTCCTATCAGTGGACGTGTATATGGCAACCATTTTAGGAACCGTACACCTGGGACCCGAGCAAGGTCACCTCGTTCAACAGGCGACAACATTTGTCCCTGGAAAACTATCCTGGACATTCTGTACAATTTGTATGGATATGGCAGTGATTTCTGTAACAGGGAGATGAAGAAGATGCTTGGTCGGTCCTCTTAATTCAAATTTGGGGCACTGCGCGGTCAAGCTAATGTGCCACCAGATAGGAGTGGTGTGTTTAGTATTGTTCTGATCAGCTTAATACCTTCCGCTGCCTCCTATCAGTGGACGGTACACTGCATTGATTTTGTAACAGGGAGATGGAAGAAGAGGTTTATCGGTCCTCTTACTGCAAATTTGGGGCACCAAGTTGTCAAGCTAATGTGACACCAGATAGGGAGGCAGTTTAGTCATTTTACCGTTAATACCTCCGCCTCCTATCAGTGGACGTGGTACACCCATTGATTTTGTAACAGGGAGATGGAAGAAGAGGCTTGGTCGGGTCCTCTTACTGCAAATTTGGGGCACCGCGCCGGTCAAGCTAATGTGCCACCAGATAGGAGTGGTGTGTTTAGTATTGTTCTGATCAGTTTAATACCTTCCACGTCTCCTATCAGTGGTCGTGTACACGGCATTGATTTTTGTAACAGGGAGATGGAAGAAGAAGCTTGGTCGGTCCTCTTACTGCAAATTTGGGGCACTGCGCGGTCAAGCTAATGTGACACCAGATAGGAGTGGTGTGTTTAGTACTATTTTTATCAGTTTAATACCTTCCGCGTCTCCTATCAGTGGACGTGAATACGGCATTGATTTTTGTAACA
>OW240921.1:13606331-13617662 GCA_933207985.1 Pelobates cultripes
CCTTTTCCCCAGCAGTGCTACATCCGCCTCCGCCATCCCATGCGGCATAGCTGAAGATTTGTTAAAGTTTATTTTATAGCCAGATACTTGCGCATAGGTATCTAGGAGGTCTAGCGGGGAGGGAGTGACCTGAGCAAGACGTTGTAGCTATTAGCCAATTCAGAATTGTGAATTTCCACTTCAGAAATGTATTCTTATTCCTCTAGTATTATATACCTGTTCTCATTTGATATGTTATTTGTTCTATATATACATATAAATCTACAGAGAGTTTGAGAACAACATCATGTTGCTAACGTAACTAACATTTCATCATTAATTTAAAGGGACACTGTAGGCATTACAATCGTGTAATCTCATTAAATTAGTTGTATAGCATCTTGAGTGCTAGAGCACTGTCAGTGTTAAACCATTTTCCAGCTGTTTAGCACTATATAATATTCCCCGGCCACCCACAGCCTGGCCCCTACTGGAGGTTTGGCTAAGGCAGAGATTCACACTTCCTTATAGCAACACCAATTGATACCAGCAATGGGTGCTGTGAAGGGCTGAAAGAGGTCCCATGACACTCTCAGCCAATCACAGCCTCCCATTGCTCCTCAGACTGAAGCTTCATTATAAGCTCAAATAGTACAGAGGGAAAGGGGCTGCTGGGTGTTCTTGTTCAGTATAAAAACATTAAATGCTACTTAACGCAATTGTAGAATGGTGTCAGTAGACTTAAGACACTATAACCACTTCAATGAAGATGAATGAGACAAAGCTGTTATGCTGCCTACAGTAATCATTTAATATTTGATTTAGACAATATATAATAGCCCCACCTAGTGGTTAAAACAGAATTTGCAGCATATGATTTTTTGGCATTAACAGTACGTCATTATAGTACTTTCCTTTACTCTGTCCAATATTTATGTAATAGTTTCCAATTACGTTTCTACTCCTGAGTCCTCTCATTGATTTAAAATTTAGTGCACGTTTTTCAGACATGTAACTCATTTTTTTTATTTTCATTTTTGTTTCTAAGCTTACAGAAACCTATAGTCCAAACAGAAAGACGCTTTGATTAGAGAGCTTTCATATCTACTAATGCATCTCCCCCCCTATTTTAACCGTTGCAGGGTTAAACAACTTTATTGTTCAGAGTCCGTGCATCAGAATCAGAGGCTCCTGATTGGTTGCACTAATTCCTAATCATCCCAAATTCCAAGTTTGTTAATGTAATGTATATAAATTTCTACAATATGAAGTAGCCTTAACTAAACACTAAAGGCACCAGAACCACAACAGCGTAATGTATTAATCCTGGTGCAAAGAGTTTGCCCTGCAGGCTCAGCAGTTTGAACACTGTCATTTCTGAGAAAAGGTAGTGTTTACATAGCCTCCTATGATCACCACAAGTGGTTGTCACTTGGACACTAGAAGGACTTCCTGGTCCAGGTCTTGCAAATATTTCAGGACCAATGTTCAGTGTCTTCACTCCTGACGTATGGAGGAGCTGTACTTTACTTGTAGAGCTACACTGAATCAATGCATCACTATAAGGAGATGCTGATTGGTACAGCACAGCACTTTTCCGAAATAGAGCATTGGATTGGTGGAGATCATCAATACTGATGATCTCAGAAAACAAAGGTAGGATGACTGTGGAGAATAAAGGCACATAAATGTTTTTATTGAATCGGTTCTGGTGTGTCTGGGTAATAATCTAAATAGTGATTAGAACACGAGTGTTAAGAGTAAATGTTTGTATTATTAACACTGGAGTTTTATTTTTCAAATTATTGTTTTTTTTTATAGTTTAAGTATTATCTTTGCAGTGCATACAACCAGTGGCATATACATGACCCATGGGGCCCCGGTGCGAAAATTGATCCGTGGGCCCCCCCTGCGCTTACTCGGTGCGGGTTGGGGCCGCAACTCAAGGCGGTGGGCACTTGGTCGCAGGGGTTGCAGGGCTGCAACCCTGCGACCGCGGTATGCACACACACTTAAAGGACCACTACAGACACCCAGATCACATCAGCTCAATGAAGTGGTCTGGGTGCCAGGTCCCTCTAGTTTTAACCCTGCAGCTGAAAACAAAGCCGTTTCAGAGAAACGGCTATGTTTCACTGAGGGTTAATCCAGCCTCTGGTGGCTGTCTCATTGACAGCTGCTAGAGGAGCTTCCACGATTCTCACTGTGAAAATCACAGTGAGAAGACACTGAACGTCCATAGGAAAGCATTGAGTAATGCTTTCCTACGGGCGGTTTAAATGCGTGCGCGCGCCTTTTGCCGTGCATGTGTATTCGGAGCTGAGAGGCGGAGGGATCCCCAGCGCCAAGGGAGTCCGACGCTGCAGAAAGGTAAATGCTGAAGACACACACACACACTCTCACGAACAGATGCATACACACTAGCTAACAGACACACACATTTACTGACAGAGACACACTCAGCGACAGACATACATACACACTCACTTACAAAACATACACTTTAACTGACAAACACACACTCACTAACAGACATCAAACACACTCAGTAACAGACACACACCCAATAACAGACACACTCACTGACACACACACTAACACACACAATAACACAAACAAAAACACACACACACACTGACACACACACTGACACACACACTGACACACACACTAACTGACACACTGACACACACACTGACACACAAACACATTTTTTTTTTTAAATTTAATCCCCCCAGCCTCCTTACCTTTTGGAGTGCTGGGGGGATTCCCTGGGGTCCAGTGGTGGTGCTGGGTTCCTGGGTGGCCGGCGCGCGAGGGAGCACTCTGCTCTGAGTGCTTCCTCTTCAGCTCCCTCGCGCGCCGCATAGGGATGCCAGAGCCGGAAGATGACGTCATCTTCCGGCTCCGGCATCAGTGTGGTGCACGAGGGATCTGAAGAGGAAGCACTCAGAGCAGAGTGCTCCCTCGCGCGCCCTCCCGCCTGCCTGCCCGGTGACACCAGGGCCAGCCTCGGGGGGCCCTGAGGTGGCCGCCTCCTGGGCCCCCCAGGGGAAGAGACTGGCCCTGTGGGTACATACCAGGTCGCAGGGGCGGCCGGGCCCCCTGGTGGGCCGGGCCCGGTCGCAGCCACGACCCCTGCGACCCTGGTATGTATGCCACTGCATACAACTTAGGGAGTTATGTTCTCTATTGGTGTCTTACACTCCCGACTGCCTATCAACATCACAGTAGCAACTTTTAAACAACTAAATACATAATTTAAATAATTCTGCATACAGAATAATCATTGAGAAAAAAAGGTATATTTTGCCAAAAAGAAAATCTTACCTAATACTTGCTTCCTTAGCTGAACACATTTATTTTCCTCCCCAGTACATTGCATGGCATATGAAGGATTACAAGAAGTAGTATACAAGGATGAGCAGGTTTTACATTGATATCCATTTGGTTTAATATTAAGCACTGGTTCTGCAAGTTATGAAGAAAGCATTGATCAGTAACAGAAGAGGTGGGTTAAGGAAGTAACAAAAACCTCCAGGTAATAGTATTATGTAGGCAAAAACAACACAATATAAACACCACAAATGTGAATAAGTGTAGTGAAATATTAAGTAAAATAATTACTTAACTTTGAGTTAAAGTACAGCCTCCCAAGGTCGCTACCCAAAAACTATGACCTTTGTAATGTATAAACAACCAAAAACAACATATGTTGTTTACATTTTGTAATACTGTACATTGATTTTATTTGTCACTGCGGTCCCTGAAGAAGTTCCTTGCGGAACGAAACGCGTAGGACCATACCGCTTTGTTCCTATTCTATTTTATATTTGAGGGTGATTGTTCACCTTTTACAACAATAAAACAAGCAATTTTTTTACCTTCAACCCACTGAAGTCCTGAGTACCACTGGCTATCCCACAACGAAGAGTGGGATTACTAGCCCCCCATTACATCGGGGGAGGCACCTTATAAGCGATACCTTCTACACAATTTCGTGAGTGCATCTATTTATAGAGCATTATAGATTGTGTTAATTGTACTTCACTATTTGTAAATATACACAACAAATAATAACAGAGAAGGTAAGTATCCAAATAGGCTTCCAATAGATAATCAGTATTGTAATAGATAATCTGTATAAGTACCAAAAAGGAGGTAGTCTATAAGAATATATGTTTATTAATAAAAGCTGCACCATTGGCTATCTAACTTTCCTAATCAAATTCAAATGAGTACCTTACTTGTTTGCTGTCAACAGGGGTGACCACTATCCTACTGGTGATGATCCTGGAGCTATGGGTGAAATGCGCATCAAGTGCTGTCATATGTACATGACCGATGTTTATTTCAGCTACATTTCCATTTTTTTCCACTTCCTTCTTTTCTTCTGTGAGATACTGACTGGATGAAAAATATCTAGAGATGTGGTAGTAATGTATTCAGATTAGGAAGCTTAGAGAACATACTTAAAGGGTCACCAGAACAACTAAAGCGTATTGTATTTGTTTTGCTGAGTATAATCATTCCCTTCAGGTTTTTTGTAGTAAACACTGTGTTTCCATAGGGCCATCCCCAGTGGCCACTCTTCATATGGCTGCTAGAGGTGCTTCCTGGGGCAGTGCTGCACACTGTGCAGTACTGTAATTCAATGTCTACACCCTCTGCATGGAGACGCTGAACTTTCCTCATAGAGATGCATTGATTCAATGGATCTCTATGAGAAGGTGCTAATTGTCAGAGCCGGCATTTGGCCACACCCGACCCTCCTCCTTGACGATTTCAGCCAATCCAATGCTTTCCCTGTGGAAAAGCATTGGATTGGCTGAAATCAAAATTTTTGATTATCTCAGCAAGGAGGCAGAACAGGGCCCGCCAGCAGCTGTCGCCCCATGCAGCCCTGGAAATAAGGTAAGATTTATTACCTTTTAACCCCTTAAGGACACATGACATGTGTGACATGTCATGAATCCATTTTATTCCAGAAGCTTGGTCCTTAAGGGGTTAAGGGAGTTAAGGGGGAGCAAGCCACCTAAACAGTGATTTTAGTACTATAGGCTCAGGAGTTCATGTTTGTGTTTCTGACTCTACAGTATTCATTTAAGTATCTCTCCCTGTCTCTTTCTGTGAGTTTATTTATGTACTCTACATAGTGTCTCTTTAGGACTTTATTGGGATGGTGGAGTTGTCAGAACTCCTCTTCTCCTTGTGCAGTAGGATCTCTATATGTGTTTGCTCCCTGAGCTCCCTCATTCACTCTCTCCCTGTGCGGTCAGCTCCCTCCCCACACTTTGAGTTCCTTTGCTGGGATCACTAGCAGCCTTGCGCTGGCTGCAGTGCTCACAGGACAGTTCAGGACTTGGCGGCAGGCAATGCATACCATCAGGTACCTGCTGACACCGAGTTAACTCCCTTCTATACAGTAGCATCAGGCTGCATTCTGACACGAAGACTGGTGGCAGGCACTGCTTCAACCACTGGGTGCTTGCCTAAATCTGAAATATACTCAGACCCTGCCTGTAGCATGTCCGGCACTGGCAAAAGTATTTCCCCCAAGCACATGGTGACAGGCACCAATCAGACCGTGGTTGCCAGTTATATTAGCTCCCATCATCCTCAGGCACACCATTGGGTACCTGCCACATTTACTCATTCCCCTTAATAAGTTAAGACAGGCATTGTATGGACAATGGACAGCAGGTGCTCTGATACCTTCTCCCTGCTGAGCACATGGCATTAGAATTAGTGGCCAACTTACTTTTGTGTTTATAAGATGTAAATGATCCGTCCTTAGACTTTGCCATCGCTGACACCTCTAAAATGTCACTGAAAGGCACCACTCTTACAGTGGGTACCTGTCACTATACAAGCCTGGCCACTGGGCAAACTGTGATTTATTTAAAGTATTTTTTATTTTTTAAATTTTAGTTATAAAATTGTTTCAGGAGAATATTTTATAACTAAAAATCTGAATACAGGCTACCTGCTTAAATATATATGTATTTAAAGATGGAAAAACTATATATATATATATATATATATATATATATATATATATATATATATATATAAAACATTTTATTATTTTCCTATTTAATCAATTTGTAACGATCCTGTCCCATCTCACCTCTTTAGATCTCTCTCCCCTTGTCTTGTGCCATCCCTAACACACATCTTCAACTGTTCTCTCTCTTCTGGCACTGTTCCTGCTGACCTTAAACATGCCACTGCAGTACCTATCCTGCAAAAAACATCTCTATACCCATCCTCCCACTCTAACTATCATCCCATATCCCTGCTCCCTTTTTCATTGAAGCTTTTGGAAAGACTTGTCTTTACCCGTGTGTCTCGCTTCCTCAATTCCAAGTCTCTCCTTGACCCTCTTCTGTCTGGCTTCCACCCCCTTCACTCTACTGAGACTGTTACTAATGACCTAATCGCAGCTAAATCCAAAGGTCACTACTCCACTACAGTCTGTAATGAATGCCGCTGCCATACTGATTTTCCTCTCTAGTCGGTCCTCTCACACCTCACCACTCTGCCAGTCCTTACATTGGCTCCCTGTATCCTATAGGAGTCGATTCAAAGTGCTAACCCATACATTTAAACCACTGAACAATTCTAGCCTCTCTTCACAGATCCATAGGTAAGCCCTTGCTCGTTCCCTCCGCTCTGCCCGTGATCACCTCCTGACTGCTGCTCTCACCTGTACGGCCAACTCGCGCTTGCAGGACTTCTCACGGGTAGCTCCTTTCCTATGGAATAGCCTGCCTACCCCCATCAGATGCTCCCCTAGTCTTCAATCCTTTAAGAAGTGCCTTAAAACCCATCTCTTTAGGAAAGCTTATGTCCTCCCAGAGTAACCTCTATGTTACATACCTGTCTCTTGCTCTCTCCTATAGGGCAGTGCTTTACTCTCTCCTCCAGCTCTGCTCCACTCCCACCCTATTTTATATTTCCTGTCCTAACGTGTCTTATACCCCACCTCCTATAGATTGTAAGCTTGGTTGAGCAGGGTCCTCTTCAACCTATTGTTCCTGTAAGTTTTCTTGTAATTGTCCTATTTATTGTTACATCCCCCTCTCATAATATTGTAAAGCGCTATGGAATCTGTTGGTGCTATATAAATGGCAATAATAATAATAATGCATTTTACTGCAAAAAGAAGCAAAAGTTATCCTTTGTCGTCATCTTGTGGTTAAACTATGTATTGCACTTGTAATTTGCGTTTAGCTTCAAAATAGTGTATTTATTTTATGTATGAAGAATCCGTCTATATAGTTTATTCCCAATATATGGGATTGTCAATATATTTGGAGGTAATAGAGCCACATATATGTATTCCTATTCATGGTTAAAATTATTTCATGCGGAACTGTCGTGGCTGAATCCAGTTTTTTTTTTTTTTAACCCTCCCTCCTGGCTCCACAACATCTAATTGTCGCCCTAGTCACCCCCAAATGCCCCCACACCCTCCATACTACCTATTTTTCATCTTTAATTTCTGCCAGTACCTAGATCCTGAGTGCCACCATCTTTGTGTGGGTAGATGAAGTCCCTGTGGGACATGTCATCTGCCCACACTAGATAGCGTTGTGAAATTCCCGCGCATGCCCAGTTAAACACTTGGGCATGTGAATGGGAATTTAACCTATTCATTCATTCGTCAGAGACTTGCAAGGTATGTGCTCTGAGCAATTGTTGCCTCTTGAGCTTATCTCCACTGAGCTAAACAACCAGGAAATAACAGGAATGGATGGCTTAATGACAGCCATGGAGATGTAACAAGGTTCATTATAAAAGTACCAATTGCAATCTGTATTTATTTTTGGCTCACACGATCTAACAAGATCTAGAACTGTGCTTCCATCTGAGAATAGTATATTAAAATCACTATTAAAATATGTATTACAACAGCACACTACATTAAATGAATAAAATATTAAATAGCAGATTTGTTCACATTAAATAAAACAATATTGTATCCAGACAGACTTATCATTCTCTTGAGAAATGGATTACAAAGTTCTACAAATCAAGGTTAATTCCATGCTGTGTTATGATGTACATCTTCTATGTCAGAGTCACCACTACGGTCTTAGCACATTGCATCCTGTCAGTTTTATACTGTGTCGTACATGTCTGCCCATGGACTGTTCAATGTGTTACCTTGAACTGAATCCATTAAATTTAAGTGCACTGTATAGACAAGTGAGATACAACACGGGTAGGCAAACCTCAACACTCCAGAGAATGTGGACTGTATCTCCTCTCATGCTTTGCCAGTATTATGGTTGTAAGAGTATTATGGAACAAAAATATTGAAATGTTGAAAATAGCACCTAAAATATGCTATAGAATTACTAAATAATTACTATTCCAGTTTTACTCTAGTGATAAAACCACTTGCAGCAGAGATTAATGTTGTGCCTCGGAGTGTAGAGTGAAATATGTGGAAACAAAAAGGAACAGGGAGAATTCAAATGTGTAGTATGGTCCTAAAGTGGGAGCAGTACGAGGGGTAAACAGATACACTTATAATATTTGGAGCTTACAATCAACTCTAATCAAAAGGTCTGAATGGTACAATCCTTGGTTGTGGTTCATGGAAATGGGTTCCTGCTGGTATGGGCTCTCAAGATATGTAAAACAACAACAGTAAGAGATGCTCTATGGTGAAGTAAGTTCTCAGTTACATATTGCATAACAAAAGTAAGTATACACTGATCAGCCACAATATTAAAACCACAGCCAGGTAGAGTAAATTACATTGATTATATCATTACAAAGGCACATTTCAAGGGGTGGGATACATTAGGCAGCAAGTGTTGCTTGTTTTGAATTTCATGTATTGGAAGAAGGAAAAATGGACAAGCAAAATTATCAGAGTGAAGCCAAATAGTGATGGCTAGACAACTGGGTGAAAGCATCTCCAAAAAAAGCCAGTCTTGTGGGGTGTTCCTGGTTTGCAGTGTTCCATACCTACCAAAGGTGGTAAAAGGAAGGACAACCAGTGTAACGGCATCAGGGTAGTGGGAACTCAAGGCTCATTGATACACGCGGAGAGCGAAGGCTAGCCCATCTGGTCTGATCACACACAAGGGCTACTGTTGCTTAAATTATTGAAAAACATATCAGAACACACAGTGCATCACGGTTTTCTGCATATGAGCCCATGTAGTTGACCCCTGTCCACCACTGAGAGCACCTTCAGTGCGGACATGAGCATCAGAACTTGACCACAGTGCCCGTTCTGAGGAGTCACATTTTCTTTTAGATCAGGTGTGTGGCTGGGTGCATGTGTGATGTATACCGAGGGAAGAGATGGCAGCAGGATGCACTATGGGAAGAAGACAAGCACTATGGGAAGAAGACATTTTTATACTCTGGACATTGTTCTTCTGGTAAACCTTGGGTCCTGTCATTCATGTGGATGCTACTTTGACACGCATCACTTACCTAGAGATTATTGCAGATCATTTACAACCCTTCATTGGAATCTTGCACCCTTATGGCAGTGGCCTCTTTCAGCAGGATAATTCCCCCTGCCACACTGCAAAATTGTTCAGGAATGGTTTGAGGGACATGACAAACAGTTCATGGTGCTGCTTTGGCCTCCAAATCCCCCAGATCTTAATCCGATCAAGCAACTGTGGGATGTGCTGGAACAACAAATCTGATCCATGGAGGCTCCACCTCGCAATTTGCAGGATACAAAGAATCTTCTGCTAATGTCTTGGAGCCAGATATAATAGTACGTGTTCAAAGGTGTGGAGTCTCAATGGGGCTGTTTTGGAAGCACAAGGAGGACCTACACAATATTAGGTAGGTGGTTTAAATTTTGTGGCTGATCAGTGTGTTAGTGAACCCAGCTTTCTTGTAATTGAATAGTGTGATACAATCCCCAATCTGGGATGTATTTCACATTAGTTGTACTCAGCAGAGATATTATTATTATTATGATATTTATAGAGCGCCGTCAAATTCAACAGCGCTTTACAATGGGTGGACGAACAGACATGTAGTTGTAACCAGACAAGTTGGACACACAGGAACAGAGGGGTTGAGGGCCCTGCTCAATGAGCTTACATGCTAGAGGGAGTGGGGTAAAATGAAACAAAAAGGTAAGGATAGTATTCGACTAGTGACAGTTGCAGAAGAGGAATCAGTCAGGAGCTATTAACAGTTTAATTGATACGCTTTTATGAAGAAGTGGGTTTTTCACGATTTTTTGAAGGAGTGGAGACTGGGTGAGCATCTAATGAAGGAGGGAAGCGAGTTCCACAGGAGCAGTGCAGCCCTCGAGAAATCTTGAAGGCACGCATCAGAGGTGGGAGTACGGACAGAAGATAGACGTAAGTCTTCAGCAGATCGTAAGGGCCTAGACGGGACATACTTGTGTATAAGGGAGGATAGATAGGTGGGAGCAGCATTATGTAGAGATTTGAAAACAAGAACCAGAATTTTAAATTGAGCTCTATATTTTATAGGAAGCCAATGTAGGGACTGACAGAAGGGTGAGGCATGGGAGGTGCGGGCGGACAGGAAGATGAGCCTCGCCGCCGCATTCATTATGGACTGTAACGGCGCTAGTTGGGAGCACGTAAGACCACTGAGAAGTGGATTACAGTAGTCAAGGCGAGAAAGGACAGTGGAATGGACCAACACCTTAGTCGCATCTGGCGTTAAGTAGCGGTGGATGCGCGCAATGTATTTGAGATGGAAATGACAGGATTTGGCGATAGACTGAACATGAGACTTGAAGGAGAGGTCGGAGTCAAAGAGAACACCTAGGCAGCGAGCCTGCGTGGTGGAGCTGATGGTAGCACAGTTGACTTGGAGGGAGACAGACACAGGAGTAACAACACTTGAGGGAGGAAACACCAGAATTTCAGTTTTGGTCAAGTTTAGTTTAAGGAAGTGGGCAGCCATTGAGTTAGAAACAGCAGAGAGGCAGATATGTGAAAAAAAGAACAACAGAATGTACACTGCAGCAGAAATAAAAATAAATCCTACTCACAATTTATTGAGCAGTGTAGAATTGCTCAATCCATAAGGCACAGGTGGTATAAATCCTTACCATAAGATATAGATGAAACTATTTAGCAGGAAATCAGCAAAGTGAGGATATAAGTAATAAAAAGTATTTTTTAAAACATAAAAACAAGATAAAAACACCAACGCATTTCGGCCACTACAGGAGGCTTCAGCAAAGTGTGGAGAGGGTCCTGGATGTGATTGTTTATATATTCTATTGGAACATTTGAAATTTGCAGGTAAATGGCGTGCATGTATAATACGTTTGTAAATACAGTATACAATATGGAAATAACATATATATTTGAAATA
>OW240921.1:13617762-13650279 GCA_933207985.1 Pelobates cultripes
CGTGGTATATAAATCAACCATCACTCACTTAAATATCTCGGAATAAATCTGACGGCGGATCCAAGTAAATTATACTCAGATAACTATACGACACTAATAAAAACACTGATACAAGATCGAGAAAAACCCATATCCTGGATATGGAGACTACATGCAGTAATAATGAATGTATTGCCAAGACTACTTTTTCAAGCCCTGACAATTGAAGTGACTAAAAGAGACCTGAGCCACCTACAGAATATGATTAACAACTTCATATGGGCAGGGGAAAAACACAGAGTAGTCAGACGTGTGTTGTACAGACCTAATACACACAGAGGGCTGGGTCTTCCAAACTTATATCTGTATTACTTAGCTGCACAATTATCGCAAATTGTAGCATGGCACTCTCCAATTGATGCACACAGATGAGTAGACCTAGAAACATTGCTAATGGGAATGGATTTACCCCAATTTTTAATACGAGTACCCAAAAATGACAGACCCGATTTACACACTGTCTGGCTATCTTAAATTCCATGTGATTTTGGGACCTAACGTCCCAAAAATACTCGCTAAAACATACCATATCCCTACTAACCCTGTATCTTCGCAATAAGGCCTTTGAACCCGGGATGAGCATGTGGGACTTCAAGTGCATAGAGGCCACAGGAGTACAAACAACACATTGTATGAAAACAACACATTCAGGTTATTCAATGCATTAAAGATGTTAGCACCTTTAAATGCCAAAGACTACCTCCAATACATCCAACTTAAACACTATCACCACTGTCTATGCACAACTTAGCGCCCCAAACAATGACACAAGCGAGCTTAGATATATCAACCAGTGGGAAAGACCTGTCAAAGACACGGAAGAAGGCACAAAAAGCTCAATATGTGTCACACTCCAAGAGCTCCCCCTAAACACCCACCCTCCCTCCGACTGCCCCTCTCTTCCCCTCAATACCCATCTATCTTTTATATCTTTTTCTTTTACATCCCTGGTTATAAAATCTCAAAAGAGCCAGGAGATGGTAAACATTGAACACACATAAACATAGTGAACAACGTCATAAACTGGTCCTATGGGCTGCTACAATCCCGTTGATAGCGAGTAATGGACACAGCCTACACGCACTGATTGTAAAACCATCACGGACCTATCCCCTTCTGACACAATACTTACCTACCAATAACTCTCTGCATGATGTAAATAATTTATGTCTACCAAAATAAGAATGTAACAAAACCAGTTATGTAACCCGCGTTGAATGTCATGTAACATCTCTTATGATTTGAATATTTCATCTTTATTGCACTGCTATGTGATGTCTAAACGATGTATAACAAAAGTCTACCGTGCTCATAAATAAAGAAAATTTAAAAAAGAATCATATAACCGGTAATTTAATAAAAAAGGACAATATGAATCCTCAATTTCAGCTAAATTTTATTATATTTATAATATGAATTCAAGGAGAAAAATACAAACACATTTGAGTCAAACCAGGTTATCAGCTACAGCGAATCAAATTATTTTCAAGATGAGGACAAACAGATAAAGAATATAGCAGGAATTAATTGGTGAATAATTATCAATTTTATAATCTTATAGATTACCATAAATACCAGTATGGACAGAATCCCAAGCCCAACTTCTTTACCAAAGCCCTCTGCTCTGTGATTCTGTCTGTCTGCCTCTTTCTCTCGGTTTTTCCATCTGGCTGTCTATCCAGTTGTTCATCCATCTCTTTAAATCTGCTTGTCTAACCATCTCTCTGTCTGTCTATTTAACAATCAACCTGTCTGTCTATCTAATTTAATTGTAAAGCCAAAAAACAAAAAAATAGCAAATCAGGTTAAAAAAAATTACTCTGTGTCATTATTATTATTTATAAAGCACCAACAAATTCTGCAGCGCTGTACAATAGGTGGACTAACTGACATGTATTTGTAACCAGATGAGTTAAGCACACACGAACAGAGGGATTGAGGGCCCTGCTCAATGAGCTTAAATGCTAGAGGGTGTGGGGTATAGTGACACAAAAGGTAAGGGTAGGATAGAAAAGTAGGTTGCTAGGAGAGTATTCACTGAGGACTTAGTGTTTTGTTTTGATGACAGTTGCAGAAAAGGGATCAAGGTGTGGGGAGGAAAAGCTCTTCACTGTTTAATTATTATTATTATTATGATATTTATAGAGGGCCGTCAAATTCCGCAGCGCTTTACAATGGATGGACGAACAGACATGTAGTTGTAACCAGACAAGTTGGACACACAGGAACAGAGGGGTTAAGGGCCCTGCTCAATGAGCTTACATGCTAGAGGGAGTGGGGTAAAATGACACAAAAGGTAAGGATAGTATTAGACTAGTGACAGTTGCAGAAGAGGAATCAGTCAGGAGCTATTAACAGTTTAATTGATACGCTTTTATGAAGAAGTGGGTTTTTAACGATTTTTTGAAGGAGTGGAGACTGGGTGTGCATCTAACGGAGGAGGGAAGCGAGTTCCACAGGAACGGTGCAGCACTCGAGAAATCTTGAAGGCGAGCATCAGAGGTGAGAGTACGGGCAGAAGATAGATGTAAGTCTTCAGCAGATCGTAAGGGCCTAGGCAGGACATACTTGTGTATAAGGGAGGATAGATAGGTGGGAGCAGCATTATGTAAAGATTTGAAAGCAAGAACCAGAATTTTAAATTGAGCTCTATATTTTATAGGAAGCCAATGTAAGGACTATTCAAAATGATTAAATATTGTTAAGATAAAATATTTGATAAGAAGGATGAGGGACAGAAGGTATTCCCTCAAGGGTGTTTACATTGCGCCAACATATCTCGCAGTGATTGTTGTGGATCAGAAATGTTGATCTTTGTTATATTCGGAGGAAGCCCAACTTGTTGTTCAAGTTCACTTGGAGAAGTGAGAATTAGACACCAGACACCTGTTGGTATTCAAAATACGCCTCTTAACATTCTTAATTGCTCCTTGTCCTTTGTGATGCTTGACAATAGTCAAAGCCGTAAATCCCCCTTGGGTACTTTCAGAGCTACCCATCTTAAAACTTGTAAGGGTTAATTACTTCCTTACACAAGACAAACTGTACAAAAACAGTGTATTTAAACACTTAGGACCATTGCAGTGGAATTTTCACAGTTTTGTCTTCTAAACACAGATCAGGAGATCTGCCCTTGGAGGATTCTAACTCAAATTATAAAACAAATGACAAGGCAAACAATTAAAATAACTTACAACCCACAGTTATATTCCACTATCTCAAGATTCCTTTCACAAGACATAACACAACCTCCACCTGAATATAACCATAATACCACAGAAAACAAGTTCTTTAGATCAGACGTTTTTAGGTCGTTCTTTACCCAGACAGACTAGTAGGACGTGGATCTGAGAGCGAAATTGATAAAGGTAGAAAAAAAGTTTTTTTTACCTAGCTGTACAGCTGATTTCACTGTCAGAGGGACGTCCACCTGTACGCTAGTGTCCAAGTCTCTCGAGCGTCCGATCCCGGGTTTCGGCACCAAATTGTTATGGATCAGAATGTTGATCTTTATATTGAGAGGAAGCCTAAATTGTTGTTACAAGTGCACTTGGAGAAGCGAGAATTAGACACCAGACACGTATTCATCAGCTGGGTTTTATACATTAAAAAGTAAATGCTTACGTGCAAATACTCTTAGAACAGTAATAGAAAGAGAGTACAGATAAGACATAGGGATGAGTGTCATGTACACATAACAAATGAGTTTCAAGGTAATAGAGAACAAAAAGATTAGAGCAGAGACATCTTAGGTGGGGGTGTTCTATCAGAAAGACATACCTCGTAAAAAAGACATACCCTCGTCACTTCCGGTGACGCGGCCGCACCGGAAGTGACGTCCAACCAATAGGGGAGGAGGTGTGCCGCATTGCGCATGCGCACAACCTCCAGGCAGGGAATGTTAACAGCGAGCAGGGGATATTAACGCCGCACTGCGCACGCGCGTCTAGTACACCCGTCGGAGGTACAGCGCGCATGCGCAGTACTGGGGTAGGGAGATCTGATGGCCATTTCTCCTGTTAAATCTCCCTACCCCTATACTGCGCATGCACGGACACAATCGCCCGCGCATGCGCAATGTGAGGTAGGGAAATTTCACAGGAGAAATGGCCATCAGATCTCCCTACCCCAGTACTGCGCACGCGCGGACTCTCATCATTGGATTCAAACAGCTCAGTCTCCCCCTGCTCCCAACACCCTCAGCCATTCGAGGGGAGATTACAGTATATAGGGGGGGGGTCTGCACAGTATAATGGGGGGGGGTCTGCACAGTATATAGGGGGGGTGTCTGTACAGTATATAGGGGTGTCTGCAGTATAATGGGGGTGTCTGCACAGTATAATGGGGTGGTGTCTGCACAGTATAATGGGGGTGTCTGTACAGTATATAGGGGGTGTCTGGTATATGGGGTGTCTGCACAGTATATAGGGGGGGTCTGCGCAGTATATTGTGGGGTGTCTGCGCTGTATATGGGGGGTCTGCGCAGTATATTGGGGTGGCCTGTGTGTTAGATGGAGGGGCTGTTTGATACATGTGGGGGGGCAGTGTATTATATTTGGGGGCTGTGCGTTAGATGGGGAGCTGTACAGTACGTGTGGCCTGTGTGTTAGATTTGTACAACCCTAGTTTCACAGAAAAATATTTATTTCATAGATATCATAAGCCATGGCATGCTTTTTGCTATGAAACCGCAGCCATCTAATCACTCGCCAGAGAAGGATGAGAAACTGCACCCCAGCGAGAGGGACAGCCCCACATCTGCAACCAAATCCGTCGGTCACCAAATTCAGTAATCTCCGTCTCTTTGTGCATTGTGTATGTATGGTACTCCCAATTCTTATATTTAATCCGGTGTGTCTCCCACAATCTTTGTGTCTGTCTGTTGTATGTATGTGGCACGCAAGTCTGCATGCACTGTGTCTGTTATGCCAGTTACTCTAACCAGTTTATTTCTTTTTGTGTGTGTCACAGCTCTGACAAGCATGTTCTCCTATGGGACACGAAGTACATGAAGAGGAATGAAGAAGCCCATGTTTGATGCTCGTCTCCAAGGTGGAGTATTGAATTTATAAGTAATGAAGTGGCATCTGACACATGACAAGTTGCTCCTGTTTGCACAGCAACTTCAACATTGTGTACTGTATCACCTAAACACTGCTCACACTGTGACCGTATCTCCTAAACACTGCTCACACTGTGACCGTATTTCCTAAACACTGCTTACACTGTGACCGTATCTCCTAAACACTGCTCATACTGTGACTGTATCTCCTAAACACTGCTCACACTGTGACCCTATTGCCTATACACTGCTTACACTCTGACCCTATCACCTAAACACTGCTTACACTGTAAGCACAGACATGTTTTTTATTTAAAATTGAAAGCGCTCGATCATTCTTTCTATTCTACACCTCCAATCTTCAACATTGAAATTGTCATTTCTAATAATATAAAATAAGTAATATGTTTTCTGGTTACGATTTGGTGAGTTGTAACTATATTTTTTATTTTTACAGTTCCAGAGGGAAGGAGCAAACCGCTTTGAGGAGTCCCTGCATAAGAGACTATTGGATACTGAAGGGCTGTACTGCAGTGTCGGCTCTAGACTTGGCGAGGCCTTAGGCGAAACTCATACATGAGACCCCACGGAGAACACCATTATTGAAGAAAAAATAGCAGTTGACTTTGTGTATAAGAAGCTGTTAATATATTGATGGTGGAGCTCAGTGGTGTATCCTGGTTTTGTGCTGCCCTAGGCAGGACAAAACTCAGGCATCCCCTTTGGGGGGGGTGACGATGAGTAAAGGGGTAACTGTGGCAGGGTGAGTGCAAAAGAGCAGGAGGGTGCCTGCGCGTTGAGGGTTGACGGTGTGCATGGAGGGAGGTGCCAGAGTGCGGAGAGTGGTGGCCGTGTGGGGAGGGTGACAGTGTGAGAGGGAGGGTGATGAGGTGAGGGGTGAATGACAGAGTAAGAGGGGGGGCGTGACATAATGTGAGAGTATGGGTGACAGAGTAAGGGTGAGTGACAGTGAGGGTGGGTGACATAGTGTGAGGAGGATGACAGAGTGAGGGGGTGATGGTGAGGTGACCGTAAGAGGGGGGTGACAAGGGGTGATGAGGTGAGGTGACAGTAAGGGTGGGGTGACAAGGGGGGGATGACAGAGTAAGAGGGGGGTGACAATAAAAATATCTGATATATCTGATATTAGGCCACATGTGCAATTATTATGTAATTAATGGACAACATACTTTTTCAATTTAGTTAAATTAGAAATTAAATATTGTTTGACTTTTTTATATTGCCACTTTAAAAAAAATTAAAACTCTTAATTTTTAAATGTACAGTAATAATGTTAACTTGTTAATTATTGTGGGACAGTGGAGAGCAATCCCAAACTGGGACTCTACTAAACAATCCAGGACTGTTAGGAAATATGGCTTTGTAACAACATATGATAATTTATGGTGCATCTAGGTCCTCGTGTCACTGTGCCTATGCATAGTTTTGCTTATAAATGTGATGACTTTCAAAAGATAGCAATAAGCATAGTAAGAAGTTGCTCTTTAAAAGCCCACGTCATCTCGTTTAAATGGTTTGGGTGCAGTGCCAATGTCCCCTTAATCCTGCAATGTTAAATATTGCAGTTTCTGAGAAACTACAATGGAATGCAGCTAGTGATGGTATTATTTGTAGCTAAGTAACACAAATCGCATGTTAAGGTGTCAGCAAAATACTTTATTTCTTCAAAGTTAATATGCATTTTAGACTTTATATGTATAGTGGAAAAAATCTAAAAGTCAAATTTGGAAACTGGTTAAGAAAAGTCACACTGTGGTATCCAAGAAGGAGAAAGTTCAATCACATGATCACATGTAAAGAAAGGCTGTATGGCATTAGGAAGGTAGTATCTTAATAATATAATGGTCTCTTTCCCTGGACGGTCCACGAGTCTTAATCACTGGAAAATGAAGGTTACATCATGTCTGCAGCATGTGTTCCGAAACAGCCATATGGACGTTTTCTATAGAAGAAGGTAATCTCTTCTGTTTGAGCAGGTCGAGGTTAATGGTGGTGGGTTTTTTCTCTGGCACTGGAACCATCAGTAAAGGAGTGTAAAATTGAGAGGATCACCTTGTTCTTCCCACAAATGTAAGAAAACACAGAACAGAAGATTGAGGAGAGTGGTTAACAAATCAATTAAACCGCAAATACTAAAACTAACTTGAAAAAAATAACATTCACAGTGTAAGCAGTGTTTAGGCGATTGGGTCACAGTGTAAGCAGTGTATAGGAGATACGGTCACAGTGTCAGCAGTGTTTAGGAAATACGGTCACAGTGTCAGCAGTGTTTAGGAGATACGGTCACAGGGTAAGCAGTGTTTAGGAGATACGGTCACAGGGTAAGCAGTGTTTAGGAGATACGGTCACAGGGTAAGCAGTGTTTAGGAGATATACGGTCACAGTGTAAGCAGTGTGTAGGTGATACAGGCGTTTCATTCTCCACAATCAGAGTACTTTTGGTTACCTTATAAGTATTACAGTGACTCACATTGGTTGAATTGGCACATGAATACACATGTGAGCAGTAACGCCACGTCAAGGCTTCAACCCTTGTTACTGACCATTCACACACACACCATACTTTGCATTCATCCGCATTCAGTATTCCAGATGTTTTGCACTACACCTCCCCTGATGGTTTGCCAGCATTATGGGAGATGTAATTCACAGCATCTGGACTGCCCAAGGTTACCAACCTCTGAACTATGCCGTGATCACAGTACACAATGTTGAAGTTGCTGTGCAAACAGGAGCAACTTGTCATGTGTCAGATGCCACTTCATTACTTATAAATTCAATACTCCACCTTGGAGACGAGCATCAAACATGGGCTTCTTCATTCCTCTTCATGTACTTCGTGTCCCATAGGAGAACATGCTTGTCAGAGCTGTGACACACACAAAAAGAAATAAACTGGTTAGAGTACCTGGCATAACAGACAGTGCATGCAGACTTGCGTGCCACATACATACAGCAGACAGACACAAAAATTGTGAGAGACACACCGGATTAAATATAAGAATTGGGAGTACCATACATACACAATGCACAAAGAGACGGAGATTACTGAATTCGGTGACCGACGGATTTGGTTGCAGATGTGGGGCTGTCCCTCTCGCTGGGGTGCAGTTTCTCATCCTTCTCTGGCGAGTGACTAGATGGCTGCGGTTTCATAGCAAAAAGCATGCCATGGCATATGATATCTAGGAAATAAATATTGTTCAGTGAAACTAGGGTTGTACACATCTAACACACAGGCCACACGTACTGTACAGCTCCCCATCTAACGCACAGCCCCCAAATATAATACACTGCCCCCCCACATGTAACAAACTGCCCCTCCATCTAACACACAGGCCACCCCAATATACTTCACAGACTCCACAATATACAGCGCAGAATATACAGCGCAGACCCCCCAATACACTGTGCAGACCCCCCTATACAGTGCAGACCCCCCACAATATACTGCGCAGACCCCCTATATACTGTGCAGACACCCCCCCTATATACTGTGCAAACACCCCCCAATATACTGTGCAGACCCCCCCAATATACTGTGCAGACACCCCCCTATATACTGTGCAGACAATATACTATATACTGTGCAGACACCCCTATATACTGTGCAGACACCCCTATATACTGTGAACACCCTATATACTGTGCAGACACCCCCTATATACTGGTAAGACCCCCCTTATATACTGTGCAGACACTTATATATACTGTGCAGACCCCCAATATACTGTGCAGACACCCCCTACATGCTGTGCAGCCCCCTATATGCTGTGCAGGGCACCCCCCCAATATACATGCAGACCCCCTATATACTGTGCAGACACCCCTATATACTGTGCAGACACCCCTATATACTGTGCAGACACCCCTATATACTGTACAGACACTATATACTGTACAGACACCCCTTATATACTGTGCAGACACCCCCCTATATACTGTTGCAGACACCCTGCACTGTGCAAGACACCCCCCTATATACTGTGCAGACACCCCTATATACTGTACAGACACCCTATATACTGTGCAGCCCCCCCCCTATATACTGTAGACACCCCCTATATACTGTGCAGACACCCCCTATATACTGTGCAGACACCCCCATATACTGTGCAGACCCCTATATACTGTGCAGACACCCCTCAATATACTGTGCAGACCCCCCCCCTATATACTGTGCACCCCCCCCAATATACTGTAATCTCCCCTCGGATGGCTGAGGGTGTTGGGAGCAGGGGGTGACCTGTTTGAATCCAAGGATGGGAGTCCGCGCGTGCGCAGTACTGGGGTAGGG
This sequence comes from Pelobates cultripes, assembly GCA_933207985.1. Classification (NCBI taxonomy): domain Eukaryota; kingdom Metazoa; phylum Chordata; class Amphibia; order Anura; family Pelobatidae; genus Pelobates; species Pelobates cultripes. The sequence goes on from OW240921.1 coordinate 13,627,182, forward strand.
AAATTTGATGGCCATTTGTGTCTGTCCTGTGAAATTTTCCTACCCCACATTGCGCATGCGCAGTATAGGGGTAGGGTGATTTAACAGGCGAAATGGCCATCAAATTTCCCTACCCCAGTACTGCGCACGCGCGCTGTACCTCCGACGGGAGTACTAGACGCGCGTGCGCAGTGCGGCGTCAATTTCCCCTGCTCGCTGTTAACATTCCCTACCTGGAGGTTGTGCGCCTGTGCGATGCGGCACACCTCCTCCTCTATTGGTTGGACGTCACTTCCGGTGCGGCCGCGTCACCGGAAGTGACGAGGGTATGTAATTTTTACGAGGTATGTCTTTCTGATAGAACAGGGGCTCTCTGCTCCCGGAACTTAGACATATATGGTCTTAAGTGTAGTTTAAGCATCAAGCATTTCCTGAGTCCAAGTTAGCCAATTTTAATATAGGGTATCATTATATGACACCTATAAGCTTGAGCCTCTATCACATGCTTTACAATTAAAAAAAAAAGTGTATATTAGAGGTAAAGAAAGCCATACTTAAATGAGCTTACACTCTACGAGGATTTTAAAGGTAGGTGGTTGTATATTATTAGGTAACTTACCGGTGAAGTGGTCTGACTGGGATTTGAACTTATGTTTCCCAGTTCTAATGCAGTGACATTAGCTCTCTACTTCTCTAAACAGATGATAAACAAAGGGTCTTAGGGTTGTGAAAATAATGGCCAGAGAGTTGTGTTTTAGAAATTTCAAACATTGTTATACATATTCAACAGTATGGGTCTCTCACATTTAGCTACCAAAAGCCCAGCTCATATTAATAACACTCTCAGCCAATTTAACCTACCGATTGTATTGTATTGAAGTTACTCACATAACCTGGTTGCAGAATCATACAATTCCTTAGATTCCCAAGGAGGATGTATCATCCTAAATGTTGTGTCAAAATCCACCTTTCTAAAAAAAAATGGTAACATTGTCAACAAGTATACTTACTATATTGTTGTGTAATTCAACACAAGACATTTGAATTGAATTGACTCAACCTGTAAAAGCACATAGTAATGTCTTAATTCTGAATGTAAATTCAGAAACTCAATAATAAACCAATTCGTTTCTCATTATTCTTTGCATTAAAGTCTCAAATATACAGCTATTATTTCTTTAAACATTCTAACCTATATACTGTGTTTGTACAACTAAGTTCTCTGACTTCCAATTTTAAATCCAGATATATAAAAATAATCAAATTCTGGCAGCTCAGAATTGTCATTTCAAAATTCGACCAGGCAATATTGTTGCTGTGCTTCCTCAGATTTTCCCATATATTAAACATTTTACCTGATACTTAATGTCATATATTCATCAAACACAGGAAAGAAAAATTGATATATTTTGCCTTTTGCTTGAAAATGTCAGAGGTAAGTTTCAAGAACCAGTGATCTGGTGCTTCTCCCACACCGCCTATATATTTGAAAATCTCATGCAGCTGTGCAATCACACTTCTCTACAATCAATTCGAACAAGTAATGCAGTGGTGGTAATAGGGGAGAGCATGTATTTTTTTGTCCCTAAAAGAGGCCTTTCAACCCATTTGTGCATCCATAGCTGAAGTTCCATTACCAGGAGGGTAGATAGGTTTTAAAGGGTAGATGGCATGGATTAGTAGACTCGTGGCCAATTAAGTGAATACATTATTTTAAACTAAGGACTAAGCCTACTAGGTTCTCTAATGGGTTAACAGTTGGTTTTAATATTCCTTCCATCTTAGATCCTATACCCTAGCATGGAGTTAATGGCCAAGGGATCATCAAGCCCATCATTGTATTATATGACTGGAGAAAGGGATATGAGTCAGTTGGTTTAATCCCTACCAAGTAATGTTTTCCATCCACAAACCCTACTAATTAACAACACTTTCTATCTATACCATCCTCTGCTAATCACCAAGATCAGCGTAGAGGGAACAGCTCAAGAAAACATGACAGACTTACTGAATACATTAATATAATACATGTGTATCCCAATGGATAGAAGTTAATTATAATTATTATGGTATCGATAAAGATTTCAGTCCGATTTATTGTGCTTTTAATTAACTTAACTTTCTTTTTCTTCCTTTTTTTTCTTCCTTATTTAAGGAACTCCCACAAAACCAATACACAGAGACATATTTGCATATCTATCAATTGCATATCTATATAGGTTTTCATATAACACTTTGCAATTTGCTCCCATTCCCGTAAGTTCAACTTTACATATTGATTTCAGCAAATAGTTATCTCCATAAGACCGATTTATCAGAAATAGGTATTGCAGGAAACCTATTTTCATTATCAAAAGAGGATAAGATATGGAATGCATACAATGATACATTCACACAACTGTTGTAAAAGGATGTTCAGAAAAATAATTGTAAAGTCTATGTAATTATTAAATTCTAAGATACTGTAGATATTTTTTCAAAATCCTGGATGATTGTTTGCAAAGACTGAATATTCAAGAAACTGAAAGTATTGACATGCAAAATATAGTATGAATAAATTAGCATTATTGGTCTGGAGTCTTATAGCAGAATAAGAGTTTGATTTGCAAACTGAATAGCAATTCCACCATTGAAATCTACAAATACTATTCAGTAAGCAGCATAAAGCCTTAATTTGTTGACGATTCAGTCCAGAAAGCCTAGGCTGTTATTAAGCACTAAAATATGTTTCTGCATTTTCCCAAGTATTTATTAATTCTATTAAGTTCTGTATTAGATCACAGTTAGATTGTTGAAAAGGGGGACATGACCAGAAGTAATTAAGGTGAGATGCGCACCACTACCCAAACTTGTGTGAATACACAGTGAGTTACCTGGATGCCTTCCTGAGGGCAAAATGGCACAAAAGATGAATTATAGGTATATGAGTGGTGCTTTGTTTTTTTCTGATATGCATTGTGAGATAGTGACTTTTTTGTAGCCAAATAATAAATAATAATAATAAAAAAAATTCCCATTATTGGTTGTGCTCCTTGATTGGATATTCTTTGTATTCTTGTGTGGTCCTCTAGGAATAGGACCTTATTTAAGTGAGCACCCAGACTTTAAATAGCTTGTATCGTTATTTTCTTATTCAGTTTTGATTGAGTGTGCCTACCTACTTCTAACTATATCAAACTTATTCAACACCTTGAATAGAATCCCTCATCACAGCACAAATATGCAAAGCAGGTATTTTCTCAAGCAAACCTGAAGCAACTAATCAAGGGCTTCATTAGTTGCATCAGGTGTGCTTGAGCTGGAACACTTGAAATACCACAACCGGCTAGGGATTTTTTGAATGTCATATTTGACTGCATGTTAGAAATATGGCTAAGTCAAAAGAATGGTCCACAAAGTTAAGAGAAGAGATCATTGTCCTTCACAATCAAGGAACAGGGTACATAAAGATAGTGAAGGCACTGCATGTTCCTAGAGACAAGATATCATGGTAACACCCCAACATACAGAGTTTAGGATAGCAAGGGATAAGGATATAATGCATACCGGGCCTTAGAATGGCCGGGCTAAACATCAGACAGAAATAAAGTGTAGTCAGAGATGAGGTCAGGGTAATGGAGAGACAGCAAAAACGAGAACTAGCCAGAGTCAGGTACACAGTAATCAGTTAGATAGGCAAACAACACAGGAAAGGGTTAAAGATAAACTCAAAGTCAGGAGCAAAATGAAGGTCAAATACCGGAATAAACACAATAGATCAAGAAATGCACTAAAGGGTAATGAAACAGAAACCACGATAGGGCAATGTGAATAGGGCTAGGGGAGTTTAAATAGCCTTACTTAACATTTGATTGGCCTATGTCATGCCTATGCCCCTAAAACTTGCATGTGTAGGGATGCCGGAATGACGTGGGCCATTGGGAACTAATTTGTCACTCCCACTGCCCCTTTAAAGGCACGCTCGTGATGCAAGCCGGTCAGTGCACTGTGGTCAGAAGAGGAGATCGAGCCATGCGCAACTCATGAGGAGCCAGGAGTGCTTGAGCTGTGTGCGGCTAGAACTGAGTACCACAGGCAGCCCCCAGATATGGTAAGTACTGCCACACAAGGTTGGAAGTATTGTACACAAGTTCAGAATTGAAAGAACAGTGGTTACACTACCTGGACAGGACAGAAAAAGGAAGTTACCAATGGCTGCAACCAGATTTCTGAGAAGGCAGATTGTGTGACTGCAAGGCAGATTCTGTAACTTGCGTGATTGCAAAAGACCTGCAGCAATACTTGGTGGCAAGAGGCACTGAGTTTTCAGTGAGCACAAAAAGGCACATATTGAATGCAGAAGGTTTCCATGCTAGAACTCCAAGATGTACACCACTACTGACCCAAAAGCACAGGTAAAGTCACAGGCTCCAATATGCTCAAAATCATATATATAAGTCACAGACGTTTTGTGATTCTGTTCTGTGGAGTGATGAAACAAAACTGGAAGAAGAATGAAACATATGCTGGAAAGAACACTCTACCTACAGTTATGAATGGTGGTGGCTTGTTGATGCTCTGGGGCTGTTTTGCATCCTCTGACACTGAAAACCTGCAGAGTGTTGAAGGCAAGATTGATTCATTGCAAACAGCTGAAAGTCTGTAAACTTTGACAATAAACCTGATTTTCAATGGGGCTTAAATCATTTTGATTACAACTGAATTTACAGAGGCTACTATTTACAGATCAGTAACTCTTAATGGATATAATGCACAGGCTCCTCACAAATTCTTCTGTAAGTGGTCCATGTCCACTTTTATACTAACAAATAAAGGCTCGTAAAAGCAGCCAGAGCGAGTCCCTCCTTACTTAGGTGCCTCTTGTCTATTCAACTATACACCAACTTATTGACTGCAACTCTGGTAAAACGTTTTGACTCCTACGCTCTTATTAGCTTCCTCATTTTGCAGCTCCACCATCTGTTACTAAAGTCCCCTATCTTTTGCCTGTTCCTTCCTTGTCCATACTTTCCTTCGGTTTTTGTTTTGGCCTACCGTGTGACTAGGGTAGGGGACCTCAGTGCCTCACAGTCTATGAAGAGTTTACCCTGAGGCAGGTCTCAAAGTCTGTGTGGAGACTCTCAATTTTAAAACATTAAAAATGGCTTAATGTCAATGGTAAATAGAGTACCAGGGGTCTGCAGGAACAAAAATCACTTCAATGAAATGAAGTAGTTACGGAGCCTCCAGTGTGTCTTTAAGTTTTATAAAAGTGGATACTTGTAACGGATCACCTGGCACCCCAACTGGGTACCTCCATTGAAGGATGCTCCTAGCGCTTCCTGAGGACTCCAAGCACTGCAGCAGACACCACAACCACCGAACTGGAGAAGCATATGAATGCTCTCAAGCATATGAATGCTGTAAGCAGCTGAACAGGAAAAGCATACAATCAGCTTACACTCCTGGCAATCAGCATACAATCCAATTCCCCCAATAACGAGACGACACTTCGTTTTGAGGTCAAGCAGAACTGCCTGTACTGGCACATACAGCCTCTTTTATTCACAATCCACAAACATAGTACTGCCCACAGGGTTTTGAAATACAACCAATCAATCCGTACAATACACACAGCCGTCCCACACAAAAGCCTCCCCTCTGCCTGTGATATGATTACTGAACACAATGGTTAATATAATTATCACAGGCAGAGAAATACAGTATTATAAAACATATCACAGCTAGCCCAAAACATGCAATAACCCCATTAAAAAAGTATATCATTGGAACCGGGGAATCTGGGTGAACCACATATCCAAAACTCACCCAGATCCGTTCAGTAGTTTGGAAGATACAGTTTAATGCAGATTCCGCAGAACATATGCAGGCTATATGAAAAATAATTACTGTATGATGTGTCCCCTGTTGTATAGTTTAAAACTACTGCACAATGTCTTTGTGCACCAAATACTGGCGAGATGGCACCGTGTTGAAAAGTCCAAATAGTGTCTGTGAGTTAACATGGCCGCCATCCATTGTTCTCACCCTGTGCTTCATCCATTGTTCTCACCATGTGCCTCTGATACAGGAAATGGTGGCCACCCAGTAACTCCACAGTATGTCCCCAGATGGTTCTTAAAGGGCCAGCAGCAGCACAACACAAAAACATTATGCCCAAATCATGTCTTTAAAGGGCAATACATCCCAGGGCCATAGTCACATGGCAGGAGGCTGGCAATCAGTCCTCTCCAATGCCCAGTGGCCAGGTCGGTTTCGCCACAATACTCATTATTGATGAGTGAATTTGAACATATCAAAGCTGTAGTAAAGAAAGACTGCTTTTAAATATCAAACCAATATCAATATATAGTGCGTTTCAGCAGGGCATTGTGTATTAATAAAAAAAAACTACCACACAAAACATTTCATTTTAACTCAATAGGTGACAGGCTTGTTGAGGCATAGCATACCACTAAAAATTATATTTAGTTTGGGACCTCCGACATGGTTTTATCACCCTGAAAAAGATTCAGGAAAAATACAAACAAAATAATGGCATAAAAATGCATTAGTCAATGGATTGCAAAACATACAAATAGTGTAGCTGTTATTTATATATTTTGTAGGACACTGATAGGCGCATTTTCCTACAATTTTGTTCACAGATCAAGTCAGAAAAAGTAACCAATCAAGAGAAACAGAGGAGGAGAAGTAAAATCATCTGTATTTATTTTTTATTGCTTCCCATTTTTCCCCTTATTTTGTCACTTCTCAGTCTTTGAAGAAAAACAACATTTACTGGCTGACCCCTAACTATCAATCATTAATTCCCATCAGTCATCTCTCTTTTTTTTATTCCACACTTATATATCGGAACTCTGAGATTGGAACTCCGAATACTGACGTAGACAAACATGCTCATCCATTGCAATTGTCGTTTGTTCGATAATAAGCCTGTATGTCGCTTCCGAGATGCAAAATTTGTCTAAACCGCTGACTGAGCTAAATTCAGATGAAATGTAATTATTCTGAAACCCGATGCACAAATCTAGTAATTACCAGTTCCTCAATGGTAGTTGTAATAATTACAATAGTGCTCTAATGACCGGCATAATTACAGCTCGAAGCACATTGCTATATCAGGTGCTGTGATGATACAAGGTACTACAATGTGTAAAAGGCATTGGACAAACATTACAGTGGATTCTGGGGTGTGAGGGTTATAATTGGAAACCAAGTGTTAGGGGGCTAACACTGTTAAATGCTTAAATCAAGGCTATAATTTGGCTGTGTGGTGACAGTTAGAATCTAGAGCACCTTGAAGGCAAAACACCCCAATACACCCTAACCTTCACCTATCTCTCTTAATCCTAACTTGATTGACAGCCTAGTAGCATAATATAAAATGGTGTCATTATTATAAGCACTTTATTATCATCAAACTCTTAATCATATAGTGCCATTAAAGGAACACTCCATGCACCATAATTGTTTTAGCCCACTGTAGTGGTTAGGATGCCAGAAGTGCTCTGGATCCCTCTCAGAGTAAGTAGTCAAACCATTAAAGAACAATTTGACAACTTACCTGGGGACTGTTGGGCACCAGTTGCCTCCTCCTTTTCAAGCAGAAACTCCTGAAAGGAGGTTATGTCAGCTCCCTTGAGCCAACTCATTAGCTGAGAGGGTCAGCTGAGCACTCTAAGCTAGCGAGTGTCTCACTGCCCCATCAGACTATCCTGGTGCGAGGGGCATCTGGCAAGAAAAAATCAGGTCACGGTAAGTTAAGTTGCCAAACCTTTCTCAAACAGTTTGACTTCTTAACTCACTGATTACATTATTCCAGCTTGTGTACATTATTTATTTTAAAGGGCTGTGGCATGTAACGTTAATAACCAATGTCAGCAGTAACAGTTAATAGCTACTGATAAAAAAAAAAATTAAGGAAGTTTGATTCAAATATATTTTGTTCTTAAATAGGGTGCTAAAAATCACAGACCATATAAAACGTTCACAGGTAACTCTACCCACACAACATTGGTGTCTTTGGTAAGAATGTTTTTTTCTTATTCAAAAACTTGAGCAATTCTTCACATAAGTGGTGTGAATTGCCGGGACTCAAAGTGAATTCAGAGTGAATTTCATATAGTCATTTGGCCAACACCATTTTCTTATCATTCTGTTTATCTCCTAGGAATATATAGAAACTCTCATACAGATTGACCATGTCGCATTTTCTGGAATTTATTATTGTCCTCTCTTGTTTGGCAACAGGTAAACATTTTAAGTTATTTTTCTAACAAGTATTGGACACTTAATTACATTTCTCTATTATTATTAAGGCTAATTATATTGTCATATTTAATATACGCATTGTCAGAGCAACAACCCAAGTTAGGCCAAAATAACTGAATTAGAATAAGACAGTTACAAAGCTGTGCTTCAAAACCTTTTATTTTGCACAAACATTTTAACTTCATCTTGAATTCTTGGTGATTTACTACTATAAGTTATTCACTAAAGTGAGAATCCAAATACATTTCCACTTTAAGGTCAAAAGAGCCGATCTGGAAACATTCTCTAAGCCTGCTTATTAATAAATACCCCTGAGAGTGTTTGCCGATTGTCCAGGCCCAGGTCTTAATGTCTAAATGGTGCCAATGCAACATGCATTCTTGAATTAAAAATGATATATATATTTATTGCTAATATAGTGTATATATATTTATATATTAAGAGGGACCAGTGTTACTTGCCCGGTTGGTCATGTCTGTGCATCTGATAATATGATAAGCGTCAACGCAGGTATGTCATATGTGTCAGTAGCTTTAATTCATTCATTAATGTTTAATGTGTGACATGGAACTGTTACCATAAAAACATTTAAATAAGTATCAAAGAGTATAAACCTGTCTATTCTGCTCATGTTCCATCAATATTGTGCAGAGCTGTAATACTTATATCAAAGGGACAATTTAAGCATTCGTCCAGTGAAAGGTTACAAATTGTTTAGCTTTTCTTATTGCACAGTGTGTTTAATTTAGATTTTTTTTTATCTACTGCTGTGTTGATTGCCTGCTAGGGCCTGCATGAGCCTCCTGTATGTGATTAAATTCCAATTAACAGAGCAGGAGATAAAGACTTCTAAAGTAAACAGTACTTACTTACTTACACTGTTATTAGATCTGATGAAAATTAAACAATTTTTTTGACATTTTTCTTTCCATATATCATTTTTATTAGAGAATGTTATCAATGCATATAATTTCAAAACTGGAACATTTTCATACAACAGAGTAAACCATTTTTTTCATGCAGGCTGTGTGAATCACATCCAGGGAAGGTGTGGCTAGGGCTGCATAGACATAAATAAAAGTGAATTAAGTGCTAAATAGTAGCGATTGAGCAGTGAGTTGGTAGGCATTCTTTATTCAAAATTGCAATTTTGACAGCAATTTTGACGTATGGATCAAGCGTCCTTTTTGCCCCTTCCAACTAATGCTCATGTAGTTTTTTGTAACAACATTTTATTCATTCATTCATTCTTTTTTTTTTTTTTTTTTTAAATGTGGTCCTTTGAATTCCTCAAAATCGACTTTTAATCAAATCTTTAATAAAACAGTATTAAAGGAATCAAGAAAATAATTTACTAAAAAGTAGAGAATATTTCTTTCACAAAGGCATTGGTATAATTTATCAAAATATCTTGTTTTAAAAAGTGGACATAAGTTCTAAAAGTGGAGCAAATACCACAAAAGCCAAAGGAACCAGCAGGCACATTCGCACTGGAGAAAACTGCCTTTTTATCATATTGTACCACTTTTAAGTGCATGTAAAACTGTGACAAATATCAACCATTTGTTTTTGTGTGAAAAATGCATAAAACAAATATGAACGCTAACTTTGGCCAGTGTTTGTGACTAAGTGTCTACTAAAAAAAAAAAGACTGGACATAGTCCACTTGCAATAAGGTGGGTTGTCTACTTTTGCAAATGGTATGCCATCGTGGAGGTAAATCTCATTCCTGGGCTACAATACGGTTTCAATCATACCAATCATACCAATGTAACCAATCTGGCAAATTTCAATGTGAAATACTGAAATTCAAGCTTTATATTTGACTCTCAAACTTTCCAAAACACCATAAAACCTGTACATGGTGGGTACTGTTATACTGAACACAAATATTAGTGTTTCAAAACAGTGAAACATATTACAACAATAATATATTCAGTGAAAGTGCTGTTTATATGTGAAAAATGCAAAAAAGTCACTTTAACTGACAATATCATTGTTGTGATACAATTTACCATTTTGAAACACTAATATTTATACTTAGCACAGTCTCCCAAGTAAACAGTACCCCCCATGTACAGGTTTTATGGAGTCTTGGAAAGTTACAGGGTTAAATATAGTGCTAGCAAATTAAATTCTCTGGCCTTTCTGCCTGGGTTCCGCTTGGGAACTTTCATCAGGACAGCAAACAACCTGTTGTTTGCTGTCCTGATGAAAGTTCCCAAGCGGAACTGAAACGTTGACATTTGGAGTAAAAGAGAAGTTTTTTTCAACAAATCCTGGGAGTGCTGATTATTTTTGGCCTTTATTTATCAGTGCAATCGAGCACCGGGTCATTTATTATGTGAGTAGGAGTGCAAGGTTTTTTTTGTTCTTTTTTGATATATATATATATATGATTATATGTACATGTAATTTTAATGTGTGTGATTATACTTTTTTTAAATTCATGTATCGTGTGCGCTCCAGGGCTGAAAGCCGTTGCGACATTCTATGTCGCCGCAACCCCTTGAAAGCCAATTGAATGAGGGACGGCATAGAGCGCTGTAATGTAAAACACTGTAATGTAAAAAAGTGCACAGAGGCCCAAGGCAGCCCCCCATATACACAAAACACCGCAAGCAGCTATCACACATACATACGGTCCCAGGCACATACATACACATGCTCACAGAAACATACATTTACATACAAGGATACTCACTGTCAGACATACTCCCAGGCACATACACAATGCCAGACACATTCAGAAATACACACAGCCAGATAAACACATTGTGACTGCGTGGGCTGTATTAGTCAATATTTGTGTCTCTGTGCATCAATGTGTTTGTGTGTATGCATGTGTATGTATCAGTGTGCATATGTATTTGTGTATTAGTGTTTATATGTGTGCATGTATTAGTGTGTGTGTCTGTTTGTCTGCAATGTGAGGGTGGTATGATATGTGCAATGCAAAGATAAAGTTGCAAGCAATATAAATATATATATATATATATATATATATATATATATTTGTGTAAGGGGCAAATAGCCGTATATGGAGTAAGGATCCAGCATAAGCCTAGGATAGTATAAAGGGAGCAAGTCGGTTGTGGTGTGCCGATACCGACGATACGGTAGGCCTGTAAATAAAGAGGGCCCACCAAGGAGTAAGAAAGTAAAGTAAATGGAAAGAAAAGAGAAAGTGTTGAAATGAGGAGTGGGTGGGAGGGTCATTCTGATGCTGACCTCAAGCGATATGAGTCAGGTAAGGGGTGTCCCTTATATAGGGGAGTGAATTAATTTAAGCCCCTCCCACAAATACAGGCCAAACGGCCTTAATACTTGTGTAAGGGGCAAATAGCCGTATATGGAGTAAGGATCCAGCATAAGCGTAGGATAGTATAAAGGGAGCAAGTCGGTTGTGGTGTGCCGAGACCGACGATACGGTAGGCCTGTAAATAAAGAGGGCAAAAATGAATAATCAAAGATTTAATACAGTCAACAAATATATACAAATTAACCAGACATTTCCTTAAAAGCATTACAGTATTTAATTCCTGAAAGGATTTTGAAGGTAGGAATCTAGGACCGAAAGTGGACACCATTTGTTGTGGGTAGGATAGTATGTTATCTCTACTGTTGGTGCGTGTTGACTCGTTTCGGAATGTGATAGAGCCAATAGGTAATGATATATGTGTTTACGTACGTGGGATCGTTGAAGACAATGATCTGTCTGAGTGGTGGTGATGGTAGTGGATTCTCTGGCCTGAGAAAGGCATAAAAGGCAATGTGCATAGCTGGTAATGGCCGACTTGGTAGTGTAATTGAATGGTTGTAGATCTAATAGGTCCGATAATAATGAAAAGTTGGATGGCTATTGGTAATCTCTGAGAGGAACGTGGGGGAATGGATTCCTGAAAACCTCTGAGTATATTCTTGTCTGGTATGATAGCATGAAGTTATGGTAGTTTTGGCCATAGGTTATCCTGTGTTGTTGAATGCCTGTAAAATATATAATTAATGGTATGTGAGAGTTTAAGTTTAAGGTGGCAAAAAGAAGCAAAACCTAGGAGAAATGTTATGACACAGGTTGAGCTATGTCGTGTGCCAATGAGATTCTTTAAGCCAGGTGAAAAGCTGTGTTATGTGTTCTACAAGTATGGGACGAAAGTGCTAGGTGGGATAGTGCATGCTATGCTGCATGAGTATGTCTAATCCATGATTTTGTCTCTGGAACGAAAGAGTGGCCGTGACTGTATGGGCGGCTGTAGGAAGCATATGATGAACATGCCTGGAATATAAATGAGACAGTTGTCGGCAGGGATGTATACCCCCGTCTGGTACATGAAAGTGAAATGTGATAAGTGGCCAACCAAGTGAGTTCCCCAGAAATATCATGACCTTATGGATGAGTAGTGGTGTTTGTTGATGATATGACATATGCTTAGTTGCCTGAGTAACAACGGATTGATGACCCTGACCATGATTTACCCCATGCCTCAGCAGCTGCTACAATGGGGTAGATCTCCCAAAGGGGCTGAGGTGGTGGAAAAATTTCCAAACCTGGATGCCATCGCCAACAGCTCCAAAGCAATTGTTCCTGATAGATCGCTGCCAAACCCGTGGTAGACGCTGCGTCTGACCATCTGGTTGGAGAAGTGTCAGACAATCCTGGAAGGAACATGCTTTTACCATGCCAAGTGGTTAAAAAATTCCCCCCCCCCATGTGCAAGTCTGCTGTTGCTAGGGACATCCTCTGATCGTCATGTTGGAAGTGTGGGAAAAAAGGGGAAAGTACTCTGGATGTGAAAGCATGGTCTTGTGGTATGATTGGCATGGCAAAATTAAGGAACCTGGTAGGGATCGTAGTTCCTTGCAGTTGTAAGTACTAAGCAGGAGGTAGTGATTGATGTAGTTGAGAATGTTTCCTATTTGTCTTGTGGTAACTTGCGTGTATGGATGCCGACTCAAGTCATATGCCCAGTAATGTGAAGATAGTGTCTGGGCCTTCTGTTTCTTATGGGGTACTGGAACGCCCAAGTGGTCAACCAGACTTAAGCTGCCGTGAGGCTTCTAGTGAAAAATATGCTTTCTTTGATTAACAAGAAGTCTTCTAGATAGTGTATGACTGTAAGGCCTCTGGATATGTTATCATAACCAGCTCAGAGTATCTGCGAATATCGATAGTAGGCTAATCTGTAGCTCGAAAGTTGAGCGGGGAAAGGATTGCTCAATTATGCCATGTAAGTGCCAGTGTGTAGGGTAGATGGTAGCCGTTTACTGTGTAGGGTAGATGGTAGCCGTTTACTGCATTGATGATATTGGTCTTACTTAACCAAGCTTCAACCCATGCTTGAGTGATAGCTGTAAAGGTAGATCAATGGTGTTGTATAGTAAGAAAAATCCTCGGAGGGTATGAGGGAGTTGAGACTTGGGGTAGCGGAGGTGTGTGGTGCCAATAAGTCTATGGTTAGTCTTTGTTTAAGGGAAGATTCCTTGTGACAATACCAATGTGTGTGTATGCTGTAAATGGTGGAGATTGGAAGACCCCTCTGCAAATCTTGGCTATGAGTGTGTTTACAGCCAATGGTTTTGTTGTGCTGACTGTAAGTGAGGGCATGCTATATTCCTTGAAGGTGTGTTTATGATACCTGTATGGGAGCCCTTTGAAGCTCCAGAGCTTTAGTAAATCTACTACAAGTCTGGAAGGGTGATGAGTCAGTAGTGTTGAAAATGCATTGGTGTGTACAGATGGTGAATACGTTATTTGTAAGTTGTATTGGGACACATGGTTTGTCATGTGCCCTGAACTATTTGAACATATATGCAACAGTCTGTATGCAATGCAACTACTCATATCAGTGGTCTCTGGTAGTTCAGAGGTGCTGGTACCTGGAGCCTGAGAGTGCTCGTCCATTTGTTTGGGACAAAATCCCTTCTGTATGGGTACCTGCACAAATAAACATCTCCACATATTCCAAATGCCAACCCAACCAAGGGATGGTCAGTTCCCGATTTACCTGGAATCCCTGGATCTGACCATCACAGATACATCATCATACATATATATGCCTTGCTTCCCCAATGTGCTGGGATCATACGTGCAGGTTTAACATCTTGTGTGTCATAAGAATTGATTGTACCAGGTAACAGAGTTTCGGTTGGTGCTGGTTGTACAGTAGCGTGAGGCCCAGCCTTGTGAGGGCTGTGGTGACCAACTCGAGATTGCCAGTCTGTCATAAATTTTTTGGCTCATGAGTTTATGAGTGAAGCTAGCATAGCCTGGGTGTCACCTGAGTTGATGTAGCTGGGCCTTCCCCTGCCTCCGTGTTGTCCGTTGATGTATGGAGGAGTTTGAATAACTGCTTTCCTTGCAGGGTAGCAGGGTAGCAGGGTAGGGGATTTGTCACCTCCTTAGGTCGGTGGTAATGTGTGGGATCGTCCAGGATCTGATTGCTGCTGGACTAGCAACATCTCCTCTGCTTGAAGGTGTATCAATTCTAGCCGGGGTGCTAGGAAGAGGTGATTCTTCACCATCTTTTTGAGAAATACTTAAATAACAATAAAGATTGCAATTATTATTTGTACCCAGGGTTCTTGTACTGGCTTGCTAGCTAAGCCGTAAGGCGAAACGATTAGGCTTGGTGTTTTTTGGTGACTGGTGAGGCCCTGCTAGTTGCCAAGTGGCTTGAGAGGCTCTATCTATGCTTGGCGCGAGGGGATTTTGTGTGGCCACCGAACGTTGTGGCAGGATGTTGGCCTCTCGGTGACAGTAACCAGAAAATAGGAAGGGGAGTGACAGGTGAGGTCCTCTCTATGATACAATGCGAGGCGGCTAGCTCACGAGTGGCCCGAGGGGTGTATGCCTCCGAGTGTGAGGCGGGGTGTTGGCCTCGCGGGACCACTAACCGAAGCATAATGCAGAGAAAAAAGGGGGTAATACCTATTGGGCCCTAGAACCCTAATTGCCAGTACACTATTACTATTCCAGGGAAGGTAAGAGATGGATAACTACGTGAGCAGGTGTATGTACCTGGTAGTATGGTATTGAACCTGACAATCCGTATAGGTTTTTTAGTAGTAACTGTAACCTGAATGGATAAAACCGTATGGCATAAGGAAATATGGCATAGACCAAGCTTATCTTAATACGTACAGTATATGTGAAAAGTAAAGTGACGTGATGTGTAAATATTAAACATCGTAGCCATACTGGTTAAATATGTATCAATCTTAACCCATTAAGTGCCGTATGTACAAGTGAAAATGTGGTCTGTCCCCACCTTGTATGTTGTATGTCCCCTTGCTAGGGGAAGTCTGTTGCGGGAGCAGCGTGCTGTGAAAAATGTATGTGAACTATATTACCAGTTACATATATACAGATGCGTCTGCTACTGTGTAATAATATATGTATTTATACCAGATGTTGATATAGTGCTTGCTATGTGAATTGTTGTATGTCTTATTGAATGGTAGGGGTCAGTGAACATGGTGTTGCAAAATGCAAGTGCACTGGAGATCTGCCGAGTGCCCTATAGGTGGCAGTGTAGTTGGATACTGATTGGTATGTGAAATGTTGTTTGTCTGTTGACCTATAGGGGTCAGTGTTTTGGTGTTTGTAAAACCCCATGAAAATTGTCATTGTACTTGACAGACCTGTAGGTGGCAGTGTTGATAGAACCACTGTTGGTCTTGATGTGAAATGTAAATTATTGTGAATTAAACCTGAAGTTGAGCCCGTGCTGGAGTTTAATTTATGGTCTACAGTTATGTTTAAAACAATCTTATGTGTAATTTATATTGGCTGGTAAATTGTATATGACATGTGAAGACAGTTTTGCTGTTGACCAGTAGGGGTCAGAAATGCTGATTGTATGTTAAAATACCCTTTAACCCCTTAAGGACCAAACTTCTGGAATAAAAGGGGATCATTACATGTCACACATGTCATGTGTCCTTAAGGGGTTAATGCTACCATTTGACAGATAGGAGTCAGTATGAAAGCGAAAATGCTGTAGTTAGTTTGTTTGCTTATGAAGTGGAATAAAATCTGAGAAGCCTGTAGTATACTGATTGACCGGTAGGGGTTAGCATGTAGGCGAAAATGCCGTGGTTAGTTGGTTTGTACATGAAATGCAATAATGTCTGAGAAGCCTGTAGTACACTGAATGACTGGTAGGGGTCAGTGTGTAGGTGAAAATGCAGTGGTTTGTTGGTTTGTACATGAAATGCAATAATGTCTGAGAAGCCTGTAGTACACTGAATGACTGGTAGGGGTCAGTGTGTAGGTGAAAATGCAGTGGTTTATTGTTTTGTACATGAAAAGCAAAAACATCTAAGAAGCCTGTAGTACACCGAATGACTGATAGGGGTCAGTGTGTAGGTGAAAAATGCAGTGGTTTGTTGGTTTATACATGAAATGCAATAATGTCTGAGAAGCCCGTAGTACACCGAATGACCGGTAGGGGTCAGTGTGTAGGCGCAAATGCAGTGGTTTGTTGATTTGTACATGAAATGCGATAATATCTAAGAAGCCTGTAGTACACTAAATGACCAGTAGGGGTCAGTGTGTAGGCACAAATGCAGTGATTCGTTGATTTGTACATGAAATGCAATAATGTCTGAGAAGCCTGTAGTACACCAAATGACCAGTAGGGGTCAGTGTGTAGGTGAAAATGCAGTGATTCGTTTATTTGTACATGAAATGCGATAATGTCTAAGAAGCCTGTAGTACACCAAAAACCGGTAGGGGTCAGTGTGTAGGTGAAAATGAGGTGGTTTATACATGAAAATGCAAAAAACTTCTAAGATGCCTGTAGTACACCGAATGACCGATAGGGGTCAGTGTGTAGGTGAAAAATGCAGTGGTTGGTTGATTTTTACATGAAATGCAATAATGTCTGAGAAGCCTGTAGTACACCCAAAGACCGTTAGGGGTCAGTGTGTAGGCGAAAATGCAGTGGTTCGTTGGTTTGTACATGAAATGCAATAATGTCTAAGAAGCCTGTAGTACACCCAAAGACTGGTAGGGGGTTTAAACAAATGATTTTCATGAACATGCAATGGTTTTAGAACAGACATAGACAAAATGCAGCCGTAAAGTGAGGACCTGACCCGTGCATGGTGCCGTGGGACTGATGCCTGGCGTAACGGGTAGGTCGACTTACGGTTTGTGAGTCACTTGGACACCATCCACGGCGATGGATTGAAGAAAGAAGGTGGTAGGCCGGAAAAGCCTGTGGCTGGATTCCTGACACAGCTCAGCTTAGAAAACCTCATGGAGTAATCAGGTAAAATGGCGTCTGGAATGACCCGGAAGTGGAAATCATTCTGATGCTGACCTCAAGCGATATGAGTCAGGTAAGGGGTGTCCCTTATATAGGGGAGTGAATTAATTTAAGCCCCTCCCACAAATGCAGGCCAAACGGCCTTAATACATATGATATGCATGCATACATATACAATACATGGGGAAACACATATATGATAATATACATGTAAATGAATTTAGAATATGTGGGGAAATGTCTATGACATTGTTTTCTTATATGTAACTTTTTTATTTGGTAAATTATTTTTTTTAAAAGCCCAACCGAAATATTTGTTTTTGTTTCAAATAACCCCTTCACACTGGCACTTATGTATACACGAGAATATATTGGCATAATTTATCAAAATGTCTTGATTTAAAAAGCGAACGTAAGTTCTAAAATTGGAGCAATCACAATGGAAGCCAATGGAACCAGCAGGCGCATTTCTGCTGGAGACTACTCCTCTTTTATAATTTTGTACCACTTTTAAGTGCACATAAAACTGTGAGAACTATCAACAATTGTCTTAAGATGTGCAAATTATTGTGAATTATAAAATTTTCGTATTTAATGTAAAGTAATGTGTTTTTTTTTCACAGGGGGAACAACCACTAACAAATCTGGAAAAAAGGAGACCGTTGATACGACTATCAGGAGTAAGAGTGATGGTTCTGGTCTCTATCATGGTATTCCCTTTCCTATAAATGCTTGTATGGACGTAGCGGGGAATGTGATGTGAATAAGAATACAGAGCGTACCCCAAATACCCCCCAATAACGACAGACACCGAATTTGGATGAAACAGGCCACAGCATTTATTAAAACATAAAATTGTAGGACTCATCCAACATTTATTAAACTTTATCATTTAATTATATCCAGAGAGAAATACATAAATATCCATAACTTAAAGGACCACTCTAGGCACCCAGACCACTTCAGCTTAATGAAGTGGTCTGGGTGCCTGGTCCAGCTAGGGTTAACCCTTTTTTCTATAAACATAGCAGTTTCAGAGAAATTGCTATGTTTATATTAGGGTTAATCCAGCCTCTAGTGGCTGTCTCATTAACAGCGACTAGAGGCGTTTATGCGCTTCTCACTGTGATTTTCACAGTGAGAAGATGCCACCGACCATGGGAAAGCATTGTGAATGCTTTGCTATGAGACTGGCTGAATGTGTGCGCGGCTCTTGCCAAGCATGTGCATTCAGCCGAAGAGGAGAAGGAGAGCTCCCCGCCCGGCGCTGGAGAAAGAGGTAATTTTAACCCCTTCCTCCCCCTAGAGCCCGGCGGGAGGGGGACCCTGAGGGTGGGGGCACCCTCAGGGCACTATAGTGGTCCTTTAACATATAATTATTAACACCTAGTGCCCTACAGACTTTTGCTTACATAAGCGTCCTTGCCAATGAAAGAGACCACGTGCATATGCACCAACTTGCTCACAGGGTTCTCGCCTCCCCCCTCATCCAAACCAAACTCCCTTTTCCTTTCAGTGTTTACCACCAGTCGGCTTCTAGTTCGGTGGGCACGTCTAAGTCGGTAACTTAAAAGTTTACCCTACAGAGCAGGGGAGGTTGAGACCCAAACTTGTCCATATCCTGATACTCAATGTAACAGCCCCAAAACCTAATGGCAAGGACACCCCCTACTAGCTGTGACATGAATGTACAACAAAACAGAAGGAGGATGGGAGGGAGGGAAGATGTTTGCTGGCCCGATTCCCAAGAGGCACTGAGGTAAGATGATACAACACTCCCAAACACATAACCACTCCCATACACACTTACAACCAATCACAAGCATCCATCCCCACACTCATATATGTACCCTTGTCCGTTTAGCTGTGCTATCTCCCCAGGGCCTTTACTTTTTCTGATTAAAAGTAAATTTTAAAGAATGCAAAGGGCAGCATTTCCATTGCTAATATATGCAGAAAGTATCCCCTGCTTTGTAATGAACTATTTACTTATTTGAGAGTAAAACAAATCTTAAAAATAAATACTTGAATTAAAAGCAGCTTATGATAAATAAGTTTGGCTAATCAAGAATGAAGGTAAATAGATTTTGCCGAACTTTATTGCGTTGCTATTGTTCTACACCCCAACACATGGAAATGCAAACATGACGTATAAAGCAATATTAACCGCTGAAGGACGAAGGTAATTGTACACGTTCTGATCAAAACAAAATGTAAACAGAAACTGAAATTTGCGCTATACATCTGTTCAACCGTAATTCCACTCTTTCATATTAAGTGCACCCATGCTTATTATATATTATTTTGTTCAGGAGAAACTGGGCTTTCACTTCATTTCATCTATTCATATATATATAACAATTTATTATGAATAAAATCTAACAAAAGTGTGATAAATTAAGGTTGTTTTAAAAAATAAAATTTCTGCGTGGCATTTTAACTGTGATTGTCATCATACTGTTTGCTTTTACTGCAATAAAATGCACATATTTGTATTCAGTGTTGTCTCACGAGTACAAGAGTACCCCCTATGTATAGGTTTTATGGTTTTTGAAAAGTTACATGGTCAAATATAGCACATGCCTTTTTTCAGTTTATACACATTGAGATTTGCCAGATTAGTAATGTTGCCTTTAAGACCATATCGTAGGAAACAGGAATGAGAATTACCCATATGATGGCATTCCATTTGCAAAATTAGAGAACCCAGGGTATTCAATATGGGTTATGTCCAGTCTTTTTTAGTAGCCACATAGTCACAAAAACTGGTCAAAATTAGTGTTCATATTTGTTTTTTGTGTGAAAAATGCAAGAAACTAATATGAATGCTAACTTTGGCCAGTGCTTGGGACTAAGTGGCTACTAAAAATGACTTGACATACCCCACTTGCAATTTCTTGTGTTGTCTACTTTTGAATTGGTATGCCATCATGGGGTAAGTGTCATCAATGGGCTACCATACTGTCACAAAAGCAACATTATCAATCTGGCAAATTTCAATGTAAAAAAAAAAAAGCTGAAATGCAAATCTTATATTTGACTCTCTAACTTTCAAAAACACCATAAAAACTCTACATGGTGGTGAAGGGGAGGGTGGGGGGGTGGGGGAGTACTGTTATACTCGTGAGACAACACTGAACACAGTGAAATGTATTACAACAACATTGTCAGTGAAAGTGCTGTTTGTGTGTGAAAAAGGCAAAAAATTTACTTTCACTGACATCATCGTTGTAATACAATGTATAATTTTGAAACACTAATATTTATATTCAGCGAAGTATCCCGAGAAAAACAGTACCTCTCATATAAAGGTTTTATGGTGTCCTGGAAGGTTACAGGGTTAAATATAGTGCTTTTGTATTAAACTCTCTTAGCATGACTTATCAAAATGTCTTGCAAAAAGTGAGCATAAGTTCTAAAAGAGGAGCAATCACCATGGAAACCAATGGGACCAGCAGGTGCATTCCCACTGGAGACTACTCCCCTTTTATCATTTTGTACAACTTTTAAGTGCACATAAAACTGTGAGAAATATCAACCATTGTCTCAAGATCTCCAAATTATTGCGAATTATAAAATGTTCGTATTTAATGTAAAATAATGTGTTTTTTTTCCATAGATGATACAACCACTACCAAAACCACTCACAAATCTGGAAAAAAAGAGACCGTTGATACGACTATCAACAGTCACAGTGGTGGTTCTGGCCTCTATTATGGAATATCCTTCCCTACTTTTGCTGATGAAATGTATACTTTAAGGAATGCAAGGGCCACCATTTTTTTTTAATTATAAATAAAATATTGTTACAGATAGCTACATGAGCTTTATCTGGAGGGAGCAATAAGGGAACTTGGCCCATACTTGTACGAAGCATCTACTAACATTGAATCAGGTGTTTCTCATTCATTCTGTGCACAATTGTGTCCATGAGTGATGTGTATTTCAGAACATTGCAAATTTGGTGAAATTGAGGGAAAAAACCTATAATAGAACAAAATATTATGGTTGCCCTTTACGATTAGGTGGACCAGATGCACCTGATGTTTAAACCTATTATCTCTTTGCTAATCTATCCCATACAGCTACATTCACCGTAGAGTCAGAGGCAGTATAGATAAACTTAGGAATGTGTAGTTAGCTCCATATACAGTGAGCCCAGATGATGTAGAACGCTATTGCTTTGCAATTATTCTACATCCCTATACATGGCAATACAAAAATGCCAAATAAAAACAACATTAATGGCAATGGGAAAATAAGTACTAAAAAACAGAATAACTCTTTCATTGGTATCAATTACGGTGGAAACCAATGGGATCAGCAGGCACATTGCCACTGGAGACTCCTCCATTTTGTACCAATTTTTCAGAACAGGACACTATGAGAAACAGGACTTTTGTAACAGTCAAACCCTGTTTTCAAACCTTTTCAACCTCCTTCGATTTTTTTTTATTTACTATTATATATAGAAAGAGAGCTTCTTTATCATTTCAACTTTTATGTTTTGTTGCGGTTATTTTGTTAAATATATATATATACATCATTTTGGTGAGCCCTTAAAAATAGTGATGTACCGAACGGTTCACCGGCGAACGGTTCCTGGCGAACATAGCATGTTCGCGTTCGCCACGGCGGGCGAACATATGCGCGGTTCGACCTGCCCCCTATTCGTCATCATTGAGTAAACTTTGACCCCTGTACCTCACAGTCAGCAGACACATTCCAGCCAATTAGCAGCACAGCCTCCCTAGCAGACCCTCCCACCTCCTGGACAGCATCCATTTTAGATTCATTCTCAAGCTGCATGCTTAGTAAGAGGAGGGAAAGTGTAGCTGCTGTTCATAAGATAGGGAAAAGCATAGCTAGGTTAGGGATAAGGGTATGCTTTTTTTTTATTTTTTTTTTCTATGTAATGTAAATGCACTTAGTTGTCTGCCACTGCTGCCAGCTTCTGTGTCAGGCTCACAGTGCCCATTTCCCCAGTCAGTGCCACCAATTACATCTGGTGTCACAATAGCTTGGATTTAAAAACAAAAAACTTTTTTCACTGTTATAGATTGAATAGCAGTCAGTTGTCTGCCACTGCTGCCAGCTTCTGTGTCAGGCTCACAGTGCATACTGTGCCCATTTCCCCAGTCAGTGCCACCAATTACATCTGGTGTCACAATAGCTTGATTTAAAAACAAAAAACTTTTTTCACTGTTATAGATTGAATAGCAGTCAGTTGTCCGCCACTGCTGCCAGCTTCTGTGTCAGGCTCACAGTGCATACTGTGCCCATTTCCCCAGTCAGTGCCACCACTTACATCTGGTGTCACAATAGCTTGGATTTAAAACAAAAAACTTTTTACTGTTATAGATTGAATAGCAGTCAGTGTCCTTGTGTGCCGGTGTGTTACGCTAACAGTGGATACGCTGACAAGCGCTACTAATTAGATCCTGTGTCACAATAGCTTGGATTTAAAAACAAAAAACTTTTTTTACTGTTATAGATTGAATAGCAGTCAGTGTCCTTAAAGCGGGTGTGTTACGCTAACAGTGGATACGCTGACCAGTGCCACTAATTAGGAT
>OW240921.1:13660334-13807727 GCA_933207985.1 Pelobates cultripes
AAAAATAATGGGGGTTTAGTTACATTATATGATCATACATTGCATAAGCCTGCCACAGCGTCAATGTACCCCATCTTTGGCAGGTCCTACACTAACAGCCTAATGTCTGCTCTTATGAGATTAACCTACTTGGGGAAAGAAATTCCATCTGGGGCTCTCTGCAGTACAGCAGCACCCCCATTTATGCATGTTAAGGTGAGTGCAGCCAACCCCCTCTTGTTTTATATATATTTGGGAGTCTAGCCAACTCCTTGGTTTTGCACCCCTCCCTGTCACAGGTGCCTCATCCCAGGGACCTATTTAGCCTTGTACTGCAGAGAGCCCCAGATGGAATTTCTTTCCCCAAGTAGGTTAATCTCATAAGAGCAGACATTAGGCTGTTAGTGTAGGACCTGCCAAAGATGGGGTACATTGACGTTGTGGCAGGCTTATGCAATGTATGATCATATAATGTAACTAAACCCCCATTATTTTTGCCTAGATTGGGTGTTTTTAAAAAAACAAATAAAATCTTTCAACATTGAAGTTGCTGTTTAGTGGATAGGTGAGTGCGCTGGATCTTGTGTATTGTATTATTTGGCCCCCAGCAGCACCCCCATTTATGCATGTTAAGGTGAGTGCAGCCAACCCCCTCATGTTTTATATATATATATATATATAATATACACACATACATATACATGGGGCGTGTGTTTGTGCTTTAGGGTGCACACCCTAATGCAATAGGCTGTGCACGCCTATGTGTACATTGTTCATATGGTTACAGAATGCATTATTATTATTATTATTATTATTATTATTATTCTATTGAGCACTTTATTAGTTGTTCTGCACGTTCCCCATTCTCAGATCTGGCTGTACTTTCAGTGCAATGCATTAGCTAGGGGCGACCTGCTCAGAATAAAATTTTGGACACTGCAGAATACGGTGACTACCTGTAGAAATCAAATCTCTGGTCAATCTTGCAGCGTTTGAATTCTACATACTGCAGGTCAACACTTTTCATGTTGTCCCAATCATGATGAATAGGTGATGCTTGTCTGTGGTCTCTGGTGGCTTGTCCATAGTGGTAATTAAACTGCTGTTACAGTAATACTAAAAAACGCCTTAACCGATAACTCTTTAACCATCACAGATCTCTCTATTAAGGAAGGACAGTCCCTACTTAGGGCACAAATCACTCTGCCTCTCTTTTCTCTTCTAATGTCCCTCTTTCCTAGGAGATCCATATTGTTGGTGAGTATTGGTGTATCACAGAGCTCCACAGCAATAATACTCCCAGTAATGTGTCTGAGTGTATAACAGAGCTCCACAGCAATAATACTCCCAGTAATGTGTCTGAGTGTATAACAGAGCTCCACAGCAATAATACTCCCAGTAATGTGTCTGAGTGTTTAACAGAGCTCCACAGCAATAATACTCCCAGTAATGTGTCTGAGTGTATAACAGAGCACCACAGTAATAATACTCCCAGTAATATGTCTGAGTGTATAACAGAGCTCCACAGCAATAATACTCCCAGTAATGTGTCTGAGTGTATAACGGAGCTACACAGCAATAATACTCCCAGTAATGTCTGAGTGTGTAACAGAGCTCCACAGCAATAATACTCCCAGTAATGTGTCTGAGTGTATAACTGAGCTCCACAGCAATAATACTCCAGTAATGTGTCTGAGTGTATAACAGAGCTCCACAGCAATAATACTCCCAGTATGTGTCTGAGTGTATAACAGAGCTCCACAGCAATAATACTCCCAGTAATGTGTCTGAGTGTATAACAGAGCTCCACAGCAATAATACTCCCAGTAATGTGTCTGAGTGTACAACAGAGCTCCACAGCAATAATACTCCCAGTAATGTGTCTGAGTGTATAACAGAGCTCCACAGCAATAATACTCCCAGTAATGTGTCTGAGTGTATAACAGAGCTCCACAGCAATAATACTCCCAGTATTGTGTCTGAGTGTATAACAGAGCCCCACAGCGATAATACTCCCAGTAATGTGTCTGAGTGTATTACAGAGCTCCACAGCAATAATACTCCCAGTAATGTGTCTGAGTGTATAACAGAGCTCCACAGCAATAATACTCCCAGTAATGTGTCTGAGTGTATAACAGAGCTCCCCAACAATAATACTCCCAGTAATGTGTCTGAGTGTGTAACAGAGCTCCCCAGCAATAATACTCCCAGTAATGTGTCTTAGTGTATCACAGAGCTCCACAGCAATAATACTCCCAGTAATGTGTCTGAGTGTATAACAGAGCTCCACAACAATTATACTCCCAGTAATGTCTCTGAGTGTATAACAGAGCTCCACAGCAATAATACTCCCAGTAATGTGTCTGAGTGTATAACAGAGCTCCACAGCAATAATACTCCCAGTAATATGTCTGAGTGTATAACAGAGCTCCACAGCAATAATACTCCCAGTAATGTGTCTGAGTGTATAACAGAGCTCCACAGCAATAATACTCCCAGTAATGTGTCTGAGTATGTAACAGAGCTCCACAGCAATAATACTCCCAGTAATGTGTCTGAGTGTATAACAGAGCTCCACAGCGATAATACTCCCAGTAATGTGTCTGAGTGTATAACAAAGCTCCACAGCAATAATACTCCCAGTAATGTGTCTGAGTGTATAACAGAGCTCCACAGCAATAATACTCCCAGTAATGTGTCTGAGTGTATAACAGAGCTCCACAGCAATAATACTCCTAGTAATGTGTCTGAGTGTATAACAGAGCTCCACAGCAATTATACTCCCAGTAATATGTCTGAGGATATAAAAGAGCTCCACAGCAATATAACTCCCAGTAATGTGTCTGAGTGTATAACAGAGCTCCACAGCAAGAATACTCCCAGTAATGTATCAGAGTGTATAACAGAGCTCCACAGCAATAATACTCCCAGTAATGTGTCTGAGTGTATAACAGAGCTCCACAGCAATAATACTCCCAGTAATGTGTCTGAGTGTATAACAGAGCTCCACAGCAATAATACTCCCAGTAATGTGTCTGAGTGTTTAACAGAGCTCCACAGCAATAATACTCCCAGTAATGTGTCTGAGTGTGTAACAGAGCTCCACATCAATAATACTCCCAGTAATGTGTCTGAGGGTATAACAGAGCTCCACATCAATAATACTCCCAGTAATGTGTCTGAGTGTATAACAGAGCTCCACAGCAATAATACTCCCAATAATGTGTCTGAGTGTATAACAGAGCTCCACAGCAATAATACTCCCAGTAATGTGTCTGAGTGTATAACAGAGCTCCACAGCAATAATACTCCCAGTAACAGAGCTCCACAGCAATAATACTCCCAGTAATGTGTCTGAGTGTTTAACAGAGCTCCACAGCAATAATACTCCCAGTAATGTGTCTGAGTGTATAACAGAGCTCCACAGCAATAATACTCCCAGTAATGTGTCTGAGTGTAACAGAGCTCCACAGCAATAATACTCCCAGTAATGTGTCTGAGTGTATAACAGAGCTCCACAGCAATAATACTCCCAGTAATAAAAGGTCTGAGTGTATGGCCAGAGCTCCACAGCAATAATACATCCCAGTAATGTGTCTGAGTGTTTAACAGGAGCTCCACACAGCAATAATACTCCCAGTAATGTGTCTGAGTGTATAACAGAGCTCCACAGCAATAATACTCCCAGTAATGTGTCTGAATGTATAAGAGAACTCCACAGCAATAATACTCCCAGTAATGTGTCTGAGTGTATAACGGAGCCCTGCAGCAATAATACTCCCAGTAATGTGTCTGAGTGTATAACAGAGCTCCACAGCAATAATACTCCCAGTAATGTGTCTGAGTGTATAACAGAGCTCCACAGCAGTAATACTCCCAGTAATGTCTGAGTGTATAACAAAGCTTTGCAGCATTAATACTCCCAGTAATGTGTCTGCATAACAGAGCTCCACAGCAGTAATACTCCCAGTAATGTGTCTGAGTGTATAACAGAGCTTTACAGCAAAAATACTCCCAGTAATGAGTCTGTATAACAGAGCTCCACGGCAATAATACTCCCAGTAATGTGTCTGAGTGTGTAACAGAGCTCCACATCAATAATACTCCCAGTAATGTGTCTGAGTGTGTAACAGAGATCCACATCAATAATACTCCCAGTAATGTGTCTGAGTGTGTAACAGAGCTCCACAGCAATAATACTCCCAGTAATGTGTCTGAGTGTATAACATAGCCCCGCAGCAATAATACTCCCAGTAATGTGTCTGAGTGTATAACAGAGCTTCACGGCAATAATACTCCCAGTAATGTGTCTGAGTGTATAACAGAGCTCCACAGCAATAATACTCCCAGTAATTTGTCTGAGTGTATAACAGAGCTCCACAGTAATAATACTCCCAGTAATGTGTCTGAGTGTGTAACAGAGCTCCACATTAATAATACTCCCAGTAATGTGTCTGAGTGTATAACAGAGCTCCACAGCAATAATACTCCCAGTAATGTGTCTGAGTGTATACCAGAGCTCCACAGCAATAATACTCCCAGTAATGTGTCTGTGTGTATAACACAGCTCCACAGCAATAATACTCCCAATAATGTGTCTGAGAGTATAACAGAGCTCCACAGTAATAATACTCCCAGCCAATATGTCTGAGGTGTATAACAGAAACTCCCACAGCTGTAGCCACCCAATGTAGCCAATGCAGAGTGTGTAACAAGCTCCCACATTAATATACTCCCAATATGTGTCACAAGTGCTTATAAACCACAGCCAACTAATACTCCCAGCCAATGTGTCTGAAGAGTGTATAACAAGAGCTCCCACAGCAATGTACTCCCAGTATGTGTCTGAGAGTATAACAGAAACTCCCACAGCAATAATACTCTCAGCATGTCTGAAAGTGTATAACAGAAACTCCTAACAATATACTACCATGTGTCTGAAGTGTATAACAAGCTCCACAGCAATAGCCTCCCAGTAATATGTCTAGTGTATAACAGAAAGCGTCCCAGCAATAATACTCCCAATAATGTGTCACAGAGTGTATAACAGAAACTCCCACAGCAATATACAGGAAGTGCAGAAATTGTAAAACAGAAATTAGTAACCATCATCCTCTTTATGCATGTTGTCTTACTCCAAGCTGTATAGGCTGAAAGCCTACTACCAATTAAGCATATTAGGTGATGTGCATCTCTGTAATGAGAAGGGGTGTGGTCTCATGACATCAACACCCTATATCAGGTGTGCATAATTATTAGGCAACTTCCTTTCCTTTGGCAAAATGGGTCAAAAGAAAGACTTGACAGGCTCAGAAAAGTCAAAAATAGTGAGATATCTTGCAGAGGGATGCAGCACTCTTAAAATTGCAAAGCTTCTGATCATCGAACAATCAAGCGTTTCA
Source organism: Pelobates cultripes (assembly GCA_933207985.1). Classification (NCBI taxonomy): domain Eukaryota; kingdom Metazoa; phylum Chordata; class Amphibia; order Anura; family Pelobatidae; genus Pelobates; species Pelobates cultripes. The sequence continues at coordinate 13,665,716 of OW240921.1, forward strand.
TTCAAAATAGTCAACAGGGTCGCAAGAAGCGTGTGGAAAACCAAGGCGCAAAATAACTGCCCATGAACTGAGAAAAGTCAAGCGTGCAGCTGCCACGATGCCACTTGCCATCAGTTTGGCCATATTTCAGAGCTGCAACATCACTGGAGTGCCCAAAAGCACAAGGTGTGCAATACTCAGAGACATGGCCAAGGTAAGAAAGGCTGAAAGACGACCACCACTGAACAAGACACACAAGCTGAAACGTCAAGACTGGGCCAAGAAATATCTCAAGACTGATTTTTCTAAGGTTTTATGGACTGATGAAATGAGAGTGAGTCTTGATGGGCCAGATGGATGGGCCCGTGGCTGGATTGGTAAAGGGCAGAGAGCTCCAGTCCGACTCAGACGCCAGCAAGGTGGAGGTGGAGTACTGGTTTGGGCTGGTATCATCAAAGATGAGCTTGTGGGGCCTTTTCGGGTTGAGGATGGAGTCAAGCTCAACTCCCAGTCCTACTGCCAGTTCCTGGAAGACACCTTCTTCAAGCAGTGGTACAGGAAGAAGTCTGCAACCTTCAAGAAAAACATGATTTTCATGCAGGACAATGCTCCATCACACGCGTCCAAGTACTCCACAGCGTGGCTGGCAAGAAAGGGTATAAAAGAAGAAAATCTAATGACATGGCCTCCTTGTTCACCTGATCTGAACCCCATTGAGAACCTGTGGTCCATCATCAAATGTGAGATTTACAAGGAGGGAAAACAGTACACCTCTCTGAACAGTGTCTGGGAGGCTGTGGTTGCTGCTGCACGCAATGTTGATGGTGAACAGATCAAAACACTGACAGAATCCATGGATGGCAGGCTTTTGAGTGTCCTTGCAAAGAAAGGTGGCTATATTGGTCACTGATTTGTTTTTGTTTTGTTTTTGAATGTCAGAAATGTATATTTGTGAATGTTGAGATGTTATATTGGTTTCACTGGTAATAATAAATAATTGAAATGGGTATATATTTGTTTTTTGTTAAGTTGCCTAATAATTATGCACAGTAATAGTCACCTGCACACACAGATATCCCCCTAACATAGCTAAAACTAAAAACAAACTAAAAACTACTTCCAAAAATATTCAGCTTTGATATTAATGAGTTTTTTGGGTTCATTGAGAACATGGTTGTTGTTCAATAATAAAATTAATCCTCAAAAATACAACTTGCCTAATAATTCTGCACTCCCTGTAGTATTACAATATTTTTCACTCTTTCTCATTTCCACCTGTTCTGTCACACTTATCATTATTTTTACATACATTTAATTGGATACGACGTTGCATTTTTAAAACTCTTATCTACTGGATACATTTTTCTTTACTTGTATCCAGCTCCATGTTCATAATACCTTACTTTGGGAGGTCTTTGTCACCTCTTCGTGTTACCTTATTCTGCATATATTTGTTGCTATTTACTTTCCATTCATGCATTTGGTATATAATGGTATTAAATAAATAAAAATAACTCATTTGTGGTTGGTTATATTGGAAATCCTAAAATCCTCCAGAATCTCAGTAGGATTTATTTTGTTTTGCTGTAGATCGACACCTTCTAAACGTTCCCATTTCTTTTATGAATCTTTCATTATTCTTTTTCATTTTGTTTAGTGAGGTAGATCGGGTTTAAGTAAATTAGATACATTTTGGACAGTCATTTATCTTTATAAAGGCATTCTCCTCTCTTCAGTGATTTGAAGTTGTCATGGTGCTTGGTGTCTGCAAGTACAGCTTTTTGACTTTGAAACACATATAGTCAAACATTTTACTGCTGAAGGTATAACTCTCATTTCCATCAGCATCATAAGCCAAACAATATAATACAATACAATATCATATTCATATTTGTAACGAGAGGGACAGGAAACAGTTCTGAACTAGTCTGGGGACAGAGCTACCCCTTTGCTAGTACAATAGCATCAACATTTATTTAAGGGACAATATAGTTAAAAGTTATGTTTTACATGAACCCACACATGGACTTCAAAATGTTTATTTTTTTTTTTAGGGGTTAATCCCATTTGCTTATCTAGGATGTGGTGACAAGTGTTAGAGGTAGATCTGCTCCTTAAGTTAAAAGGACACTCCACTACCCAAATAATAAAAAAATAAAAAAAATAAAAAAAATCACTGTTTAGTTCACATGCCCCAAATTAAAACTTGCATGCATTCAGTTATGCATTTTTTCATTGAGGGTAAATCTGAAAACAGTTTTCAAAACTGTAGTTTTCTTGTCTTAAGTCACTGTATGCCCTTCCCTTCTAACTCCGCCCAGCTCACTGAGAAGTCTTTACATGGCAGGTGCTCGAGACAATTGCTGCCTCTTGAGTTAAGCTCTACTGAACTAACCAAACTAGGAAATTACATGACTTGTTGTCTGTTTTAAAGTCAAGGGGGTCCAGTAAACAGTTTTTGGCTGGAGTAATCCTTGTTCGCATATTCCCCATCCCATCCACCACCCCCCAAAAAAAAGAAAATGGGAACAAATTTAAAATGTACTTGAAATTCCACATTGAAGCTAAATTCTCTTGGCAGCCCAATTCTCTGTGAATGATCTGTCTCCCCATAATTGCAAGGGACGAGGATTTCCCAGAGAATGGGCTGAGGTTAGGACTTCACTGGGCTGTGCCAACATTGGTCATATGTCTCCATCATGCTATGCATGCTAATGACAGATGCCACATGTGTACAGAATTCACATTAGTCAGCCTGGAACTTTTATTTTGTGCTGTCTTATGATGCTGATGGAGATTAGAGTTACACTTTCAGCAGCAAAATTAGTTTTGTCTTTATGTGTTTCAAACTAAAATGCTGTACATGCAGACTCCAATCACAATGACAACTTCAAGTCACTGAACATAGAAGAATGCCTTTATAAAGAAAAATTAATGTCCAGAAAAAATTGAAAATCCAATAAATGAAGTTGGTTATTTGAACTGATCAGATCTTATCCAGCCATTTTATTTTTAAAGATAGAATAATATATGGATCTACTGCAGATATAATTTATTATTGAAGGAATTTCTTTAATTCTGCATAATACCTACTTTTGGTTTGATCGACAATTTTTTTGGCAGATCTGCAATGAGGATAAAGTTTGTGTCAGCTATGCTAACCTGTACATGTTCTTTTGGAAGAGAATGAGAGTTTTGGGAGACATGGCTGGGCAGTGGTCTTGTCTATTATTGTCGATACGTTGATGATCTTTTTTTTCATTTGGGATGGTGCTGTGGACTCTTTGGAGGCCTTTTTGTCTCAACTTAATAGAAATTACTTTGGGTTTAAACAAAAAAGAACCTTTGATGGGAGGTAAGTACTGTTTCTGGATTTGGAAAATTGAAATTGAAAATAATTTGGTTAAAACTAGAACTTAATATGTCAATAGTTATTTTGATACCTGAAGCTTTCACTTTAATCCACGAAAAAGCCAATTCATTAGATTGGGAAGAAACTGCTCTGAGTACATTGTGTTCTTGGAGCAGGCCTTCCACTTAAAATCATCATAAAAAAAAAAAAAAAGTTCTGTCCAAAAAAAAAAATACAAAATATGAAGTACACAATTTAAAATAATCAAATCTTATCAAAAACAGAAATAAAAATGATAGGATGACTACATGGTCACTAAAACTATAAAGTGCAAACTTGATAAAGTGCATAGTGACAAAAAGGTGCTGCCAAAAGAATTGCCTCTCAGAATTACAAATACCAAATATATAACAAAGAAAAATGTCTTTTACCTTAAAATACCATAACTCTGGGGATAAAACACTCCCATATCATTTATATAGGGAAATGGAGAGAAAAAAACTAATGCAAAAGAACATATAGTGTAGTATTTGATACAACATGAAATCTAAAACCAATAAATAGGCTCTCACAAGTGGATTACACACAATAAATTGTGCAAAAATTACATTGCCCCTAGCAGGCCACTTATCTCCAGGCTGTAGGTCCAGGGGATCTCCCAATTCGCTTATACAGCAGGTAGCCTCTATTAAAGTTAATATAAAGGCAATTTGAATGTTCTGAACAAACTGGATCAGCTGTAATTTTCCAGAACCCCCCCCCCCCCCAGAGTTTACTAGGAAATTCACTAGAAATGTGATGGACATTTTTCTTTCGAACAGTTAACTCTCTCAACAGCTATATTCACTCCTCTGAGCATTTTCCATTTTATACCTTTTCTGATTGGTGGTAAATTGATTTATCCACCTTCTCTGCTCACCAATCCCTCACTCCCCCCTGGATGAAAATTTTCTTGCTGTACTCACCCAATTCCAGCACCGGCACTGGGTCAGTGCTCTGACTTCTCCAATGTTACTTGACGGGGGGGGGGCAGGGCCAGATTAAGAGCCCAGTGGGCCTGGTGCTGACAATTATGACGGGCCTAATTACAGAATCATATCAACCAAAAACAATAAAACACTCCGAAGCATCATGTATTTGATGGAGATGGTGCTGGAGAGAAAGAAAACAGCAGCTATAAGAAAACACATACTCTAGGTTGATCTCGCTCTAATTTATGTTTTCATCTTTCAAGTAAATCCATAACCCCTAACAGCAGTGTCCAGTCAAGCAGGAAGTCAATGGGCATGGTAAAAGGGTGTGCCACTGACACAAATCACGTGACCTGCCAAAAGGGGCGAACATGCCCATAAAGAGGACATGTCTGCTCAAAGAATTAGATGGCCAGCCTGGCATGAATGCATGTCAGGCTGCCTGCCAATCATGCAGCTGGCCAACTAAGGGGATACTATGCAGACAGCACCCTGAGCTTGGTATAAATGCATCTAATTATGCGCTCACTCAACGCTTTCTAAGGACTGTTCCCTAGCACTCGCTGGTCCACTTGTCTTCTTACCTTCTTACTAGCAGGCAGAAGCTCCTGGTATATAGTCTGGGACAGAGAAAAGCTGTATGTAGTGAGTGTAGAAGAAATGGAACATGCCACAGTGTTAGAGAGACCAAAGTCAGCATTACCTTAAAGGATCACTATAGGGTCAAGAACACAAACATGAATTCATGACCCTATAGTGTTAACACCACCATCTAGCCCCCCTGGGCCCCTCATGCCTCCATAAATATAGCAAAATCTTACTATATTCAAGCCTGAAGCTGTAACTCTGCATGCTGTTAGACTCATAAAAACAAGCAGTCTGCTGACATCATTAGAAGTGGTGGCCTGATCCAATCACAGTGCTTCCCCATAGGATTGGCTGAGACTGACAAAGAGGCAGATGAGGGTCAGAGCCAGCATGATTCAAACACAGCCCTGGCCAGTCAGCATCTCCTTATAGAGATGCATTGAATTAATGAATCTCTATGAGATAAGTTCAGTGTCTGCATGCAGAGGGAGTAGACACTGAATGTTTGGATGCATGTTAGGCAGCCATGACCCAGGAAGGATCTCTAACAGCCATCTAAGGAGTGGCCAGTGAAGTTATCACTAGGCTGTAATGTAAAGACTGCATTTTCTCTGAAAAGACAGTGTTTACAGCAAAAAGCCTGACGGTAATGATTCTACTCACCACATACACATACATTCTACTCACCAGAACAAATTCAATAAGCTGTAGTTGTTCTGGTGACTATAATGTCCCTTTAACTATATTCATTGTCAGCCAGTCCACACAAGTTTTGTTCCCATACATCCCTCTTAAGTTTCCATACTTAAGTAAGAGTATGTGAAAAGTAGTTAGGGTTGCCACCTTTCTTGGAAAAACATACCGGCCTTACTAATTTGCATAATTAAATATGTATGGGTGACATCACATGATGTAAATCAGAAGGACTGACATAAGAGAAAATTCTGTAAAATCACCAAAAAACTACTTAGTTTGATTCCTCCCAGTGCCCCCATGTCTCCCAGATTACTCCAGGGCTCAGTGTTCCTATGTATCACAGTGTCTCAATGCCCCATGTGTCCCAGTGCCCTCATGACTCAGTGCCCCCATGTGTCGATTACTCCAGGGCTCAGTGTTCCTATGTATCACAGTGTCTCAATGCCCCATGTCTCCCTGTGTCCCCATGTATCCCAGGGTCCCCATGTCACTAGGACACTAGGAAGATGGGGAGACCTGGGGACACAGGGAGACCTAGGGACACAGAGACACCAGTGAGACTAGGGGACTCTGGCTGGGACACATGGGGACAATGGGGAAATAGGGGACACTTGTAGACATGGGGACACAGACACCAGGGCCACAGACACGAGGGACACTAGCTTGGAGACATAGGGACATTGTGACACTTGAGGCACTGAGAGACATGGAGGCACTAGGAGACATGGGGACAGTGAGACACTGGCAGACTGGGGGCACTGGGAGACTAGGGGTCACTGGGAGACTAGGGGGCACTGAGACACTGGCTGGTAGACATGGGGACACTTAGTGTCTCAGTGTATGTCTCCTTGCAGCCTTTCTCCCCATCCCTTACTTCCCTGAGCTGTAGGCTGTCTCTGCAGGGTGGGAGTTGCTGTCTGGACTCTCTGTAGCTGCACCCCTGCAGATCAGTGAGTATAGATAGGCAGGGAGGGATATGCTGGAACTTCCTATCCCTGCCTGTCTCCACACACACAGCGACCCCTACTGGCCAGTGCTGGTATTGCAGAGTAATCTCCATTTATACTGAGAAAAATACCAGCATTTATATTGCCAGTATCACTGCAATATTGGCACCAGCCAGGAAGCCTCAAATACTGGCTGTACCAATAAAATAAAAGCCAGGTGGAATCCCTAAGAGTAGTGTGTGGGGAAAAAAAAAAAGAATTTTTTTTTTTTTTTTTTAAATCAATGGGCCTATTCCATGGGCCTGGGCCTGGAGCTGCAGCTCCATCAGCCCCTATGTTAATCCGGCCCTGGGGGGGGGGGGTATGCACATATGCACAAGTGCCTTAGGTCCTCCCCATAGTAAAGCATTGCTATGGGTATTTAACTGAAGCTGGATCTTCTCATGCAGAGTGTGAAGATGTCCAGCCTTAGTTAAGCGACCTTAAGTCGCCTAGCCACCAGGAAGTGCCTCTAGTGGCTGTCTGATTGACAGCCATTAGAGGCAGTCTTAGTCCTGCAATATAATCAATGCAGTTTCTCAAAAACTGCAATGATTTACATTGCAGGACTGAGACGGACTGGAGCAGTGCATCTTGGTCACTTCAATGAGCTGAAGTGGTCTGTGTACCTATAGTGTCCCTTTAATTGGTCATAGAGGTTAGAGTAACCCCCTAGTGGAGTAACCAGCAAAAATGATTAATATATATATTTTTTACTAATGCCCTACTTTTGCCCAGAACACAATAATAGCACATTGGGGGAGATATGTCAAAGTGTTACAATTAGTTAGCGACATCTCTACTATTAGAATGTTTTCTGATAACAGGCCTTCAATTAATCTCCTTCAGTATTTTATCATTCAAAGTATTTCCTTCTCTGAGATTGGTTAATGTTTTTTTTTTTTTTAAGCAAAATATTTAAATTTTTATTAAATGTATTTTTTATTTTTTCACTCACTGCAAATAAAATAAACTAATATTGCATTTTTATGTTTACCTTCATTATTTTATAACTGTTAATAAAGGATCAGCAGTGATGGTGTCATTTCATTTTTCCTCCAAAAAATTAGCAGCAAAAGATTTACAAGTAGTTCCCAAAGTACTCAAAATTGAAATTAAATATCAGAACAGAAAACAGGGAGAATGATTTACGTTATTGTTTTAACTTGCTTTGTTGATAGTTCCATTTTGCTTAATATATTTTTAATGTAGCTGTCATACCTGCATTGACAGTATGCATGTAAGTTGATGCACAGACGTATCCAGATGGGCAGGTCGCACAGTACCCAACGCAGGTTGTGGAACTACACGAAGTACATTGCAGACTGGAAGAAGAAGCTAGAAGATATTTATGGATATACAACAGATAACAACATGAATGAAAGATCTAAATCTCTTTATCAAATCAATTCACAAAATGTTTGATTTCACTGCCTACATGTTAGTGACATAGAACCCCAAAGTTTTAGACAATGTAAGAGTTATAATAACAGATATAATAGCTTGTCCTCCTAAGACAAGATAATTAGCTATGTTATTATTTATTTAGGGTCCAAATCCCTTTGCTCTTCTCGCTAAGCAGTTTGTAATGTTTTTATACATATAGGTATTCCTATCAACAAATCTGAGTTAGATGCAGTGTGTTTGATCCTATGGCATTGATAGAGGGATGAGGGCCCCCCAAGATTGCTCTTTGCCGTGGTGATAGCCACTAACAAAACTTGGCAGTTTAGGCATCTGTCTACCCACAAGGCAGGTGCATACTCAGTCCAAGATATGTGTCTTGTCTGGAATTGGGGGGGACAGAGGGTGAGGACGTTTTTTACTAGCTTGCTTCCTTCCCTTATGTGCCCTGCAGTGGGCCATTAGCCACCATATGATATCTTATTATCGGCAACACAATAGGGCACACATTAGACCCATGCAGGGAGAGCACAGTGATCCAACCAGCTCCACTGGCCAGACACTTTTACTGCTTGGGATTTATACTCCCCTAGCAACATGCTGCATTATTGCGATTGTCTGAATTGATCAAATTTATCCAAATCTATTTTTATTTTGTAAATAGATTTTCTAGAAACGTATTACAAATGTTTTTTTTTTTAAATCAGATTTGTGTATGAAGTGAGCAAGTATACCTGAGACTCCACATAAAATTTTATTAGAGCAATAAAAATTTGTGAAAAAAATAATGAATTTAATGATCTTTAATAACTGGGAAAATTGAGTTTTTCTTGGTAATGAGCCAAGGTATAAACCTTGTGCTGAATTGACCCAAAGTTGGAACTGGTTTTATCATTAGTGCGCAGGCTCATGAGCCTTGTAATAATTCTAACCCGATTTTCAACATCTAGACTGTATCTGGAGTTTAAATAATAACACTGTTTAATAGAACACAGACAAATATTTTTATCTAGGAATTCTAACAATTTTCATATAATGAATAATAAGCACAAGAACCACTTATAACTGAAGCAAATACATATTCTTAATATTTTTAAATACAAGAACTATTTAATACAATTTAATAGCACACAAAGTATAAAGAGAGATAAACTAAGGTAGCAATAATCTCATGATTTTTTTTTTTTTGTAAAAGATGATCTAATTGTAATACAAGTAAAAGAATGAAAACTCAATTCTACAAATAATATATTAAAAAATTACCTTTAGATAAAGAAACGAGTACAAACAGAGACCCCAGAAATAAGTGCATGGTCAAAATGTGTAAAATATTGTACAGGTTCCTTGAAATAATGACAAACTGTTTTCATAATATTTTGAAACAGGGTGGATCCTAGAGCTTCCAGCCCTTGAATATTTAGCCAAAAAGAAATTCATTATGAAGAAAAAGTGGGTGGAGGGATTGCTCTCCCACTTATCATCATAATGGGCTGGATTCTCTAAGCAGAGTAAGGTCTTATGCTACTTACCAAAGAGATATTTATATGTTTATGGGAACAATGCTATTTAGTAAGCAGGGATATACTAGTCCCAAAATTTGGAGAACCCATCCCAAAAGTTTGCCAGATAATGACATATTTTCTTGCTTGTTTCTTATATGTTAACCTTTAGTTGCCTGTATAGTCAAAAGGAGATGAAGCTTGTGATAGTTGCCTTATATCAAGTAAAAGAAAGCTTACAATTTAATAATTTTTTTTAAAACATTTTTTATTTTTTTTTATCAAGTTCTCCAACAGTCTTTAGGATGTTTTTTCTTTTTAATATTAATTTATTCCATTTATATTAATGTATTTAATAATATTTATTTAAAAAAAAATATTTAAAAAAAAGCTTTCAATTTAACCGCTCATAAAAAGAATCTTTATTGACCTTGTTTAGGTGTGCAAGAACTCAGAAAGTAATATTAAAATGGCATCAGGGTAAGTGTGAGCCCCAATCTGCCAAATTAATTAAGTCATACACACCTTATATAAAATGATACATTTTAGAGTTTAATTAATTGAAAATGTGGGGTTCATCCCTGGGAAACCCTTTAAAGAAAATGTTATTCATTTTTCTTTTTTCTCATCATATCTAAATAAAACATGTACATAAAACATAGTATAATTTTGAAGGTATCGCTTTTTAAAGTGTACATTGTGTGCTTCACACAGTTTCAAAATATTACAATTAAAATCTTCATTAAAATCTTAGATTCATCTTGTTTGCTATGTGCAGATTTATATAGAATGCAATATTAATGCAAATTTAGTAAAGATTGACAAGGAAGTATAACTTGTTAAATAGTTTCAGTATAGTATGCCCCGGTCACTCCACCCAGCAACCACCGGGAGCCGCGTGGGAGGAAGGAGAGGAGGGAGTCAGAGTGGGAAAAAGAGAGACACCAGGGAAGGGGGGGACAAAGAGACAGAGGGGTAATAGAGAGACACAGAGAGGGGTAATAGAGAGACACAGAGGAAGGGGGGACACAGAGACAGATGGGGTAATAGAGAGACACCAAGGAAGGGGGGACAAAGAGACAGAGGGGTAAGAAAACTTGGCAACTTGCTCAAGGTTTGATTGTACAGCAAGGTGAGTCACACTCTTTAAAAAAATGAAGACACAAGATCTCTCTGCAGGTCTCCCTTGCGAAGTGTGAAAACATGCAGTAACTGGTTGTCTATACAATAGACATGTGCATTCCTTTTCGTACAAATACAATTTAGTCCGAAATTTTGGACTTTTTCGTATTCGTTTACTAAAACGTAAATTAAAGTCCTACATACGAAATATAAACGAAACGAAAGGGCAAATGCCAAATGCGTTACCTTTTTGTTTCATTTCGTTTAATAGACTCTTAAGGTTAGGTTAATTCCCTTGCAGCACAGAGGAGGAACAGAAATCACTGGTTCTCCCTGCAGCCTGAAACTTAACCCATGCAGGGCTGCAAGGAGACTCTTACAAGCACGGGTTAAGCGACTTTTAGGTTAAGATAATGTACCTTCTGTAGGCTCGTTAATTATGAAGGGTGCATTTTTTATCTTCTTTACTTTTATAAATAATTCATTCTATATTGCTCTCTTTCAAACTGCAATGTTTCCCTTTTTGCTGCAAAAATACAGATAGATATGATCAATCATGATACCATTAAATAAGACAAGAAACACTGTCTGATTTTATAAGTTTTTATTGCTAATATATTATGGATTTCTGCTTATTACAATAGATCAACAATCATTTTTTTATAATTACATTTTATTTGCATTCATACAACAACAAAGAAATCAATGATTGACTTATTCATTTGTGTTTACATATATTTTCAAGACTGTTGGTGGACTGAAACATTGACATGATTGATTGGTGTTTTACACTGAACTAATACAAGCAAGTATTTCAGTTTCAAAGTCCTTCTCAGTGTACTCTTTCTGGAAATTCTATTACACAGAATTTATGCTTTGCACCAAGGCAGGAACAAGACCGAGAGATCAAGTGCCACATTCAAAAAGAACAAAGATTTATTGTAGCGTTATTGACAGTAATCCATTACAGTTAATCATTCTAAAATTAAACTCTCTAATAGAAACATAGAAACATAGAAACATAGAATGTGACGGCAGATAAGAACCATTCGGCCCATCTAGTCTGCCCAATTTTCTAAATACTTTCATTAGTCCCTAGTCTTATCTTATAGTTAGGATAGCCTTATGCCTATCCCACACATGCTTAAACTCCTTTACTGCGTTAACCTCTACCACTTCAGCTGGAAGGCTATTCCATGCATCCACTACCCTCTCAGTAAAGTAATACTTCCTGATATTATTTTTAAATCTTTGTCCCTCTAATTTAAGACAATGTCCTCTTGTTGTGGTAGTTTTTCTTCTTTTAAATATAGTCAATTTGTGTTAATCCAGATATATATTATTCTATATATTAGTCAAATGTTGGTAACTCAGAATTGGTATTGCAAACATAGCTGATATTAGCCATAACGCTAGGCAATATTATATGTTCCTGCACATCTACTGAATAGCTAAATTTCTTTACCATTGTACAAAAAAAGATTTAATCAGCAAAAGTGAAGCCGCTATAGTGAATTTCATTCCAGAACGGGTGATGGTTTCACCACTATTGCAAGTAAATTCCAGACCTACGGTTACACCACCCCCTGAGACATAAAAGGAACTAATATCACATAGAATGCGGGTCCCACAACCATAATAAGCTTCTTTACCTTCCTGACCTCCTGTAAAAAGAAAGAAAAAAAAAAGTTAACATAATAATCTAATTACTGAGACATTGGGCTGGAAAACAAAAGTAATTCACAAAAAATAACTTAACAAGCTGTTTTTTTAATTTTTTTGCCTTAATTGCAACTTTTTTGCTTTACAATCAAATTAGAAAGAAATACAGGTAGACATACTGGTTAATAGACAGGCAGACAGGACAGACAAAATGACAATATAGTTACATAGTCCGGCAGACAGACAAATACAAACAAACAAATACATCAAACTTAACCCCTTAAGGACCAAACTTCTGGAATAAAAGGGAATCATGACATGTCAGACATGTCATGTGTCCTTAAGGGGTTAAAAATGGACGGAAATACAGATATCTAGGTAGATAGAGAGATGGTGAGATAGATGGAAAGACTGATCTATCAGATGGATGGACAAATTGATTGTTAGAAATACACAAACAGGCACACAAAATAGAGGGCTTTGGTGCATAAGTTTGGATTTGAATTCTGAACCATACTGTTTTTATGTAAGTATGTATGTATATATGTATTTATTGATTTCTAACATAGTGATATTTATTCGTCAGTTAAATTCTTTATATGTTTGTCCTCAGCTTGAGAATAATTTGATTTACTGTAGTGATAACCTGGTTCAACTTAAATTTGGTTTTATTTTTCCCATTAAAGGGACACTCCAGGCACTCAGACCTCTTCTGCCCATTGGAGTGGTCTGGTGCCAACTCCCATCACCCTTAACCCTACAAGTGTAATTATTGCAGTTTTTATAAACTGCAATATTTACCTTGCAGGGTTAAGTCCTCGTCTAGTGGCTGTCTATTAGACAGCCACTAGAGGGACTTCCGGCTTCTTAAAACATGAAAAGTGTGTCATACGATGGTGGACGTCCTCACGCTATGCATGAGGACCTCCAGCATGTGCATTAGGTCTCCCCCGCCGGCTGACGTTGGCAGGGGAGAAGCGTGGGCAGAGCCTGACCCAGCACTGAGGGACATCGGCGCTGGATTCAGATAAGTCACTGAATGGGGTTTTAACCCCTTCAGAAACATGAGATGGGGGATGGGAAGGAGGGGAGCACTGGAGGATTCTGCAGTGCCAGGAAAACTGATTTGTTTTCCTGGAACTGGAGAGTCCCTTTCAATTCAAATAATAAAAAGAATCTAACTATTGCTAACTATTCATCATTAACATCATTAAAGGGACACTTTAGGCACTAGAATCATGCAATCTGATTAAATTAGCTATATAGCATCTGGAGTCCTCTAGCAATGTCCCTCAATTCAGTGTTAAACCACCATTTTCCAGCAGTTTAACACTATATAAGGCTCCTTGGCTGCCCACAACCTGGTATCTACTAGAAGAATGGACAGGGCAGAGATTAGACACTTCCTTCTAGCCATACAAAATGATGCCATCAATGAATGCTGAAACAGGCTGAAAGAAGTCTGCTGACACTCTCAGCCAATCACAGCCACCCACTGCTGCACAGGCTAATGCTTTGTTATTTGGATAAATCAAAAGACCACCCAAGTGCAGCAATATATTAAGGATAAACATTAATTACTTCCCTTTAGATCTAGGCTGTAACAAAGGATTCCTCAAATCCCAAATAAACAAAACAAGATACACCTAGAAAAAAACAAAAGCAGAGAACATTCATAGGGAAACACCGTTTAGTAGGAATGTCCCTGCTGTAAATATTGCACTCACAGAATAAAGGAGTAATTCAAACCCATCGAGGACATACGTTATCCATATTGTTTTGTGGTGTGATAACTGTTTTTGTCTTGATTGCTGACATGGATTGAAATCTCAACATTTGCCAGCCTACTAATGTGTTTCTGTATGTTGATAGTTATTGTGTTTGTAGAATGGAACTCTTTAGGCATTTTTATACACATTGGTCTTTACAAACAATTTCGTTTGGATATATGTGGGCTTAGTATGTTTATACATGTTGTAACTATTATTTGATACATATTTATACATATTTTTGTATTTCTTCGCTCCCTATTTTTCTTTTTCCTTTTTTTTTTTCGTCTGGTGCCGCGAGTTGCTTGAGTGGAACGCATATGCGTTCCAGCCGCCGATAGATGACGCATTGAGAGGGACGCGTAGAGAAGGAAGATCTCTTCCGGATCGGTGGAATGCATGTGCGTTCCACATTAACTAGGCGGAAGTCCATATATGGAATTGGACGCGAGAGCACTCAGAACACGTGTTATGGAGCACACGGATTGGTGGACAGGGCGTGGAATACGACGAGAGGGACTTTTAAAAGAAGACAGAAGACATAGGACTTTTATTGATGTATTTTACTTGATTGTATTATATGTTTTATTATTACCTCTCCTGATGAAGTCTATTGTATAGACGAAACGCGTAGAGCTGTGTTGATTTTTGCCTGCAATTCCTGTTACCTGCTTCTTCCATTTACCACTCTGGAGAGAGGGATACAGACCTTTGATGGGCATTTTTATTTTCCACTTCTTGTAAGTGTTTCAATAAAAGCGTGTTTTATATTATTAAGATTTCACACTATGTCCAGTTCTCCTTTTTTTGCATGTACCCTTGAGGAATTTCATTGCAAGAGCTAAAGAAACCTTGATGGGTTTGAATTACTCCTTTATTCTGTGAGTGCAATATTTACAGCAGGGACATTTCTAAACAGTGTTTCCCTATCAATGTTCTCTGCTTTTGTTTTTTCTAGGTGTATCTTGTTTTGTGTAATGCTTTGTTATTAGCAGATGCCCAGCGGAGAGGATGGGCTGCTAAGGACACTTTTTTTGTATTAATACATTAAAAACTGATAAACACTTAATGGAAGAATGGTGCCTGGAGACTCCAGAAACTTTAACTTAATCAACGAGATGAAGCATTTACAGTGTCTACAATATCCCTTTAATATCTGATGTAGAAAATATATAATAGCCCCACCTTGTGTTTAAAATAGAATTTGCAGTATCTGATTCTTGGCAATATTAATATAGGTTAATAATCTCCGGTCACTAACTTTTTAATAGGTTCCAATTTGTTTTTATTTTCCATTCATATGTGGCCAACTAACATGCTACTCCTGAGTTACCTCAATGAGTTACCATTTTTAAACTATTCTTCTACCCTTTGATTTCGTGGGGGCAGATCGGGGTTTGTTAAATTTTTTTTGTTTCAGAGTGCACACATTCCAGAAATCTTTACTCCAAGCAGTAAGAGGTTGTTCCTAGAGAGCTTTAATATCTACTAATGCATCCTGCATCCTGCGTTAACCCTTTGCAAGTTTAAACATATTCATAGTTTAGTGTCCATGGATCAGAATCAGAGGCTCCCGATTGGGCATACCACATCCTGGTGAAGATCAAGTTTGATTATGCAATGTATATATATTTCTACATTATGAAGAAGCTTTAAAGTGACACTATAGGCACCAGAATAACTAAAGCCTAATGCATTTTTCCTGGCTAATCATGGCAGCATTTAACATATGGGTTTAGCTCCTCCCTCTAACTCTCAGGACAGGAAACAATTAAACAATTAAGCATACCTTCCCCTGGTATAATAAGAACCCCATCAGCCATCACACCTCTTTCTTTTTCCTGTCCTCATAACTGCTTCCGCAAGGGAGTTTATGAAGCTCCTAGGTACCAGCTCAGAGGAATGGGAAAGACAGATTCACATTCCTCTCGATCTGAAAAGGAAGCTTTGGTGGTAGCTGAAAGAGGAAAACATTTCCAGAGGTTTTCCTGTGAAAGAAATCGACTGGATAGTCATCACGACAGATGCCAGTCAGTACGGATGGGGAGCACATCTGGGAAAATCTTTCATCCAAGCAGAATGGCCTCAGAGGGCTCAGAACCTGTCTTCAAATATAAGGGAGTTGAGAGCGACATCTCTGGCTCTTCTCCACTTTCAGCACCAGATAAAGGGAGCCTGGGTGAAATTAAGAGTAGACAACAAGGCGGCTGCCGCCTATCTCAACCATCAAGGAGGCACCAGGAGTATCTCGCTGATGAAAGAAGTGACCGCAATCATGAACTGGGCACAAATACATGTGGAAGGCCTGCGTGCGGTCTTTCTCCCAGGAAAGGAGAATGTGTTAGCAGACTTCCTCAGCAGACACCAGGTGGAAGCCACGGAATGGCATCTTTCAAGGCCTGTGTTTCAACAATTGGTCCAGAGGTGGGGTCTTCACCAAGTGGATCTCATGGCGATGGCTCAGAATGCTCAAGTCCCTTGTTTTGTATCCAGAAAATTCCATCCGAAAGCACTGGATCAAGATGCTCTTTCAATGAAATGGCCCTTTCATCTGGTGTATGTTTTTCCCCCCCATTCGTCTCTTTCATGCTGTGCTGAGGAAGATTTCCAGAGAACGTTGCAGAGTGATTACTGTAATTCCCTTCTGACCAGGACATCCTTGGTTTCCTCTTCTGAAGAGGTTGGCGATAGAGGAACCTTGGGAAATTCCAGTCACAGAAGATCTCCTGACACAAGGCCCAGTGATTCATCCAGAACCTTACAAGCGCAGGATTCATGCATGGCTGCTTAAAGGCAATCCTTAAAGGAACAGGGTTTATCTGACCAGGTGGTCTCTACCCTGTTAGGTTCCAGAAAGATCTCCACTTCCTCTACCTACAACAGAATTTGGGAAGCCTTTGCGATATGCTTAAATTCAACCGTGCAAAGTCCTCCTACGATCTCTCAAGTCTTGGGTTTCCTACAAGCTGGCCTGGAGAAGGGTCTTAGTCTTAACACTCTTAAAGTGCACTGCTCAGCTATCTCTGCTCTTTCTGACATTCGATGGGCACTTCATTCTATGGTGGTTCGCTTTTTCAAGGCTGTTTTATGTATTAGACCTCCTATTAGACAACTGGCGGCTCCTTGGAATCTGCCTCTGGTGCTTCAGGCTCTCACAGATCCTCCCTTCGAACCTATTGGCGAAATTCAGATGCACATGCTTTCTCTGAAGAACCTATTATTGCTGGCTCTAGTCTCAGCTAGAAGGATGTCTGACATCAGAGCTTTTTCAGCCGAGGAACCTTACACTTCCTTCTTCGATGATAAGGTCATTCTCCGCCCGAGACCTGAATTTCTTACCAAGGTGGTTACACCTTTCCATCTCCAACAGGAGATTGTCGTGCCTGCCTATTTTCAGCATCCTTCTACTCCTGAGGAGTCAAGGTGTCACATGCTGGATCTTAGGAGATGTTTGATGATGTATATAGAACGCTCAGCTGCTTGGAGAAAATCCTCTCAGTTATTTCTTATACCTTGGGGTTCTCGTAAAGGGGAAGCCGCTTCTGTCTCCACTCTTCATTCTTGGACATTATATGTGATTTCCAAGGCTTATAAAGTTAGGAATGTTCCTGTTCCCAAAGGCATCAGAGCTCATTCCACAAGATCCATTGCTACCTCAAGGGCTGCAGAGTCAGGTGTTCATGCAGAGAGCATATGTAAGGCTGCAAATTGACTAAAGACCTTTGTGAAACACTACAAAGTGGATGTGGCTTCTCGCTCGGATTCAGAGTTTGGCCTCTCTGTCCTGAACTCCTTTAACCCTCAGAGATGATTTATTTATTCAACTATTTTGTAGCATGTATTTCCCTCCCTGTGTCATTATTGCTTGGGGAATCCCATATGTTAAATGCTGCCATGATAAGCCAGGAATACGGAAAATGTATTCATACTTACCCTAATTTTCTTTTCCTGGCTGTCATTCATGGCAGCATTTCGTTTTCCCACCCTCTTTTGGATATTCGTCTTGTTACTTGACTGAGGTGTTATGGCTTATGGGGTTCCTATTATACCAGGTGAAGGTATGCTTAATTGTTTAATTGTTTGTGTTTCCTGTCCTGAGGGAGGAGCTAAACCCATATGTTAAATGTTGCCATGAATAATAACCAGGAAAATAAAATTACGGTAAGTATGAATAAATTTTCCGTAATTCTGATTAGAAAAGGCAGTGTTTGCATTGCCTCCTGTTACCACCTCCAGTGGTTGCCACTTGGACAGTCACTAGAAGAACTTTCTGGTTGAGTTCCTACAAACAATGCAGGACCAGCTTTTAGTATCTTCACACATTGCATGGAGACGCTGTCCTTTTCCTATAGAGATACACCGAGTCAATGCATTGATTGCTATGAGAAGATGCTGATTGGTGCAGCTCATGTGCTCTAGCATCCAAATTCTTCCCTACATGAAAGTATTGGGTTCGCTGAGATCAATATTGATTATTATTAATGAACTCAACAAGTGGAGGCAGGACGACTGCAGCTAATAAAGGCAAATAAATTGGATCAGTTATCGTGGTGGTGGGTGGAGGGGGGTGATGGAATGTGAAATGATCTAAATAATGATACCAATACTGTTAGGAATACATTATTGCATTCCTAATGCTACAATGTTCTGTTAAAGTTATTTAAATTTCAGATTATAGTTTTAATTGCATATTTTAAGTAATATTGTACTATATAATGAACCAAGTGAAAAACATTTATGTAATATTATAATTCTGATAATTTATAAAGCGCCAAAATATTCTGTGGCACTTTACAATATTTTATCATTGGTTGAGACAATTACATGTTCCGGGTGTCCCTCCGATTCCTCTTTTACACCATAGCAATTGTTTGGATAGCTAAATAAATAAAGTAATTCTGTATACAGAATAATCATCCAGGAAAAAAGGCATATTTTAGGAACAAAGCTTACCTGTCACTTGCTTCCTTAGTTGAACACATGTATTTTCATTCCCAGTACATTGCAGAGCAGATGAAGGATTGCAAGAAGTATCAATTAAGGATGAGCAGGTTTTACATTGATATCCATTTGGTCTGGTATTAAGCACTGGTTCTGCAAGGTATGATGAAAGCATTAATCAGTTATAGAAGAGGTGGGTTACCAGGCAGTAACAATTACCCACAGGCATTAGTATAGTAAAGAATGTGGGCTTAGTGAAGTCTAAAACACTATGGCTGCCTGTGCTCATTTGCATGTCAAGCAGGGAACTCTGGGATATTTGTGGAAACAAATTTGTCACCAGTGATATTTATATATATATATATAATAGTTATTTTCTTATTTGTTAATTTATTGGAATACTAATAATAATATATACTTGTTTTATTATTATTATTATTATTATTATTATTATTATTATTATTTAAAAGTAATTATCTGTGCTCGACAGTCCATGAGCTGCCATGGTTAGATCATGAAAAGGTTAAGACAGGTTACTGGGCATATTTCATTGCAGTTAATACATACAGGTTAGGGGCTGAGGTGAGCTGCAAGGCATAGACTAAATGTATCATGAGACATAGGGCGCAGTGAGAAACAGGGGTGGACATTGTGATGTGTAGTTCTAGTGAAGCTTCTCACATGATCAATTTCTGAACAAGCTCCGGCACTAGCAGAGCAAAGAGTAGAGTACCACCCGCCTCTGCCCACCATTCTCATATTGTAATTGCGTTCTTTTATGTTGTTGTGTTTTATGAATGGGGTTAAGAAATCTCCACTATAAGATATGAAAACAATGTATATGGGTTGGATCAATAGTCAATACTATTGGTGATTAATGCATATCTATATAATTCTTGTAGGATGTGTAGCAGTTAATGACAGATGTGGACATTACAGTAGTTCTACTTCTATAAGATTGTCCATACCTGTATTTTGAAGGTCTTATAAACATGTTTAAGGGCTAGTCACTAAACTGAATTTATTAATAATTAGCAATGGACTTGCAAAATCATGGTTAAAATAACCAAATTTTAAGGAACAATCTTCATCGCAGTTATTATTCCAGCTCAACTACTTTTATCTAATATTTGGAATTCTTCAGCTGTTAGTTCAGTAAAAAATGCTTGACATGTCGCTCACTTAACATAACTGCCTGAGATAATTTTACTGCTTCCAAACTCAAAGAAAAGCTTATACTACTTAAATGACCACTATAGGCACCCAGACCACTTCAGCTCAATTCAGTGGTCTATGTGCCAGGTAGCCCTGGATTTAACTCCACAGCTGAAAGCATAAAGGTTTCGGATAAACTACTATGTTTTCATAGAGGGTTACTCCTGCCTCTAGAAGTGCTTCCGTGATTCTTAGTTAGAGATGTCGAGATGAAGCTGCCTTCAACATGGATGCTGTCCAGGAAGTAGAAGGGTCTGGGAGGGAGGGTCTGCTGGAGATTGGCCAGGATGTGTCAGCTGACCGGAGTTCGCCACGAACGGTTCGTGGCGAACCGTGGCGAACCGTTCGCGAGAAGTTCGCGGACAGTTCGCGACATCACTATTCTTAGTGTGAAAATCAGACTGAGATGATGCTGACGTCCATAGGAAAGAATTGAGTAATGCTTTCCTATGGGCTTTTTGAATGTGCGCGTGACTCTGGCCACGCATGCGCATTCGGAGCTGATATCGGTAGGGGGAGGAGAGATCACCAATGCTGAGGGAGCCTGGCTCTGGATTAAGGTAAGTGGCTGAAGGGTTTTTTTTTTTCAGCTCAGCGGGAGAGGGGCCCTGAGGGGGAAGGGGGGGATTTAATAACCCTATAGTGCCATGAAAATTAGTTTGATTTCCTGGCACTATAGTGCTCCTTTAAACCATGTATAGACATGGTTTATGTATAGACATGTTTTAGGATAAGGCCAGGGACTAATGAAAGTATTTAGAAAATTGGGCAGACAAGATGGGCCGAATGGTTTTTATCTACCGTCACATTCTATGTTTCTATGTTTCTATCTAACCGAGCCAGACGGTAAAGGTTCAATCCACTGCCCAAATTAAAATATATAAATAAAAATCAATCCTTAGTTGGTATTCTACCATTTAATTATACATGTTTCATTGGTGGTATATCTGAAAACAGTCTGCAAAAGCTACACAGCTCTTGTCTGCAACATTTGCAAGCCCTCCCTTTCTACCCCAGCCCAGACTTTCTGTGACTGTCCAATTACAGGCTTCCCAATGCAAATAAAATAAGTATTGTGCTCTGTGCAATTGCTGATGTGGAGCTAACCCATAAGTGATGCTACCATGATTAGCCAGGAAACCTTATTTGTAGATTTAATACATTATTTACTGACTTAATATCTAAATTGTTTCCCCCATTCAAAGTTATGCTACCCATTTAGCTGTAAAGACATTTAAGATCAATCTGCCTGACTTTTCATTCACTATAGGATAAATAACATATAGATAGACACTTACCGGCAGGTACTGATGGAGAACAGTAATTGGATGAACAACAAGTGGTCTGCATAAAGATTTCTGCACCATAATAGCTCATACTGCCTTGGACATTACATTTGTTTGTTGGTGCACATGATCTAACAAGATCTAGAACTTTGCTGCCATCTGAGGATATTATATTAAAATTACTATTAAAATATGTAATACAACAGCACAAAACAATAAATAAATAAAATCTTAAATGGCACATTTTTTTCACATTAAATAAACCTATATTGTATCCAGAAATGGATTACAGGGTTCTACAATTCAAGGTTAATACCATGCTGTGTTATAATGTACATCTTCTATGTCAAAGTCACTACTATGGTCTGGGCACATGGCGTCCTGTTACATGTCTGCCTATGAACTGTCAATGTGTTACCTTAAGCTGAATGTATTAAATTTAGTTGTACTCAATATGCATTTGCGACACAACACTTTACAACAGGGGTATTCAAACCTCGGCACTCCAGGTGATGTGAACTATATATCCTCCAATGCTTTGCCAGTATCATGGTTGTAAGAATATAATGAGAGATAATATCTGGAGGGTTGAAGGTTGCCTACCCCTGCTTAGGGGGTCCAATATGAAAAATGTTGCATATAAAATATACTAAATAATTACGACACAATTACTATTCCAGTGATAACCATAAAGATTTAGTGAACCCAAAGTGAAGTAAAAGTGTACACAAAGACCTAAACAAAGAACCTGGAGGAAAAGTTTACCCTGTATTAGCATGTGCCTGGGGATACCTACCATTGCTCATGTCTATGTTTTGTTGTCTGTTGCTTGTTCAATCCTTTCCTCCAATGAAGCTGATATAAGTGAATGTTGATTCCATTGTTCTAGAAGAGGGCTAGCTCTGTCCCCAGAGCAGTTTAGACCTACAGTGGAACCTCAGAACTCGGATGGTTCCTTACCCGAACAATTTGGACTTCCCTTTCCCTGCACCAGTCTGCTGCTTTCTCACCCTTTGTAACTAGCATTTTCACAGTCTGTTTCACTCATTTACCTTTTCACTTGTTCTGTCACACATCTCACAATTTTCCCATGTGTAATTGGATGCAGATGCTACTACTGACAAATAAAAACTATTTTGAGACCTAAACGGCATTTTACTGAAAGGCAAACAATTGAGTTTCTCTAAAGGTTCATCTGTTATCAGAATCCTCATATTGTCATTTTTTTTTTTACTTTTGAAATGAAATTTCCACACAGAAAACATGAAAAATTATTAACTTGTTTTAACTTGCATTGTTGATAGTTACATTTTGCTCAATATATTTTTTATATAAATGCCATACCTGTTTTAAGGGTTAGCATGTAAGCTGATGCACAGGCGTATCCAGATGGACAGGCCACAGAGCTCCCTGTGCAGGATGTGGAACCCCTTGTGATACATGATACACATTGAAGACTGGAAGATACTAAAAGATATTTAAGGATAAAAAATAGATCACAATATGAATGATAGATCTAAATCTCATTATCAACTCAATTCATAAAATGTTTAATTTCGCTTCCTATGTTATTAACATAAAACCCCAAATTGCTGCTTTGCTAAGCTTTAGAAGATGTACCATGGCAAAGGAAACATTTGAAATGTAAGGAATATGCTCCTTAGACAAGCTAATAAGTTACATGTACTCAGGGCCGGCACCCACCGAGATGTTTCATATTGTGCATATTATGTGCTGCAGCTTAAGAATAGTTGGACATGCTGCTTTGTGTATTTGTGTATTTGGGTCTCTTTGATTGCCGAAAGACATTTTAAGCACTTGAACAATAGCACTTGCTCTGGGTGTGGGAAGATTGATTATAGGTAAGGTATTGACTGAAAGGTATTCTAGAGTGCCAGGAAAACAAAACAGTTTCTAAAGTGCTTCCTCCCTTGCGCCCTCCCACGGCGCTGAAGGAGTTAAAACCCCTTCAGTCACTTACCTTAATCAGGCTCCACCCACACTACTCCCCTACCGACATCAGCCAGCGGGGGAGACTAATGCGAATGCGTGGCAATGGCCGAGCTCGCATTAGGATTTCCCCATAGGAAAGCATTATTCAATGCTTTCATATTATCTCCTTCTCGGTTAATAATTTTGTTGCCTAACAATAATTTTTTTTTAATATAAATATTAACATTTTAGTATTGGCAGAGTATATTAATATTTTAATATGGGTGGGTGGAAAACATTAATATTTTAATATGGGGACAAATCTGACACTGGAAGTCCTCATTTAGAGCGTGAGGATGTCCGCCATTGGATAACAGACCAAAGTTCCATTTCAATTCAAGAATTCCCTCCAGTGGTTGTCTGTTAGTCACTAGAGGTGGAGTTAACCCTCAGGGGTAATAATTGCAGTTTATCAGAAACCACTGTAGGGTTAAGGGACATGGGACGTTACACCCAGATCACTTCAATGAGCTACGTGATAGGTTGGCTATACGATTATGTGACATAATTTTGTAGACTAACAATTTTTGTCAATTTTTTGTCGGCTAAAATTTTTGAGATTTAGTTGACTAAAATTAGACTAAAACAACTAAGATGACTAAAATACGGCTAAAACTAAAATGGCATTTTAGTCAAAACACTATAACTAAAGCTGAATTGAAATTTGGTGCCAAAATGAACACTGAACAGAGAGGCTGTGGAAAGGGGCAAAAAGTATTTAACTAAACCCATTCGATTTTAGTCATGTTGACTAAAATCTGCTGGACATTTAGTTGACTAAAACTAGACAAAAACTAAAACAATTCAGATAACTAAAATACGACTAAAACTAAAATAGCTTTTTAGTCAAAAGACTATTACTAAACTAAATTTAAATTTGCAGCCAAAATTAACACTGTGTGACCTCATCCGCTTATTTGTAAAATCGAGCAACTGTGAAACGTAATTTTTTTCCCAAACATTTAGGTTTAGAATAAAATAAATAGATTAATTAAAATTAAGCTGTTTTATAGCAGATCACTGCCTTCTCTAGTGTTCACTGATAATCTAAGGTGAGGCAAAGAGGGAGTTTTAATGTATACCTCTTCAATCAGACTTTGTGGACAGGTAAAACCAGCCATGTTAAATAGTCGTTAACCAACTGGAGGAAATGTTTCTGTCATAGGAAAAATTCAAACAATGGAAACGTGATCTATAAATATGTGGTGGCTGTCATTCCCCTAATAAATGATTACAATGTTATGATCAAGATCAGAGATGTAAATTAGATAGGGCATGATTATTGGGTAATCCTGGGAGATCCTGGTTGTTACTTTGACCGGTAATGTGACAACATACGTTCGGGCAATGGGAGATCCCCTGCAGAAGGTCTTTATTACCTCAACATGTGAGGGATTTATTTCATTTTAAAGGACCCCAAGGCATCTAAGTATCAATCATGTCGACCATTATTTATTTTTGGACTTGTGAGATCCATGAACAACTGCAAATAACGGTCCAAATGATTTAAACTTTACTGACTGAGGAAACGATCAGGATCTCTTACAATCGGATAACGTAATACATCCTGTAGCAAGTCTACCATGCACAAATCTACACAGTGCTGGGCTTGTAAAAACTATGCTTTTATGCTCATACTTTACTCTTGCAATACTCTGTAACAGATATGTCAACACTCTTACAGTTGATTATAATAAGCAGATGAATGTTGCGCTATGGACCACAAGTCCTGCATGCTAGCATCCCAGGAGTAATTTTCTTCTTTTGCCTGCCTCATTATGAATAGAACTTGTTGAAACATACTTTGTCAATACTTTTATCACAGAGCATCAAACTTAAGAAACAGAGAGATTCGGAATTTGATATTTTTAAAAAGTGTCGCATCCACAATCCACATGTGGATCAAAACAGAGCCATCTGTTCAACTAAAGTATTCACATTTTGTACCATTTTAATTGACACTTTGAAAGCACAGTTTAGTACGCATTAATATTAAAAATCCTTTTCAGGGTCTCCTACTGCAAATACTTTTTCTTACACTAAATTGGTACTAAACAGGTTCTACAAGTGTTCAAATAAACATCCAATCACAGGGAAAGTAAAATTAGACATCAGTACCAGGATTTGTGCAGGAAAATGTAAAATCAACAGCCAAGCCACCTCCTATCACACTGTAGGTGCCAACATCACACAAAGTGCTGGTTCCACAACTACTAATAGTCTCTATAGTTCCACCTATAAGAAAAAATATTATTTATTAAATAACATTGGAATTATTATGAATATGAGATATTGGAGTGAAAATTATTAAAATAAAAAAATAGATAATTATAGATACGAGAGAAAAACTCTTACAAACGTTCAATCAGGAAACACTAACAGAGGCTTAAAGGAACATTATAGCATTAGGAATACAAATCTGTATTCTTAACTCAATATTGTCCTACTCAAGGCCATTCCTGGGCGGGTGCACCTCTCCAAGGCACCGGAAGGTGGGGGGGAGCAGAGAAGAGATGGAGCGTCACAAAATGTCTTCATCCAGGTGTCTGTGACCCTAGGATCATCCTTGGTTCTACAGCATGATTCATTTTAGGTCCACCCTGTTTGGAGTAAAAACCTGAAGAAAAGTGTTTTTTTTTACTTACCTTTTACCCAGTGCTAGGACTATTTTATTGATACCGCCCAATCCCCCAACAACATCATCTGGCTCTCTAAATTCAATGCTTCTCATAGAGAAGGATTAGTGACTGATACGCATATGCAGCAAGAACTGTGCACCCATGCAAATACTTCTCATAGGAAAACATAGAATTCAATGTTTTCCTATGAGCTGCAACATCACTGTGACTGCATTTTATGTTTTCCAGCAGAAGTGCCTATAGTGGCTATCAGGAATATATCTTGTAACGTAAAGGTTGCTGTTTCTACAAAACTGCAATGTTTCACATGGAATGGTCACAACTACAGGGCCACTGTGCCCATATCCTTCTGGGAGACTTCAGTGTTCCTTTAACAATCGGACAATCTGCCCTAGGCAGAAGCAAGCTGTACACCTGTCTGATGAGAGGAGGACATATTATATATCTACAAATTACAAATTAACAATACTGCCTATTCTCCAAAGTAACAGGAAATACTCTTCACTTTTGTACGTACTTTGTACTGTATGTTAGACAGTGATCCATACAAGGAAGGTTTTGGTGAGGATTATTACCTGTTTGCTTTGTTTGGCTAACACACATATTCTCACTCCCAGTACACTGCATTGTGTTTGAAGAACAAGAAGAACTTGGTGAGATACAGGTGGGACATACCAGCCCATTCGCTTGAACATTATCCGGGGGCACTGAAAGATAGCAAGAGAATGCAGATTAGTTACTGTAGCACTTTTAGACTTTATTTCGTGATGGAGAGCACTGCTGTCTGTTTCTTACAGGGTTATTGGATAATTGTCATGATTCAAAAATAATTCAAAGTTTATTTCAAACTTAAGTTAGGCCAAAATTGTTTGAATTGAAAAGATTCATCAAGTCAGTTATGCTTATGGTTTGTCTACAATCGTCTACAATTACAAATTCACTTTGATTTCCTGAAATTCCTCACTTTATTGAATAACCCTGCTAATATGTTATCATTATCCACTAGTCACAGAGGATGTTCTATATATATTCTACCACCAACCTCTCCTGAACAGCTACATTGTTTTCAATTTATTGTAGAAATTTTGAACAGTGTTCCAAATCCAATGCGAGAAAAACAGAACGATACTATATAAATTTAGAAATAAATGTATTTATAAAAAGGGGTCTATATGGTATCGTACACCATCATCAACACACTCACTTCTCTGACAAGATCTCTACATCTTTCTTATTCCCCTTACAATACTTCCCCTAACCTCACTCCCTCTGCTGTTCTATGTTCATTCGCACCCACTACAGTGGAAGAGGTTTCTGCTCTGCTCCAGTCCTCCCGTCCCACCACCTGCTCCCTAGATCCATCTCATCCGTACTCTGTCTTCTTCTCTTTCTCCACCTCTCACTAAAATACTCAATCTCTCTCTCCCCTCTGGCATATTTACATTACCTTTCAAACATGCAACTGTAACCCCAATTCTAAAAAAGCCTTAACCTTGACCCTAACTCCCCATCCAACTACTGTCCTATCTCGCTACTGCCTTTTGCATCCAAGATCCTTGAAAGAGTTGTGTATGCAAGATTGACAGACTTCATTGAGTCTAACTCTCTGCTAGACCCGCTTCAGTCTGGTTTCCGCGCTAACCAAAGTAGCCAGTGATCTACTTGCTGCAAAATCTTGTGGTCACTACTCTATCCTAATTCTCCTTGACCTGTCTGCAGCTTTTGACACAGTTGATCATCAATAGCTTCTTCTCATTCTCCGCAATATTGGTCTACAAGATATTGCTCTCTCCTGGTGCTCCTCCTACCTCTCCCAGCGCTCTTTCAGTGTTTCTGTTGGTGTCCCCCAAGGTTCAATCCTTGGTACCCTACTGTTCTCTATTTATACTTCCTCCCTTGGTAAACTTATTAGCCCCTTTGGCTTCCAATATCATTTCTATGTGGATGACACGCAAATCTACCTGTCCTCTCCTGATCTCTTCCTGTCCCTCTTTACTAGGGTTTCTGACTGCCTCTCTGCTATTTCTAACCGGATGGATGCCCACTTCCTTAAACTCAACTTGACCGAAACTGAAATTCTAGTCTTTCCTCCCTCAAGTGTTGCTACTCCTGTGTCTCCCTCCCTCCAAGTCTACTACCATCAGCTTCACAATGCAGGCTCACTGCCTAGATGTTCTCTTTGACTCCGACCTCTCCTTCACCCATCATGTCCAGTCTATTGACAAATCCTGTTGTTTCCATCTCAAAAACATTGTGCGCATCTGACCCTACTTAACGCCAGATGCGACTAAGGTGCTGGTCCATTCCATTGTCCTTTCTCGCCTTGACTACTGTAATCCGATTCTCAGTGGTCTTACATTCTCCCACCTTGCACCGTCCATAATGAATGAAGTGACGAGGCTCATCTTCCTGTCCACCAGCACCTCCCATGCCTCACCTTTCTGTCAGTCCCTACATTGGCTTCCAGTAAGATATAGGGCTCACTTTTAAATTATTTTACTTCCTTTCAAATCTCTACATAATGCTGCTACCACCTATCTATCCTCATTTACACACAAGTATGTCCCATCTAGCCCTTAAGCTCTGCTGAAGACTTATGTGTATCTTCTTTCCGTACTCCCACCTTTGATGCTCACCTTCAAGACTTCTCCAGGGCTGCACTGTTCCTGTGGAACTCACTTCCCTCCTTCCCGTTAGATGCTCACCCAGTCTCCACTCCCTCAAAAAATCATTAAAAACCCACTTCTTCATAAAAGCATTTCAATTAAACTGTTAATAGCTCCCGACTGATTCCTCTCTTGCAACTGTCATTATACTGTCTAATACTATCTAATACCTTTTGTGTCACTTTACCCCACTCCCTCTAGCATGTGTGTCCAACTTGTTCCTGTGTGTCCAACTTGTCTAGTTAAAATTACATGTCTGTTCGTCCACCCACTGTAAAGTGCTACGGATTTTGTCAGCGCTATATAACTAATAACATAATAACATAATAATAATAATAATAATAATATACAGTCTGTCTAATAGTGTGACCCAAAATGTTAGAGGTAGGAGCACTTTTGTCCCCATCATTTTAATATGCATTTAATATGGATTGAAAAAATTCTCCAAGCCAATTCCAGTTTAATTTTTGGTATTCTGGCCTTAAATTTGACATATACTTTGAATTCCAACAGTTTTCACTTTCGTAAAATATCTTGTGAATGCACCATGGTACAAGATTTCCTCCTCCCAAGTTGGCCATGGTTGGTTGGTGCTGATACAAGATGTCAGAGACAAATATTCTCATCAGGTTTAGTCTTTCAGACAAATCAAATTTCAGCTGACTTTTGGAATGTGAAAATGTCTGAATTCAGAATTCTGAAGTTCCGAGTTCAAAATTTGGCAACATTCAAAATAACCAAAAGTGAAAGATTACGGAATAAATTGTTCCGAAAATCCATTTGTTTTCATAAGCACTGCAAATTAGTGATTTATCTAGTATGCAAATGAAATGGCAAAATTAAGAAAAAGTTTTGGTTTTTTCTTAGTTTTGATTTTTCAGCTGTTATAGATAGCTATCTAAATTTGTATCCTTACGTGGGATTGCCATTTATTAGCATGCCAACTAAGGAACTTATCTACTAAGCAACTGGAAGAACAAATTTAGGGACCTTGGCTCTTCTCATTTTTGCTCTTTCAGTTGTTCAGTAGATAGCTCACTGGTTTGGTATCCTATCCTTACATGGTATTTATTAGAGCACTGTTTAGTAGATAGGTTCCTCATTATGGCACCCTTGTGTGGGACGGCCCTTCTAAGGATACCAAATTAGGGCAGTGTTTAGTAGATAGTTTTAGTAGATAGCTGAACGAATAGGCAATCTAACATAAGGGTACCATATTAGGGGAGCTATCTACTAAACAGTGCAATCATTTGGTATCCTAAGTACGGAAATTACACATAGGGGTATCTACTAATCAGCATCTGTAGGAAATAATGAATATCTGAAATTCAGAAGTTTATGAACATTTTCAGATGAAATTACAACATTTTGCTGAAACTTATTTTGGAATTACCAAAGCAAAAAAAATTTTTTTCCCCACATACACATGTCTACTTTACAGACCCCTTAGTCTCTTTTAATAATTTGTTTGCGATTGTGCCTGTCTTGATACAGTCAAGCAAAGAATGAAAATATTAGTAAATATTAAAGAAGCATTATAGCCACCAGAACAACTGCAGCTTATTGTATTTGTTCTGATGAGTAGAATTATTCCCTTCAGGCTTTTTGCAGTAAACACTGTTTTCAGAGAAAATGCAGTGTTTACATTACAGCCTAGGGATACCTCCACTGGCCACTCCTCAGAGAGTCTAATAGAGGTGCTTCCTGGGGCAGGGCTGCACACTGTGCAGTACTGCCATTCAGAGTCTCCACCTTCTGAGTGCAGACACTAAGCTTTCCTCATAGAGATGCATTGATTTGATTAATCACTATGAAGAGATGCTGATTGGCCAGAGCTGTGTTTGACTTGTGCTGGCTCTGCCCCTGATCTGTCTGCTTGACAGTCTCAGACAATCCTATGGAGAAGCATTGCAATTTACTCAGACCACCATTTCTGATGATGTCAGCAGACAAAATGATGTTAGAGGCAGACAGGGGCAGATGCAGCAGCTGCAGACTTGAATATAACTAAGATTTTATTCTATTTAGGGTGGCAATAGAGGGGCAGGAGGAAGGGGGGGGGGCTAGATGGGGGTTTTAACTCCATAGGGTCAGGAATACATGTTTATGTTCTGAAAGAGGGGTAACCACACTCAGTGGATTACTCTGGCTTTGAGATCTTAATAAGACACTAGGCACCAAAACAACTTTAGTTTAATTAAGCAGTTTTGTGTATTGATCATGATTCGGAAGTTTCACTGCTCAATTCTCTACCATTTAGGAATTAAATCACATTTGTTTCCTTCCATGCAGCAATAGCCACCTCTCTCCTGGTTATGACTCACACAGTTTGCATGAAAACAATGGTTTAATTTTCAATCAGATGTTAATTTGCTTTAGAAGTTGTATCTCTTGCTCTGTAAATTTAACTTGCATCTTACACACAGCAGTCTCCATCACGATCAAACAGACTACGAAAAAAAAATCTAAATCAAATAGAATGTGCAATAAATGAAGTTTAAACACTGGATGACTCTTTATAGGAAGTGTTAGGAAGACTGTGTAAATCACATGCAGGGGGTTGTAGTAACAAAGTAATTTAACTCCTAAATGGCAGAGAATTGTGCAGTAAAACTACAGGAACATGATCTATACACCATTAAAATTAAGATTAGTTGTTGTGGTGACTATAGTGTTTCTTTAAGCTAGAGGTTATTCTTTGGGTTTAATTGGATAAGTAATAAAAAGTGTACTGATCTCCCTGTAGCCCAGTTGTTTCTCTGTAGAGGGTCATCATGCCAATCTCTTGGAAGCAGAGTAATAAAACATTGAGGTAAGTACAGCCAAGCAACCTATGTTTTCCTCTCTCCCTGCGGCATCACCCTTCTTGTTGCCACTGAGATAAGGTGATATAGGAAGAGAAGCTGCATACCTAACTCTTTCAATAACTGACATTTCAGAGAAATATTCAGAATAATGACATATAAGTAAGTACTTACACATAGGCATAGTTGGAGAACAGTTGTTTGTTGAACAACAGGAGCTGGCCATATAAATTTTGACACCAGAATAGGTCATAGATCCAACAATATTACACTTGGATTCTGGAGCACATGATCTAACAACATCTATAGTTGCTTTGCCTGTGAATGATACATTAAGATAGCATTAAGAGTGACATTGTAAATAATTGTTTATTCTGCGGGTATATTTTTTTATATTCTCAGTAATACTTGATATTTCGTGCAAAAATAAATAAAACTTCAATACCAACAATGTTTTTTGACCCACCCTTCCACCAGTTTTCTAAATAATGGGTTAGCTGATATTATTAACAAACAAACAAATGTTATTTATAAAAAAAATAAAAAATGACATAACAGTGAGTGCAATGGGTGTAATTATATGCAATGGCCTTTCTAGAAGTCAAGCCTACAATACTGTTGGAATGCAATTGGGGAAAGTCATCACTATTTAAAAAGGCAGGAGTCAAAATAAAATAACATAAATACATTTTTAAATGTTGTTCTTTGGTTATTTTAATTATACATATCTGTATCCAGTTTAATATATAATACAGTTAAAGGGACATGCATTACTTGACAATTGTTACTATAAACTTGGTCAGATTGCATTATTGGGCACGCCTCTCTCTCTGCTAGGAGAGTTTCTTCAGCCGCATTTCCCCTCCCTCTTCACCTCCCACACGCTTCCCAGTTGCTGGACGTGATTTATTTATTATTTTTTTTGGGATGAGTGCCAGAAACTGTTGAAATTTATATATATAATATCATATGTATTTATATATGACTCAATCATCTGGGGTGGCAAGACATAGCCCCTTACATTTTATTGGTCAATATATATATTTATTTTTTTCTAATATAAAATATTCCTTTCAGAGTAAAACATTTAATTATACAGTAAGCGTACTCACATGCAGATACAGACAATCTCACTGACATACGCAAGCTCATTGATACACAGCGTCATAGACATTGATGTACATAAGTTCATTGGCATAAATACACAAGCTTACAGATGCACACAAATAGGCTCACTGACAGACAATCTCACTGACATGCACAGACAAGCTTATTGTCATACACACACAAATGTTGTACAGACAAACTCTGACATACACAAGCTTACTACAGACAAGCTCACACACACACACACACACAAGCTCACTCACTAGAATGCACACACACACACAAGCTCACTCACTAGCAGGCACACACACAAGCTCTCTCACTAGCAGACACACATGCACAGACAAGCTCACTCACTAGCAGGCACACACACAAGCTCACTCACTCGCAGGCAGACACACAAGCTCTCTCACTAGCAGACACAAACACACACAGACAAGCTCACTCACTAGAAGGCACACACACACTCACTAGAAGGCACACACACAAACTCTCTCACTAGCAGACACACACACACAGACAAGCTCACTCACTAGCAGGCACACACACAAGCTCTCTCACTAGCAGGCACACATACACCAGCTCTCTCACTAGCAGACACACACACAAGCTCACTCACTAGCAGGCACACACAAATAAACACACAGACAAGCTCACTCACTAGCAGGCACACACACACACAGACAAGCTCACTCACTAGCACACACACACACAGACAGGACCGAATGCCTAGTTCACCTAACGGTGGCGCCGGTCTGCTGGGGGGCGCCTAGAGGGAAATTTCCTGGTGGGCTCACCCTGTCTTGAGCCGCAGAACTAGGCCCTGCTATACTAAACGGCGGGCGGGAGGAGTGAGGAGCTGCCCCGCACTGGATCCTAGGGAGGTGAGTGTTTAAGTGTTTGTCAGTGAGTGTGTGTGTCACTGAGTGTCTGCCTGTGTGTGTGTGTGTGTGTCAGTGAGTGCCTGTGTGTGAGTGAGTGCATGTCTGTCTCTGTGTGTGTGTGTGTGTGTCTGTCTGTCTCTCAGTGAGTGAGTATATGTCTGTCAGTGAGTGAGTGTGTGTGTGTGTGTGTGTGTGTGTGTGTCAGTGAGTGAGTATATGTCTGTCAGTGAATGTGTGTGTATGTCACTGAGTGAGTGTATATCTGTCAGTGAGTGTGTGTGTCAGTGAGTGAGTGTATGTCTGTCAGTGAGTATCTGTGTGAGTGTGTATGTCAGTGAGTGAATGTCTGTCAGTGAATGTATGTGTGTGTGTGTGTGTGTGTTAGTGAGTGAGTGTATGTTTGTCAGTGAGTGTATGTGTTTGTCAGTGAGTGAGTATATGCCTGTCAGTGTGTGTGTGTGTTTGTCTGTCATTCAGTGAGAGAATGTCTATCAGTGAGTGTGTGTGTGTCAGTGAGTGAGTGAGTGTGTATGTCTGTCAGTGAGTGTCTGTGTGCGTGTCTGTCAGTGATTGAGTGTATGTCTGTCAGTGAGTTTCTGTGTGTGTGTGTCAGTAAGTGAGTGTATGTGTGTCAGCGTGTGTGTGTCTGTTAGTGAGTGACATGAAGGGGTGGCAAAATGGATCTTTGTCTAAGATGGCAGAAATTCTTGCACCGGCCCTGAACACAGACACGCTCACTCACTAGCAGGCACACACACACACAAGCTCACTCACACACACACACACATAAACAAACACACACAAGCAGGCACACACACACACAGACAAGCTCACTCAGACAAGCTCACTCACTAGCAGGCAAACACACACAGACAAGCTCACTCACTAGCAGGCAAACACACACACACGGACAGACAAGCTCACTCACTAGCAGGCACACACACACACACACACACAGACAAGCTCAGTCACTAGCAGGAAAACACACACACAGACAGACAAGCTCACTTACTAGCAGACACACACACACACAGACAAGCTCACTCACTAGCAGGCAAACACACACACAGACAAGCTCACTCACTAGCAGGCACACACACAAACACAATCACTGTAATGACTGAAGCTTACCTGGCACTGGTAGGTGAATTTTCTATTTTGTAGCCTCTTCCTTCCGGCGAGCAACGTGTGTGTGGGGGAGGGGGCTTACACGAGGGGCGGAGCTATGTTCAGGAGCGGGACTTGTGTGCGGAGGCGGGGCATGCAGCCTAAATTAAGGTAAATTGTGCTGGGAGACTCCCTCCGGCCGCAGGCAGCCTCATTGCCTCATTGCGCCCGTACCAGCCCCCAGATAGTCCCTCTTTACTCCCCTCGGACTGACACAGCCTGGCACAGTCCGAGGGGAAAATATTTTAAATAAAATTACTGTCAGCCTGGCCCCAGGTGCCGCGGCCCACCAGGAAATTTCCCGGTATCCCGGTGGGCCAGTCTTGCCCTGCTTACCCCCCTCCCTCCCCTTCTCTAACATCAGTTGTTTTAAGTGTTAAACTCTATCAGATTGTTTGATTTGTATTGCTTCAGACCTGAGGAAGACAGGATACTATTGAAAGCTTGTCTTTGAAATATTATGTTAGTCAAATAAAAAAGGAATCATTGCATACTGCAATACTCTGGTATTTTGGCATCTTGTCTAGTGGACTAATACGGCTAATCCAATCTACACTATATATATTACACACACACACACTATAGATTTATTTTTTTCTACTGCCATTCATGAGCATAGGGATCAATAAACAGCACTTTTTCAAAGAATGTCCTGCTTAAAAGTATATTATAAAACTTCACAGCTCCAATATGTTTTGCTTTGATATTTTGACAAACAGCAGTTCCTATAAATAAAACATCAGTTTACAGGTATGTAAAAATCTGATATGTTATATGATATTGAAGAATAATGTACATATTTTATACATCCCAAAATATCTTTATTCCTCTTCATGATTGACTGGTCATTCTTGGTGTATTCACTAAACTGTGAGCTGTGATGGCAACCTGAAAAAATAGCTGTAGAAATGTTACAGTTCAGTTCTTTAGCCTGAAATGATCACTTCCTTTCATCAAATCGCCAAAATGTCTGGATTTTGAGAATAAAGTACTATCCTTTTCAATAGTAGTAATCTAGTTTGGATTTATTTATATATCTACCTAAAAAAAGTTGTAATTTAAATATCACCAACAAGTAAAGCTGTATGTTTATTCATTATTTTAACTTTTTTTTTTTTTTTTAATTAGGTTACAATTGCATGTGATGAACTCAAATAAAAAAGATAAGCCATGGTGCTCTCCGAAATAAGCAGAGAAATACAAAGCTCACCCGAGTTAGTCCAAGTGCTCAGTGCTCCTACACCGCTCCATTCATGGCACAGGTATCCGAAATTATATCTGAACACAATGGAAGCGTTTGCACAATATATAGAAATTGCAGTTCAATGAAGTTCTTGATACACATGACATACCTGATATAACAGTCACCAAATAAGAAGTTGCACAGACATAACCAGTTGGGCAAATTACGCTGCGCCCTGTGCAGGTTGTGTTACTTGATGTTGTACAGGATACACATTGCCGCTGGGAAGCAAACACTAGAAGATAAACATGTATATATATTAGATCCCAATATAAATGGTTCTGAAACATGTTAAAATGTTTTATGGGAGCCTATAACCATCATAGTATTTTTGGCCCTGCACACATATGTGTTCACTCTTATGAAATTTGTATATTCATTTTTATAAAATATTTTAATGGACATTGTATTCCACAAGAACAGAAGTGCCAGTGACAGTCTTTTCTCTACCATTCTGTCATATTACATGATTATACATACAGTAGATATACAGCATATTTACAATGTTGTATCACATTATTTTATCCATAGAATTGTTCACAATCTGTTTGATTTTTCCATTGTATAACTATATTTATTAGGTTTGCAAACAACAATATTTTGTGCTAAAAAATACATTATAAGCACTGTAAGCAGGCAATAATTGATCCTGAAGATGTCTTAATATCCACATTAATCTCTCAAACTTAAAAAGGGTTGTTAGACACGTACCTGTAGTCCCACTGTTGCACAAAAATGAAATAGAAACAACTGCACCACTGGCAGTAGCAGTAAAGCTACCAATGTCACAGGGAGCCTGAGTAGAGCAACCACGGATATTACTGATTCCTACAAAAATTAAAAATTGTTCTTATAAGATATATGGCATGTTTCTTGTGCAGGAGTATTACTGCGTTGATAGAGTGAATATGAAGACAGTTAGACTATAATAAGTACAAAGCATTTCTACATGTCCAAGTAATTGTATTGTCGATGATCATGTGGCAGAACTCATGGCATAAGGTATTCCGATGACCTCTCTCCAACAGCAACATACACTCCTTTAACGTTCCCTGACGGTTTGTTCAACAGTTGCAAGAAAGTAACACATGTGTATGATATTTATAAAATATGGTTTGGTTAACACACACTGTATGATTCTGAGTAATTTCAAGTTATATGTGAAAGCATTAAACAGTAATAACAACAGTAACTATATTTTAAGCCATTTTGAATCGAATGTAAGACTTTTAATTAGTTGTCAAATATTGATTCTTGACTTGAAGAATGGTTTGCATGTATTCTATATATTAATACATAATGACATTACCATTATTTGAAATTGTGGTGTAGCGAACACACATATTCTCCTCTCCTTGGCATAGCATGGTTTCTGAAGAAGTACAATCAGAACTTGCTGATATACAACTCGGACACGTCAGTCCATTGAACGCATTACTAATAGATGGAACTGTAAGGTAAGGAGATAAAAGTAAAAAGAACAAAACATGGTTTAATTAAAAAAACTAATTAAAATATAGGTGCTCACTATATACTGTAGGCGAAGCAGCAGTAAATCTTACAAGGATTCCCGAACCCTGGGACAATATGTAATAAAGAAAGCAAACAATTGATAAACTGTCCAAAAGATATAATACACATGGGATGCAGCTAATAAACCTAAAATATAATAAAAAAAATAGCATAATACAGTTGATGGAAATGTCGTAATCCCTGCTAAAGATTGCACTCACAGAATTTTGGAAATGCACTCTAATGATGCCTCCCCTGGTGTTTGGGGGGATAATTTCTCCCTCTTAGGATCTCCGTTTTATTATATTTTAGGTTAGGTTAGCTGCATCCCAAGTGTATTATATATTTTGGCTTGTTTAGACTTAACACTACTTGGGAGGTGTTCAGTGGGAAGCTGTTTTCTCTTTATTGATAAGAACATGTTTTTTGTTTTTTTTTACTTGTTGTATTATAATTGATAAACTGTGCCTAAAAATGTTAAACCTTAAGTGTAATCACACATAAAAACACTGAAAAATTTAGAAAAAAAATAGACTGCGCCAAATAAGAAATACTAGTTAGTCTTATACAGATATATGTATACACAATATTATATATAAAAATACTGAGATATAACAATATTAAAGAGTCCCAGCAGAAAAAGTATTTTTTGGAGTTAAGAACCTTTTGAAGGTAGTGCTTTTTTGGATTTCAGTCTGTTATCCTCCTAAGTGTTCTAATAGACCTACTGTCTTCCCCCCTGCCCCAACCCCTGGGCGGCGGGTAGGGGCCATAAAGATAATGAGGGGAGGGGACCTACTGTCCTCCCCTCTGGCCCCCACCATTGGGCAGCAGTTGGGGGCCATAAAGATAATGAGGGAGGGACCTACTGTTCTCCCACCAGCCCCCACCATGAGCGGCAGGGGGGGGGCACAAAGATAATGAGGGGGGACCTACTGTTCTCCCCCTGGACCCCACCCCTGGGCGGCGGGTGGGGCCACAAAGATAACGAGAGGGGGACCTACTGTCCTCACTCAATGCCCCACCCCTGCGCTGTGGGTGGGGGCCATAAATCACAATGGGGGGACCTACTGTCCCTAGGCGGCGGGTCGGGGCCATATAGATAATGAGGGGAGGGGACCTACTCTCCTCCCACCGGCCCCCACCCCTGGGTGGCGGGTGGGGGCCACAAAGATAATGAGGGGGGACCTACTGTCCTCCCCCCGGCCCCCACCCCCCCACCCCTGGGCCGAGGGTGGGGGCCATCAATCACAATGGGGAGACCTACTGTCCTCCCCCCACGGCCCCCACCCCTAGCCAGCAGGTGGGGGTCACAAAGTTAATGAGGGGACCTACTGTCCTCCCCCCCGGCCCTCACCCCTGGGTGACAGGTGGGGGCCATAAAGATATTGAGGGGGGACCTACTGTCCTCCCCCCGGCCCCCACCCCTGGGCGGCGGATGGGGGCCACGAAGACAATGAGGGGGGACCTACTGTCCTCCTCCCCGGCGCCCACCCCTGGGCGGCAGGTGGGGGCCACAAAGATAATGAGGGGGGACCTACTGTCCTCCCCATAGCCCCCAGCCATGGGCAGTGGGTAGGGGCCACAAAGATAATAGGGGGGGGACCTATAAGATTAGACAGAAAGAGGTTAAGCAAGTTATAAGAGCTTCCAAATCACACACAGAAGAGAAAATAGCACAGTCAGTAAAAAAAGGGATAACATTTTTTTTAGATATATAAATGAGAAAAAGAAAGTAAAACAAGGATTAGTTAGATTAAAAACAAAAGAAGAAAGGTATGTAGAAGATGAAAAAAGAGAAAATAAGGTCTCCTAAACTAAATAATCCAACTTGTAAGGGCCTGACCCTAATAGCAAGTTAAAAAAAATGTTCCAAAGAGAAGGAACCAAAAAGCGTTGGATAGCCCTTATGAATCAGAGCATACCACTAAAGTTAAGAAATCTCAAAATAACACCTAATAAAATTAGGTAACAACACATATAAAGGGAATCTAAGAGACAATACCCTCACGTATAACCAATGCTGATACATGTGGGAAAATCCTTTATTAATGCTAGGGTAAGTGTAGAGTGGTATGTCTACTAAATGTCTCAAAAAGAGGGGTAGGTTCAGTATTATTGAAGGACGATAATTAATAGAGCAGTCAGAATTGTCCTCAATGTTACTTGTAGAAACTAGTAATTGTATCAGAATTGTATCTTCACACTCAAAATAGTAAGAAAGTAACAGTGGGGGGTAAGATAGAGATAGTATACACAGGGAAATGCCAAATATTGTAATAAAGTTAGTTATTTCAAATAAATATAGTTATCTTCCATATATAAGATACCATTGGATATCTCCACTTTTGTTTCTATGTATTATTCCACTGAGAGATACCAACAAGACTGCTTATTATCTATCCTGAGGTGGGAATTGTACCATCCATGCTAAATACAGCAGAGCTCTTCAAATCTCCGTGAAGTGTGAGTGTGCCTTTATTTATCTCAAAAGACATATTGCACTATTCTATTATTTGTTTATTAATTTTTTCTTTGCCTTATCTGGCATTATGCAACTAAAAGCCCGTTTGGTGTATGTATGTTTTTATGCATTCATTTAGCTTCCCTCGATTACACCAGCAGTGACACCAGCAGATGTTCAATCCAAAGGTTACTAGTATTAACCCCTTAAGTACCGGCCTGTTTTGGCAATGTTGTACGTTAAGGACCAGAGCGGTTTTAACACTTTTGTGGTGTTTGTGTTTAGCTGTAATTTTCCACTCTCTCATTTATGGTTCCCATACAAATTATATATTGTTTTTTTCAGGACAAGAAGGGCTTTCTTTACATACCATTATTTGTATAATGTCGTATATTTTACTTTAAAAAAAATAATAAAATATGGTGAAAAATTGAAAAAAAAAAACATGTTTTTGGACTTTTACTTGAAAACTCTTTTACTTATCTACAAAAGCTAATGAAAAAAACTGTTCAATAGATTCAAAATGTTGTCCTGAGTTTAAAAACACCCAGTGTTTACATGCTATAAGTACAAGTGACTAAGTGGCTACTAAAAAAGGCTTAACATACCCCATTTGAAATACATTGGCTTGTCTTCTTTTGCAAATGGTATGACATCATGGGGGTAATTCTAATTTTTGGGCTACCATACGCTCTCAAAGGCAACATAACCAATCTGACAAATTTCAATGAAAAAAAAAGTAAAATCAAGCCTTATATTTGACCCTGTAACTTTCAAAAACACTATAAAACCTCTACATGTGGGGTACTGTTATACTAAGGAGAATTCGTTGAACACAAATATTAGTGTTTCAGAACAGTAAAATGTATCACAGCAATAATATCATCAGTGAAAGTGCTGTTTGTGTGTGAAAAGTGCAAAAAACTTCACTTTCACTGACAATATCATCGCTGTGATATGTTTTACTGTTTTAAAAGACTAATATTTGTGTTCAGCGAAGTCTCCCGAGTAAAACAGTACCCCCCGTGTACAGGTTTTAGGGTGTCATAGAACGTTACAGGGTAAAATACAGTGCTAGCAAATTAAATTCTCTGGACTTTCGGCCTGGGTTGGCAGGCAGGTCCCTCAAATTGCAATCAATAAAATTACTGAATTATGTAAAAATATTACATAAATATGCACGTAGAATTTAAATATATATATATATACATACATATTTATATATTTGAAGTCTACATGTATATTTATGAAATTATTTATGTAATTATGTATATGGACATATGTATATTTCATATTATTTTTATTTATTTATTTTAACATAGATATAGAGATATATATATATAATCATTCTAAGCTGGGGGAACGATGGCAATCAGGTAAGTACCCCAAGACCCCAAGACCGTCTCCGGTCCTCAAGGGGATGTTTCCGATGATGGTCCTAAACCGCCATCGGTCCTCAAGGGGTTAAAAAAAGTCCTGTGTCCCCACAATGCTCCTAGATCAAAGTAAGCATAGTTAATATTCTTTATAACTTGTAATTGAGCTAGCCAGATGGTAAATTTCCCTAGCTGTGGCAAAACTGCAGCTTCCACAATGCTCAGTCAGCATATGAACTGTGTTTCTACTCTAGACAGTGGTATACAGGTTTAATGGAAGGACAACTACCTGCTGTATAAGGGAATAATGTGTTACCCATCTACTCCAAATATTGTCAATCAATACGTAAACTGAACTGAGACAGAATAAAGCAGACCCAGAAGTGTATTTCCTTTTGCTGAACATATATAGAGTTCAGAAAATTAGTTTAAAACTAAGGTAAGCAGAATGAGAGCATGCAGCCCCTCACTATAGTTAAGAATTCTCTAGTATGTTGGCCTTTATGTTAAAATAGTTAGTAGCATCAAAGTGATATAATGCCCAATGTTTTTTAATTATTATAGGTGGTTTGCAAAGGACCTGTTCGTTAATGAGGCTATTTTTAGTTTAATTATCAAGATACTTACTGGTGGGTATAGTTGGAGTACAGTCATCGGTAGAACAGCAGGTCACAAGGAAACCAATGTTTAAAGCAGTATTAGCAACAATACCCATTTTATTACACTTTTCAGCTGGTTGACACGATCTGATTGTCTCTACAACTGATGTACCTGTGGAAATTAGAGGACAATAACATTGTTATTAGAAACAGAAGTCAAAAATTAAGAATTGTTCTAGCTTTACTGACTGAATAATCAAAATTTTTATTACAGACAGAAGGTGAAAATTTAGTTAACCATCTTTACTGAAAACCTCGCAGCAGCAAAGAAAAACGTAAAATGTGTAAAACTGAATCAACCAATCAGAATTCATGTATGAGTTATATAGGGCTTTGAGATTCTTCCCACTTCCTCTTTCTTGATGCAGCTACACCATATGTAGACAACTATGTAAACAAGGAAATTGATTAAATTAACACACTAGCAGAACAATATAAAGGCCCTGATGGTGGAGAAGATTCTTCACTCTAAAAAGGAAGAGAAAAATATTGTGAAAGTATGGTTCTGTCAGGGTTCGGTGGAGCCAAAACACACAGTACAAATCACCACAAACAGACTTTCTGTATACCGGTCCTTATAGTGGCTGAACTAACAGAATTACAGAGTATGTGAGAGGTCAAAGGGATACAGAATACAGGACAATTGATAAGGAAAGCCAAAGTCAAAGGGTTACAGAAGACAGGAAAAGCGGTAAACCAGAATATTACTATTAACCAGAAACAATGTACAGAAACACGCTAAATGGCTACCAAGAACCACAACAGGGCAACAAGGAATGGGAGAGGTAAGTATTTATAGGTAGGTCTTATTTCCCATTGGTCCATGCGATTTAGAATTGCATATGATTCATGGGAAATACCTGACCTCTTTATTTGAACTCTTGATTTCATTTTTGTGTGCTGTATTCGGTCCGGTGAATTCCAAATTGGGACCCAAATTCGGTTGTACACGAAAGCACACTGTTATAATGGAAGACCTAGTTATGGATGATTCTATAATGCTAAAATGCTATATCATAACCAGAATAACCAATAGTAAAGATACTAAAATGATATAAACAAGAAAATAATGAAAACCAAAAATCAGAGGGTAGAAAAAAAATACAAAGGGTGGGAAAATATCCACCTCCTGTCTTTAATAAAATTTGGATTATTCGGTCACTAAAGCTAGAATAATCCCTAATTTTATGGCAAGACAGGATGCTTCATGTTTGCTGTTTTAATGCCTGGAAATGATAGGAAAATGATGAGTGAGAAGAAGGTCAAAAATAAAAAGTACAGAAAGTAGATAACATACACCAATCAGCTGAGGACAAGATGTCAGAAAGGGAGCTCCCTGCGAGGAGGGCAGAAGAAGCTGCTGCACCATGAATAGAATGTGCTCCGAAGGAATCATCAATTCCAGCAAGATCGATAAGTCATTTAATTCAGCAAGCAATAGTGTGACATGAAAATCAACATTGAGAACATACATAAGAGACAAAGAGGGGTTCTGAAGGAGTGAAGGGGAGTAGTAAGAGTGATGTACTGTTGTAAACAATGAGCCACACAGAGAAAAGGTCTGTCCGGAAAATACAGATAGCACACTGAAGAGAAAAGAGCTTTTGAGCAATGGGTGATGGAAAAATGTACACCTTACTTTGTAAAGACGACAGCGTGGAAATCACATACTCTCATATCAGAGACTCTCCGAAAGGAAATAAAACACAGATGTAAACACAAATGTAATTCATGAAATTATAAAAAAAAAAAGGATCTGAAAAATAATAAATGCACATATCCAAATTGGGGGGTTACCCAATTATAAGGAGGGTTTACCCAGTTACAGTTTGGTGTCACCCAAACTGAATATAAATGGGGTTACCCAATATTAGGTAAGATAGATAAGTGGTCATCACCCACAATATGGAAAAGTACTGAGCAAAATCGTGTATGACTGATTGTGAGTTGAAATGCTAGAACAAAGAGTCGTGGCCGCCAAAATTAGAGTGGTGAATGCAATACAAAAAATGGCTGAAATTTATTATAATTAGAATAGACTCACCTGAAAGGCAAGTAGCAAGGAAAGAGGAAGGAGTAGGTTGCTTCTGTTTTACACTTTTTAACTGTTTCTTTTCAGTAAAGAAGTCTACTGTCTAGCCATAGAATGCCCAAAAAACACACACACCCCTTTGGTTATTTTACTAATAAACCGCATGAAAATATAAGTAGCAAAAGGAATATTATTTGGCAAACACATTTACAAATGTAATATTGCAAATTACGTTGTGTGCATCTAATTTTGTGGCTTTGTATATTCCATGAAACATGGTAATTGTATAAACTACACTAAGTCTCTAAAATCAGTTATAATCGGAAGTCAGTTTAAATATCCAAGATCACACATTGCGGATCACACGTGATCACACGCTTTTGAGTTTAACTGAACCCAGACATTGGATCTACTTCCCTAGAGTAAGTGCTAAGAAAAACAAAATGTGATCTACACCATGATGGTGTAAATCACTATAAGAAAACTGTTATTAAAAACATAAACACTCGGAGCTCCAAAGCAACTTTAGCTTAAAGGACCACTCGACACCCGTTATGGGTGAAGTGTATCCTAGTTTAACCCTAATTTATAAAAGTGCTGAATTCTGTAAGCAATCAGCACTTTTATAAATGAAATA
Source organism: Pelobates cultripes (assembly GCA_933207985.1). Lineage (NCBI taxonomy): Eukaryota > Metazoa > Chordata > Amphibia > Anura > Pelobatidae > Pelobates > Pelobates cultripes. Next base: position 13,710,368 of record OW240921.1, read on the forward strand.
GGCAACACCCCTGGCTGTCAATCAAACAGTCATGGAGGTATGCAGATTCCTTCCGTTAGATCCCCTGAGCCAACGGAAGTGGCAGGCATGCTTTTCTTGAGCATGCCTGCCTCCCCCTCACAGACCTCAGTCCAGCTCCACAGACCTGAGACCAGACAAGCCAACGCATGCACACACAATGGTGTACGAGTGCACATGGGTACCAATTGAGAGTCTCTCTTTGAGAAGCATCTGATTGGTTATTTGATTTCCCTGTGAAGAGACTGCAAGTCTCTTCTGGGTAAAAAAGGGAGGGCTTGCTAAGGCTTTATTTCATAAGATCTGAAGCCTTACCAAGCTCTTTAAAGATATACACCCAGTGAATACATGTATGAAAAATGCATGCATGTATGCTATGGGTTATATCTACTAAACAGTGATTTTTTAAATCTATTTTTACAATTTGGGCAGTGGGGGGCTCTTTTAATGTAGCAGATTTTGTGTACAGACCATGCCCCTGCTGTCTCAATGATGTTTAGGAACTAAATCACTTTGGTAATGCAGCCCTATTCACACCTCCCTGCATTTGACTCGCACAGCCTCTATTAAAAAATGTTTTCATTTTAACAGCACAGTGTGTTTTCTTCTCTATCATTCTGTTAAATGAACTTTAATCACACATGGGAGACTCTAGCAGACTCAAAACATGGGATAAGATATTCTAAATTAAACACAATAAGCAGTAAGGGGAATTTAAAAATTAGATCTTTTTTCAGGAAGTGTTAGGGAGGAAGTGTAAACGGTTATTGAAATTGCTTATTTATTTCAAGAACACAAAATATCATAAAACAATAAAACAGTAGTGCTCCTTTAAGCATGAATGCTTTACTGATTCCCAATAATTCTCAAGTGGCTTGCAGAAAGATGCAGATACATTCTGTATACAAGTGTTTCTTCTTTACAGCAGTTACTAGTAGACAGATTGTTGCAAATCGACAATATACGGCTTAGAGTTTCACCCCTTAAGGACATAGTTTCAGAAATAAAAGGGAATCATGACGGAATATTTCCGTAATTTGTCTTTAAGAGGTTAAAAGCTACCTAGCAAACAAATCTAGGATAATATTCACATGTTCCCTGATAAACGTCTTCTAAAAACTCAGCATTTATGCTTAAATTAAAATACTCAGCACCTAGCCATCAACACAAGGTGTTCTTTGTTTAACTGCTACCTCGGACCGTATCCTCAGTTAGTTCTACAATCCCACTGCCACCATCATAGTAACCTATTACACTTTTTTTTTAATCAAGAATGTACCAGGAAAGAGAACTAAACTTAGATCTGAAAGGGAGGTGACGCTCTTTCAAGATCTCAGTGTTCTACAGGGCTTCAACAATGTATCTGCATCCCCTCAAGCCAATTAGTAATCTATACAGCATTCATATTCTCTGATGTTTTGCATTCTTGAAATAAATAAAGTAAGTTATTTACTTAGTTTCCTTACAGCGATCTACACTTCTAAGGTGTGGATCACATTTTTAGTTTTTCTCATCCTTCAATGTGACAGTATTTCCCCTATTGAGAAATCTAGACTCATGGGGAGTGTACTACGTTTTGTTTTGATACCTTGCAGAGATTTTCAGCTGAAAGGATTAAAACGTAAAACAGTTTTTCAGTGACATTTTGTGGCTGTTTGCAGTTGTAAATAGCAAAAAAATGGTTAAAATGTCCTATATGGCTTAGTGAATGAACATGAAACTAATACATTGCATTGACCTTCAGAGTTAACTGGCAAATACACTTACCTGAAATGTTGGACATCATATAAGCAGATGCACAGAAGTAACCAGATGGGCAAGTCACACTGGTCCCTGTGCAGGTTGTGACACCAGTTCCTGTACATGATACACATTGAAGACTGGAAGCCACTAGAACAGATATACATGTGTCATATCATAAGATGCATGTATAAAATATACACAATAAACAACATTATAACTTGTTACAATATATTCTTATTAAAATCTCCCATCTCTTATGTTGCCTTGACCAAGAAAGTGCCAGATTATACGTGCATAGGTGAGTTTTGGAGCCTTTTGGGTGAGAGTTTTAGTTACTTTTTTGGGAATTGGTCATTTACAGTTTCAAGGTGCTTGGAACTACTGCCCTTTGCAGTCTTAGGACCCATAATCTCAGGACAACACTGGGGCATGTCCAATCTGCCCAAGATTAATAGGAATTACGTAGCTCCAAACATTAGGAGACATGGAATCAGGTTTTTTGTTAAATTGCATTGGGTCTTCCTTATGGTTATTATTATTATTATTATTATTATTATTATTGGCATTTATATATTGGCAACAGATTCTGTACCACTTTACAATATTATTAGAGGGGGAGATTTAACTATAAATAGGACAATTACAAAAAGATTTACAGGAACGATAGATTGAAGAGGAATCTGCTCAAACAAGCTAACAGTCTATAGGAGGAGGGGTATAAAACAATACAAGGGTAATCCATATGTGAAAGCCTTGCTCACTGTGTCTAAGAGGGTATAAGTTATGCCTCACTCACAAAGACTATCATCGCTGAAACAATTATTTGGAGGTTTATATTTCTTGGGTAGAGGGAGCCAGACAGAATTCCATATCTGGACCGCTCTTTAGGGTGAGATCAGTCTGATATGCAAATTGTTTATGTTTTCAATTATTATTGGTTTTGTAAATGTGTGATGCATTTCTCTTTCATGTTGTGAAGTTTTTCAAATATTCTGTTGTTTCTCCCCACTCAAAAACATGGCCCTTTGACACCTTGGTATTTCGCAGTTTATATAAGGACAAACATAACAAGAAATGCTAAACACTTTGCATAGCATGTAAAATATGCATGTAAGATAAGCTGAATCATTAAAAATCATTAAGAAAAATATAAAAAGCTTGAGAGCATGATATTTTTGAGAGCATGATATTTTTGAAATAGTCATATGCATATCTGTCGCGGGACAAACAAATAATTTTTTTTTTTAGGATAGCCAAATACGCACTCTAAGAAAAGTATAAATGATAAAAAGAATTAAAGAACGGCTTATATGATAACAGAAGCAAATACATAAACTAAACGAAATGAAAATGCAATAACTATAACATATAATAGATTTGCGCATACATAAAAAAGCAGTATATAAGTACTTTACAGATAAAAAGTTAATTACAAAAATAATAATGTTATTTGATATTATAATATTGTAAGGATGGATATTTCTTATACTCTCATATGATAAACATATATCCATGAATATGTTGGGTTCCATTTGTTTAGGAATAAATATACCAGCAAGAGTCAAACAAATGTTAATCTCCTTGTCTAGGAAATCCAATCTAACAATTTCCTTGTTTTAACAACAACACTCAAGTGCATATCAAAGCGTCATCAATGCAGATTGTATCCTAAACTCACCTATTACAGAAAAAGACAATAAAATGACAACACTATGATTTACTTTTCTAAGGTTTGAGTAAAAAATGAAATGCCTAAACTTTGTTAAAATAGTAATATCAATATTTACCTTTTGCCAAAGCAGGAAAGATAATCAGAAATTTTAAGAAAAAGCCCATTATCAGAAGACGACAAAGTTTATACAAATTTCTAGAGTAGTAGACGTACGATGTAGATCGTTAACTGTAGATAGAATTTTGCTCTCTAACAGGAAAGAGTCTTTGCTGACTCTGGTGCTGAGTAGATATAGTTTTCTACCAGCACTTACATTTGTCTTATATACTATGTCATTTTACTATTACAAAATTTGATTGACATAAAAAAAGAAGAACAAAACACAAAGGGTGGGTCAATGGGTTAGGTACATCACAAGAGGCACTGTTAAATCCTGTAAGAATGAATTTGCATTCTAATATTTTTTACTGAAACTTCCTCATTCTTTCCCAAAACTGGTAAAAAGCTGTTATTTTGGCCAATACCCATTAATGGAATATTTTACAGACCTAAAACCTTGCTGACATGCTTTATGTGTCTGGATTCTGTCGTGACAGTTTGTGAAAGGGACATTCTTAATAGAAATTGGCATTTATATCATCGAGGGATGAAACATCACCCAGATGTCACTCAGACAGAGCTAATGGAGCGACAGGTAAGCTGTGCTACAGGAAATATTATCTAAGTCACCTGTGCATTCAGTTGGACCACTCTGGCCTTAAATTTTAAATTCACTTTGACTTATCTCATGTAAATTATCCTGTTAAGCTTTTCGTAATATTCTACCATTATTCCCATTGGTGAAAAAAAGTTTAACTTTAGGGTTCCCTAAAAAAAAATCAGAATGAATAGAAGAAACAAAGTTGCAATTTCAGAAGATAAATTATTGTATAGGCATTCTTAATGGCACAGTGTAACCCCGAACCAGGACACAGAGTTTACATTAGTTAAATGCTCAGTAGCTAGAGATTTAGCAGATGAATTGGATCTCTGGCAAGTACGGAGGTTACACTGCCTGTTACAACAGTTTTACAGTCTATGTGCTTAGTGTATATGCCAACAAAAAAGATCGGGCAATTTGTAAAAGTTTGTAAAAAAATAAATCTTTTGTCCACACAGGATGATCTTAGAGCTTGCACTTTTCAGATGCGCCAAGAGATCTATAGATTTGATGATGGCCCCAGCTCCACAGGCTTGGGCCTGTGTAAGTTTATTCATGTTTTGTATTGTATGTGAAACCATTATAACATTTAGCAACTGTAATAGCCATTCTGCTAGCATCTGTTTATTTATTATAGTTATATTAAATATACATTTAATATTACAACGTTTTGTGTTTTTTCTATCCACATATTTGACCATAATACCATGAACTATAAAAAATATTAATGTTGTTACTTATTGCTTAATTATTATATATTAATTAAAAGATTAATATTCATATTTAAGTCACGGCCACAACAGTCAGAATACCTCACTTTGCAGCAGTTTTGATTCCAAAGATTGTTGATACTTTAGTATTAAGAAAAATCCAAGTTAGTTGCTCCCATGTCAAGGAACTCTCAAGAAAATCAACACAATTAATCTAACATATAATAGATTTGCACATACATAAAAAAGCAGTATATAAGTACTTTACAGATAAAAAGTTAATTACAAAAATAATAATGTTATTTGATATTATAATATTGTAAGGATGGATATTTCTTATACTCTCATATGATAAACATATATCCATGAATATGTTGGGTTCCATTTGTTTAGGAATAAATATACCAGCAAGAGTCAAAAAAATGTTAATCTCCTTGTCTAGGAAATCTAATGTAACAATTTCCTTGTTTTAACAACAACACTCAAGTGCATATCAAAGCGTCATCAATGCAGATTGTATCCTAAACTCACCTATTACAGAAAAAGACAATAAAATGACAACACTATGATTTACTTTTCTAAGGTTTGAGTAAAAAATGAAATGCCGAAACTTTGTTAAAATAGTAATATCAATATTTACCTTTTGCCAAAGCAGGAAAGATAATCAGAAATTTCAGGAAAAAGCCCATCATCAGAAGACGACAAAGTTTATACAAATTTCTAGAGTAGTAGACGTACGATGTAGATCGTTAACTGTAGATAGAATTTTGCTCTCTAATAGGAAAGAGTCTTTGCCCTGACTCTGGTGCTGAGTAGATATAGTTTTCTACCAGCACTTACATTTGTCTTATATACTATGTCATTTTACTATTACAAAATTTGATTGACATAAAAAAAGAAGAACAAACACGAAGTGTGGGTCAATGGGTTAGGTACATCACAAGAGCAAAAGGGCCTAAAGGCCCTGTTAAATCCTGTAAGAATGAATTTGCATTCTAATATTTTTTACTGAAACTTCCTCATTCTTTCCCAAAACTGGTAAAAAGATGTTATTTTGGCCAATACCCATTAATGGAATGTTTTACAGACCTAAAACCTTGCTGACATGCTTTATGTGTCTGGATTCTGTTGTGACAGTTTGTGAAAGGGACATTCTTAATAGAAATTGGCATTTATATCATTGAGGCATGAAACATCACCCAGATGTCACTCAGACAGAGCTAATGGAGCGACAGGTAAGCTGTGCTACTGGAAATATTATCTAAGTCACCTGTGCATTCAGTTGGACCACTCTGGCCTTAAATTTTAAATTCACTTTGACTTATCTCATGTAAATGATCCTGTTAAGCTTTTTGTAATATTCTACCATTATTCCCATTGGTAAAAAAAAGTTTAACTTTAGGGTTCCCTAAAAAAAATCAGAATGAATAGAAGAAACAAAGTTGCAATTTCAGAAGATAAATTATTGTATAGGCATTCTTAATGGCACAGTGTAACCCCGAACCAGGACACAGAGTTTACATTAGTTAAATGCTCAGTAGCTAGAGATTTAGCAGATGAATTGGATCTCTGGCAAGTACGGAGGTTACACTGCCTGTTACAACAGTTTTACAGTCTATGTGCTTAGTGTATATGCCAACAAAAAAGATCGGGCAATTTGTAAAAGTTTGTAAAAAAAAAAAATCTTTTGTCCACACAGGATGATCTTAGAGCTTGCACTTTTCAGATGCGCCAAGAGATCTATAGATTTGATGATGGCCCCAGCTCCACAGGCTTGGGCCTGTGTAAGTTTATTCATGTTTTGTATTGTATGTGAAACCGCTATAACATTTAGCAACTGTTATAGCCTTTTGTAAGCCATTCTGCTAGCATCTGTTTATTTATTATAGTTATATTAAATATACATTTAATATTACAATGTTTTGTGTTTTTTCTATCCACATATTTGACCATAATACCATGAACTATAAAAAATATTAATGTTGTTACTTATTGCTTAATTATTATATATTAATTAAAAGATTAATATTCATATTTAAGTCACGGCCACAACAGTCAGAATACCTCACTTTGCAGCAGTTTTGATTCCAAAGATTGTTGATACTTTAGTATTAAGAAAAATCCAAGTTAGTTGCTCCCGTGTCAAGGAACTCTCAAGAAAATCAACACAATTAATCTAACATATAATAGATTTGCACATACATAAAAAAAGCAGTATATAAGTACTTTACAGATAAAAAGTTAATTACAAAAATAATAATGTTATTTGATATTATAATATTGTAAGGATGGATATTTCTTATACTCTCATATGATAAACATATATCCATGAATATGTTGGGTTCCATTTGTTTAGGAATAAATATACCAGCAAGAGTCAAAAAAATGTTAATCTCCTTGTCTAGGAAATCTAATGTAACAATTTCCTTGTTTTAACAACAACACTCAAGTGCATATCAAAGCGTCATCAATGCAGATTGTATCCTAAACTCATCTATTACAGAAAAAGACAATAAAATGACAACACTATGATTTACTTTTCTAAGGTTTGAGTAAAAAATGAAATGCCGAAACTTTGTTAAAATAGTAATATCAATATTTACCTTTTGCCAAAGCAGGAAAGATAATCAGAAATTTCAGGAAAAAGCCCATGATCAGAAGACGACAAAGTTTATACAAATTTCTAGAGTAGTAGACGTACGATGTAGATCGTTAACTGTAGATAGAATTTTGCTCTCTAATAGTCTTTGCTGACTCTGGTGCTGAGTAGATATAGTTTTCTACCAGCACTTACATTTGCCTTAAATACTATGTCATTTTACTATTACAACAAAGACGAAGACTAACAAAACACAAAGTGTGGGTCAGTGGGTTAGGTACATCACAAGAGCAAAAGGGCCTAAAGGCCCTGGTAAATCCTGTAAGAATGAATTTGCATTCTAATATTTTTTACTGAAACTTCCTCATTCTTTCCCAAAACTGGCAAAAAGCTGTTATTTTGGCCAGTACCCATTAATGGAATATTTCACAGACCTAAAACCTTGCTGACATGCTTTATGTGTCTGGATTCTGTCGTGACAGTTTGTGAAAGGGACATTTTTAATAGAAATTGGCATTTATATCATTGAGGCATGAAACATCACCCAGATGTCACTCAGACAGAGCTAATGGAGCGACAGGTAAGCTGTGCTACAGGAAATATTATCTAAGTCACCTGTGCATTCAGTTGGACCACTCTGGCCTTAAATTTTAAATTCACTTTGACTTATCTCATGTAAATTATCCTGTTAAGCTTTTTGTAATATTCTACCATTATTCCCATTGGTAAAAAAAAGTTTAACTTTAGGGTTCCCTAAAAAAAAAAATCAGAATGAATAGAAGAAACAAAGTTGCAATTTCAGAAGATAAATTATTTTATAGGCATTCTTAGTGGCACAGTGTAACCCCGAACCAGGACACAGAGTTTACATTAGTTAAATGCTCAGTAGCTAGAGATTTAGCAGATGAATTGGATCTCTGGCAAGTACGGAGGTTACACTGCCTGTTACAACAGTTTTACAGTCTATGTGCTTAGTGTATATGCCAACAAAAAAGATCGGGCAATTTGTAAAAGTTTGTAAAAAAAAAAATCTTTTGTCCACACAGGATGATCTTAGAGCTTGCACTTTTCAGATGCGCCAAGAGATCTATAGATTTGATGATGGCCCCAGCTCCACAGGCTTGGGCCTGTGTAAGTTTATTCATGTTTTGTATTGTATGTGAAACCATTATAACATTTAGCAACTGTAATAGCCATTCTGCTAGCATCTGTTTATTTATTATAGTTATATTAAATATACATTTAATATTACAACGTTTTGTGTATTTTCTATCCACATATTTGACCATAATACCATGAACTATAAAAAATATTAATGTTGTTACTTATTGCTTAATTATTATATATTAATTGAAAGATTAATATTCATATTTAAGTCACGGCCACAACAGTCAGAATACCTCACTTTGCAGCAGTTTTGATTCCAAAGATTGTTGATACTTTAGTATTAAGAAAAATCCAAGTTAGTTGCTCCCATGTCAAGGAACTCTTAAGAAAATCAACGCAATTAATCTAACATATAAAAGATTTGCACATACATAAAAATGCAGTACATAAGTACTTTACGGATAAAAAGTTAATTACAAAAATAATAATGTTATTTGATGTTATAAAATTGTAAAGATGGATATTTCTTATGCTCTCATGTGAGAGACATATATCCATGAATATGTTGGGTTCAAATATATTTGTTTAGGAATAAATATACCAGCAAGAGTCAAAAATTTTTAATCTCCTTGTCTAGGAAATCTAATCTAACAATTTCCTTGTTTTAACAAAAACATTCAAGTGCATATCAAAGCGTCATCAATGTAGATTGTAGCCTAAACTTACGTATTACAGAAAAAGACAATAAAATGACAACACTATGATTTACTTTTCTAAGGATTGAGTAAAAAATGAAATGCCTAAACTTTGTTAAAATAGTAATATCAATATTTACCTTTTGCCAAAGCAGAAAAGATAATCAGAAATTTTAAGAAAAAGCCCATGATTAGAAGACGACAAAGTTTATAAAAATTTCTAGAGTAGTAGACGTACGATGTAGATCGTTAACTGTAGATAGAATTTTGCTCTCTAATAGGAAAGAGTCTTTGCTGACTCTGGTGCTGAGTAGATATAGTTTTCTACCAGCACTTACATTTGTCTTATATACTATGTCATTTTACTATTACAACAAAGACGAAGACTAACAAAACACAAAGTGTGGGTCAGTGGGTTAGGTACATCACAAGAGCAAAAGGGCCTAAAGGCACTGTTAAATTCTGTAAGAATGAATTTGCATTCTAATATTTTTTACTGAAACTTCCTCATTCTTTCCCAAAACTGATAAAAAGCTGTTATTTTGGCCAATACCCATTAATGGAATGTTTTACAGACCTAAAACCTTGCTGACATGCTTTATGTGTCTGGATTCTGTTGTGACAGTTTGTGAAAGGGGCATTTTGAATAGAAATTGGCATTTATATCATTGAGGGATGAAACATCACCCAGATTGTCACTCAGACAGAGCTAATGGTAAGCTGTGCTACTGGAAATATTATCTAAGTAACCTGTATTAATATTACAACGTTTTGTGTTTTTTCTATCCACATATTTGACCATAATACCATGAACTATAAAAAATATTAATGTTGTTACTTATTGCTTCATTATTATATATTAATTAAAATATTAATATTCATATTTAAGTCACGGCCACAACATATGGCGATGAAGATGGGATTATGCTTGAATATTGGGGAAAATATTAATGTTATGCATTTTGCTTAAATCATAAAGTAAATTGTCTGTCTGTATAGAAATGAATAAATTGTAATGGAATGAATGCAGATAGCAGATAGGGATTATATATTTGTTTTTAAGGTATCTCTTGCTGTAGAAGATAGTTATGAATTATTAAGTTGCTTGTTACGTTTTAACAATCTTTGGTCATTTATTTTATATATAAAAAAAACCTACCGTATATACTCGAGTGTAAGCTGAGTTTTTCGGCACATTTTTTGTGTTGAAAAAGCCCCACTCGGCTTATACTCGAGTCAGTGTCTGTATTATGGCAATTTACATTGCCATAATACAGACCAGAACCGCCGGGCTCATTACAAGTCTGGCGGTCCTGTTGGGGGCCGGCAGGAAGCGTTTACTTACCTTTTATAGCAGCTCCGGTCAGCTCCAGTCTGCTCCGTGCAGCTCCCCCATTCAGCTCCCAGTGTAAGTCTCGCGAGACCCGCAGGCGTCAGAGCGTTGCCATGGTAACCTGAAAGAGTAACAGCTCGCTCCTGCCCCCTCCCGCATAGTACACACCACTGGACCACCAGGGATTTACATAGCCCCCCTCCCTGGCCTGGCAACAAGCAGGGAGGAGGGACAAAAAATAAACAATGAAATATTAAAATTATCAAAACAATATTAAAATAAAATAAAAATAGTATTAAAATAAAATTAAAATAATATTAAAAATAATAAAAATGCCATCACCCCACCCAGTTTACACACTACACAAACACACACACACACTCTGCATTCACACAAACACACACACACACACACACACACACTCTGCATTATATACACACACACACACAGAGTGTGTGTGTATATAATGCAGAGTGTGTGTGTATATAATGCAGAGTGTGTGTGTGTGTGTGTATAATGCAGTGTGTGGGTGTATATAATGCAGAGTGCATTATATACACACACACACACTCATACAAACACACACTCTGCATTATATACACACACACACACACTACATTATACACACAGACTGCATTCATACAAACACGCACTGCATTCATTATATATACACACACACTGCATTCACATAAATACACACACTCTGCATTCATTCTATACACACAAACACAAACACACACACACACAAACTGCATTCATTATATATGCACACTGAAAATAAATATTCAATTAATGTAATTTTATTGGGATCTAATTTTATTTAGAAATTTACCAGTAGCTGCTGCATTTCACTCCCTAGGCTTATTCTCGAGTCAATAAGTTTTCCCAGTTTTTTGTGGTAGAATTAGGGGCCTCGGCTTTAATTCGGGTCAAATTATACTCGAGTATATACGGGGTATTTTACTTTTTGTCTGACCACGTGGGTTTCAATCCACCATTGACAACATGGTGTGAATGGGTTGAGGCCTCGTTTCATTGTTTGCTATCATTTGCATAGGAAAAGACTTTTCACTAAACCTGTTCACCAGGTTTTTATTGCTGGTTCTTTGACCCTGTTTGTTTGTGTACTAATTTACGTTTGTTTGGCATTCAAGGATTTTTTTAGTTGAAAAGATATTTAAACTAAACTGATTAAACTGTTAGTGTTCTAAGAAAAAAGATACATTTAGTAAAGCAGATTCTGTGAATAATGTATGTGTGCGTATACATAGAATATTTCTCTCTCTCTCTCTCTCTCTCTCTCTCTCTCTCTCTCTCTCTCATATATATATATGGGATTTTGACTCATGAAGGAAAGACCACCTTTTAAACAGCTGTGTAAAAAATGTAGTGTACATCCTAGTTAAAACAGTGAAGCGCATGTTTGGAGGATGGATGGTGATGTAAGAGACCATCCTTTTCAACTACAGCTGGGGGAGAATTTGTCCTTGTTTGGGGGGGCATTCTTACCTGTATGAGAAAATAAACTACATAGTAAAGGATGCATTGTTCTTGTAAATGTAATTGCCTAAACTAATCAATTTGTGTAGTGTTTTTCAGCTTTCATATCCAGGACTAAGGAATTACAGGACATATGTTCAGGAACTGGTAAAAATTAAAAAAAGAAAATAATGGTAAAATAATTCATTTTTGTCCTATTTGGTCTGGTTAGAATATTTTAACAAGTTAGCATTTTTAACAAAGTGTATGGGCTCAGATTGAGATTTATATTTTTTTAGAAGCCATCTATATAACTGATTTTAATATTTCCATTCTATGAATATATGTGTCTGGAGAAGGGGGAGCATACCCAATCGTTGTTGTGCAGTTCTATCCTGTATTTAAATCCTGTATTACTTATAAGTAGCCTTTTGTAATTTATTAGTAATAGTTTATATATATATTGCTCTGGGAAAGGGATATGTTAAATCTCTGAGAGACCAGGAAATATGTAAAATAAGGACGTATTACACTAGTGGTAGGGTGGCCTATCATGACCATAGACCCTTGGTGACTAGTTTAAGTTGTATATTGCCCTGGGAAGGGGATAAGCTATTTAATAGAAATTCCTGAGAGACCAGGAAATATACAATAAGTGATACGTGAGTGTACTGATTAAATTGCAGACATATTGGCCCAGAACCTTTAATCGAGCCAGAAAAGAGGTTGTTGTATGTTTGCTCCTCTATAATTTTGAGGGGGCAGTCACCCCCATGCGGAAAGCCATTGCCACCACAGAGTGGATAGTTGTGCAGGCCCTTAGGCGCGAGGTGCAGACATGTCCGTGGAAAGGCTAAAAATTAATAGGAGATCACTCATAGCTGTCAGAAGTGTTGAACTTTGAGACCTATAGTCTTTCATCAGAGGCAGAAGAGGTGTTGTGGTTCATTCCTCTATAATTTATCCAAAGGGTGGAGAGTTATTAAACATGTTTAAGTTGGCTAGAAATTTGTTTTGTGTACTCCTTAATTGCAAAGAAGATACAGAAAGCAGCTATTAGCTGATTGTTTATTTTAAGAGCCGTGTAGAAAATGAAGAAAGTTACCTTACATAGTTACATAGTTACATAGCTGAAAAGAGACTTGCGTCCATCAAGTTCAGCCTTCCTCATATTTGTGTTTTGCGGTTGATACAAAAGAAGGCAAAAAAAAAACCCAGCCTGAAGCGCTTGTTGAACAAATTGTTTATAAAATGAAAACTTGAAGGAATGTATTGCTAGGTAAAAGATTTGGCAGTATACGCTATAAGTGACTAGGGAAAGTAATCCTGATCTGTTTTCATACCTTTTCAGATTAAGCAGTAACCAGGGGTGGAAATTGGAACACGGATAGAATACCAGATGGAGACCAGTGTTTAAATGTTGACCTTGGATTAGCTATTGAATGTGTTTAATTTTATTGTGTCTATTTAACGTGTCTATGCTATGATTTTGTGCGTACTATTCTCTTATTTTTAATGATTGTATTGCAATCGAAAACCTTATGTATTATTGCTGTATGTATGCAGGGCCGGCGCTACCTGTTAGGCGGAATAGTGTGCACTTCCTGTTAGTCCGGCCGGGTACAGGAAACAAAAGCTACCTGTACCCGCAGACCATGATACAGGGCTCGGCCACGCTACAGTGAGGGAGTGACAGGAGGGAGCGCTGAGTGCTTCCCTCCTGTCAGCCCCTCTCCTCAGGCTGCGCCTGGGCGGTGCGGTCCGCCCTCGTGGACGCACCGCCCGGGCCACGCTACAACAATGGTAGGGAAGGGGGGGGGAATTGACAGGAAAGAGGGGTGGAATAAGGGGGGGTGGAATTGACAGGAAAGGGGGTTGAATTGAAAGGAAGGGGGGGTTGGAACTGACAGGAAGGGGAATTGACAGGGAAGGGCGGAGAATTGACAGGAAGGGGGAATAAATTGACAGGAAGGGGATAAATTGATGGGGAATAAATTGACAGGGGGGTTTAAATTGAAAGGGAGGGTGGGGGAAAAAATTGACAGGGAGGGGAATTGACGGGAGGGGAGGGGTGAGAAGAGAGGACAAGGGAGGGGGAGAAGAGAGTGACAAGGAGGGGAGAAGAGAGTGACAGAGGGGGGGGAGAAGAGAGGGACAAGGGAGGGGGGAGAAGAGAGGGACAAGGGGGTGAGAAGAGAGTGACAAGGGAGGGAGAGGGGGAAGAAGAGATTGACATCCATCACATACACACACAATGCACCCCTTACACACAAAGACAATGCACCCCTTGCACACAGAAAAACACACAATGCATTACACACACAGACACACACACAAGCAATGCAACCCTTACACACAATGCATCCCTTACACACAGAAACACACAATGCACCCTTACACACACTCAATGCACCACTTACAGACGAACACACTGCATCCTGTACATACACAGAAACACACCTTGCAGCATTTACACATACAAACACAGATTCCCACAATGCATTCCTTACACACATATCAGGATATCCCCCTACTTTACGCCCTGTGAACAAACTCATTGGTGGTACATGAAGGTGGACCCTGGGACTCAGACCTTGAGCTGTGTAAAGGGCCTTAAAAAATGGAGCTGCTTCCGGTTCTCCCAGAACATTGATTTTTGTGACCACAGTTACAAACAGCCTCCAGAGAGCCTGTTCTACACCAGACCAGTGGAGCCAGACTGCAGCTAGAGCCCATCATCATCCTCATCTGGTTGTAAGTAGGCAATCTAGTATATTATTCGTGGCACTAATCTCTAGTCTCCAGAACCACTTCAGCTTAATGTAGTGGTTCTGGTGTCTATAGCCTGTCCCTGCAGGCCTTTTAATGTAAACACTGCGGCACTGCAGCACTGGCGTTAGTTAACATGGCAGATCATATGGGTGGGGCATTGTGATGTCACATGGGGGGGCGACTTTACTTTTGCCTAAGGCGGCAAAAATCCTTGCACCGGCCCTGTATGTATGTATGTATGCTTGCCTGGGGAAGGGGTAATTGACCCATAGGGACCAGGGGATATTTGTGTAAACACAACTGGGGTGGGAGGGCTCCAACGAGGGAACCCCATTGTCCAGTAGCTGCTTGATTTGTGTCTTTGTAAAGTGCATGAGTGGCAGCAGTGCAAAAACCGAAGAGTGATAAGAGGAATAAGAGAAAGTAGGCATTTAGGGTTATCTATGCATGTTTAAATAGAAGGGTGGTAAATTGGAATTATTTTGTTTTGGTGGGTTTAGATTAAATTGGTTAAATACATCAGTGATATTGTGTTTATCTGTGAATCAGGAGTGCGCTGGATGTGAAGAGAGAATTCTCAGGAGGTGTGTAGGTATTTACTTAATGCCAAAGGGTAAATATAGTTAAGACGCCACAATCAAATAGTACTTGTGATAACTGGCACAAAGTCACCTGCCATTTATGTTTGCACATGTCTGTGTTTTCATTCAAAAACTTTCCAGCAAGGAGTTTTTTATTGCAACTCAAGAACCAGAAGAAGCAGCAGCTCTGGACACTCTATACTCAATTGTTGACGAAAAAATATTGCAGCTGAGAGTGATGAGAGTAGGGACAAAATGCATCAGGAGCAGGAAGCTGTGTTACGTCAAGGGGGTAAACAGAATTTGACCACAAAACACATAAAAAAAATTTGAATAAGCAATAAAGTGTCATAATGTTATGGGTAAAAGTGTATCGTTTTTAAAAAGGTGGGTTTTGTTGTAGGGCAGGTAGTGTTAAAATGGGGAAGATTCAAGATGTACTGGTTTTATAAATGCTTGTTTTATGACATAAGTCAAAGGGTGGTTTGTAATGGTATTTATTAATTAATGAGTTTACATCATAAAAAAGCATTGTTAGTGTAATGCTTTGGAGGCACCACTAGGGGCAGTGTGTAGGAATCCATGTGCTTCTGGCAATGACATCACAGGCCAGCTACTTACACTGAATAAAAACCAGATTGCAGGAGGCATTGGGGTCTCTTTTGAAACAGTCAGTCTCTCTCTTTGGTTCACAATTTGTATAAGTTTGTTCATGTTTTGTATTGTACCATGTGAAACTATTATAACATTTAGCAACTGTTATAGCCTTTTGTAAGTAATATGTTGTAGTTTTGTATTGAATAATTATTGTAGTAAATTGACATTCTGCTAGCACCTGTTTATTTATTATAGTTATATTAAATATATATTTATATATATTATATTTATATTTAATATTGCAAGATTTTGTGTATTTTCTATCCACATATTTGACCATAACACCATGAACTATAAAAATATTAATGTTGTTACTTATTGCTTAATTATTATATATTAATTAAAAGATTAATATTCATATTTAAGTCACGGCCACAACAGTCAGAATACCTCACTTTGCAGCAGTTTGGATTCCAAAGATTGTTGATACTTTAGTATTAAGAAAAATCCAAGTTAGTTGCTCCCGTGTCAAGGAACTCTTAAGAAAATCAACGCAATTAATCTAACATATAATAGATTTGCACATACATAAAAAAGCAGTACATAAGTACTTTACAGACAAAAAGTTAATTACAAACATAATAATGTTATTTGATATTAAAAAAATTGTAAGGATGGATATTTCTTATACTCTCATATGATAAACATATATCCATGAATATGTTGGGTTCCATTTGTTTAGGAATAAATATACCAGCAAGAGTCAAAAAAATGTTAATCTCCTTGTCTAGGAAATCTAATGTAACAATTTCCTTGTTTTAACAAAAACATTCAAGTGCATATCAAAGCGTCATCAATGTAGATTGTAGCCTAAACTTACCTATTACAGAAAAAGACAATAAAATGATAACACAATAATCATGGTCGTCCACAAGGCGGGGATTTTTCAGCTTGTGTCAGTATTTTTATTTTGAGATTGATAATACACTAAAATACCGGTATGGGGGCAGCATACAGATCAGGTAAGTGAGGGATGGGGGGCAGCCTACAGATCAGGTAAGGGAGGTATGGGGGGCAGCCTACAGATTAGGTAAGTGAGGGATGGGGGAAGACTACAGATTAGGCAAGTGAGGGATGCAGGGCCAGCCTACAGATCAGGTAAGTGGGGGCAGCCTACAGATCAGGTAAGCGAGGGATAGGGGGCAGCCAAAAGATTAGATAAGTGAGGGATGGGGGCAGCCTACAGATTAGGTAAGTGAGGGATGCGGGAACAGCCTACAGATCATGTAAGTGAGGGATGGGGGAAGCCTACAGATCAGGCAAGTGATGGATGGGGGGACAGCCTACAGATCAGATAAGTGAGGCATGGAGGGAGGCAGCCTTTAGATCAGGTAAGTGAGGCTTGGGGAGGCAGCCTACAGATCAGATAAGTGAGGGATGGGGGCAGCCTACAGATTAGGTAAGTGAGGGATACAGGAGCAGCCTACAGATCATGTAAGTGAGGGATGGGGGAAACCTACATATCAGGCAAGTGAGGGATGGGGGGCAGCCTACAGATCAGGTAAGTGAGGGATGGGGGGAAGCAGAGTACAGATCAGGTAAGTGAGGCAAAGGGGGCAGCCTACAGATCTGGTAAGTGAGGGATGGGGGGCAGCATACATTAAGGGTCAGCAAGGAGCAGGATGGTAAAGTAGGAGAAGGAGCAGAAAGGAGAAGGAACAGAAATGAGCAGGAAGGGACATCAAGGAGCAGAAGGAGTCAGCAATGAGCTGGAAGGGACAGAATGAGCAGAAAGGTAAAGTAGGAGAAGAAAAAAGCAGGAAGGGGCAGCAAGGAGTAAGAAGGGGCAGGGAGGGTCTGTAAGGAGCAGGAAGGGGTAGAAATGAGCAGGAAGGGGCAGCAAGGATTAGGAAGGGTCTGCAAGGAGCAGGAAGGATCTGCAGGAGCAGAAAGAGTCAGCAAGGAGAAGGAAGGGGCTGCAAGGAACAGGAAGGGACAGCAAGGAGCAGGAAGGGTCTGCAAGGAGAAGGAAGGGTCTGCAAGGAGCAGAAATAGTCAGCAAGGGGCAGGAAGGGACAGAAGGAGCACAAAGGTAAAGTAGCAGAAAGAATCAGAAGGAGCACAAAGGTAAAGTAGGAGAAAGAGCAGAAAGGGCCAGCAAGGAGCTGGTAAGGGCAGCAAAGAGCAGAAAGGAACGAGAAGGATCTGCAAGGAGAAGGGAGGGTCTGCAAGGAGCAAAAAGAGCCAGCAAGGAGCAGAAAAGGGCAGAAATGGACAGAAGGAGCACAAAGATAAAGGAGCAGAATGATTCAGAAGGAGCACAAAGGCAAAGGAGGAAAAGGAGCAGAAAGGAATAGAAATTAGCAGGAAGGGGCAGCAAAAAGCAGGAAGGGTCAGCAAGCAGCAGAAAGGGACAGCAAAAAGCAGGAAGGGACAAAAGGAGTATAAAGGTAAAGGAGCAGAGAGAGTCAGAAGGAGCACAAAGGTAAAGAAGGAGAAGGAGCAGAAAGGAACAGCAAGGAACAGGAAGCTAAAGTAGGAGAAGGAGCAGGAAGGAGAAGGGACAGATATTAGCAGGAAGGAGCAGAAAGGGACAGCAATAAGCTGGAAGCAGCAGCAAGGAGCTGGAAGGGGCAGAAGGAGCACAAAGGTAAAGTAGGAGAAGGAGCACAAAAGGTCTGCGAGGAGCAGAAAGGGATCAGAAAGAGAAAGGAGTAGAAGGGCGCAAAAGAAGCAGAAAGTAGCAGAAAGGTAAAGAAGCAGAACAAGCCAAGAAGGAGAGAAGACAGTGTCAGAAGAACAAGAAGACTGTGTCAAATGAAGAAGAAGAAAAGGAAATTGGACAAGAAGGACAAGTGAACTGATCCCTCCACTTCATTTTGGACACCACATCATAAGGCTTTGGTACCTGAGCCCGGCAGGTAAACTTTGGACCTTCTCATCTCTTCAGTTAAAAAAAATCTCAGAGTTAATAATGTGTCTTTCATTTACTGAGTGCCAGGAAGCATAGAGTGCCATTGTGTAGGGGTGTTGCTGATTAGCTAGATTGGTCAGCTGGCACTCTAAGCCAATCAGTAGATCCCCATTCATAAAAAAGTAAGCATTTTTATGAACTGGGAACTAGCGATTGACTTAGAGCGTCAGTTGACTCTAGCCAATCACTGGCACCCATGCCTGACGTCAATCTGCACTTCCTGACACTCCATTTCAGAAGCCGAATACCACTGAGTGACCTGGAGATCTGGATCTGGAGGAAGCCTTTGGGGTTGAACCATTTGAGAGAGGTTTAACCCCTGAAAGGAAAGAGAGCACCCAGGGTCCTACTGGCATCATAGCATTTTTATTTAGATGAACTTGTTAATGTGACCAGAATGTTCCTTTAATCTGATCACTATACTATAATCACTATAAGGAACACTACAGTGTCAGGAATACATACATGTATTCCTGCCACCATGGTTGTGAAAATGCTATTCAAACTGACTTTATGATATTATGACTATGCCCCACCCCTTCATGACACTGTCAGAAAGGGGCCAAGCATGGATGTCATTATAATTATGAAAAATTCCTGCAGACGTCCATGACTATGATTTACTTTTGAGTCACTCCTTCCCTCCCTCACTCTGTTACTAGTCACCTGACTGTGTCTCTCCCTCACTATACCACCACTCACCACCTCCCACCTTCACTCTACCACCAGGTACCCCCCTCACTCTGCCACCTGTCACCACCTCCCACACTCTTCCACCTGTCACCCCCTCCCTCACACACACTCTGTCACCCCCTTGGACAAGTAGATTTTTTTTTAATATTCCACACCCCTGCACATGCAGACACACACTAATGCTCAATACACATATGCATTCACACTGACAGTATATACAAAAAAAGCACATGTTGTCATCCAGACATGCACAAGTGCATTCACACAGACTGAAATACAAACATGCATTGATACACAGGTCTTCATAATATACACATCCAAAGGAATGCCGTAATATATGAAAGTTATATTTAACATTTATTTAATGCACATATATTTGGCTTTCAAAGGGCCTGGGATCTAATTTTGCCCAGGGGGCCCCAAAGGCTCTCAGTCCGCCCCTGTATTGGGAGCTAACATCCACAGATTCCTATTCCTATTGTGATTCCTATTGTATCTCTTGTAAAACTTGAATAATATTTAGAGTGTCCTTTAGGTAACTTGTAGTTTTTTGGACTATTGGTTGTAGACACCTGTCCAGGTATTCCGATAGTCTGCTTGAAATCAAATCTATTCCCAAGACTATTGGTCTACCTGGAGGGTTGTCCAAACTTTTTTTGATTTTTGACAGATGGTAGAAAACAGGTATTTTTGGTATCCTAATATTGAGGGCTATATTCATTCTTCCTTGCTCAAATTCATATGTTTTTTATTTAGGGTTTTGATTTTGTTCATGTCTTGCATAAAAGATTGTTTAAACGATGTTATCTCTTTGGATATAATGTTATTAGGAAAAAAAATGATTTTTCTTTAAGACTAGTGTTGACCCCCTAGTATGTCATTCATCTGCACACTAGCAGTAAGTTTGGGGATTACAGAAACCCTGTTAGGGTGGAGTAACCTGCGAGTCATTTTGATTGCATTTGTGAATGCTGAAGGTGTAGCCACCATTCTTATTAGTAAGCTATATTGACATATAGTAACATGGTAATTTCACTGCAGATATTTTGGTCCTCTGTGGTAACATTGTTCCATGTACTCTTAACTGTATATGGGTACAATTGGCAGATTATTTGACTTTCCCTCTACCTTAATTGCTATACTCCCATCCACAAATACAACTCCCTTCCAGGCTAGCTCCTCTATGCCCATTCCAGACCCCTCCCCTCTCCCCCCTCCCCACTTCCCTATATCTGCAGAGCCCTTTAGGCTCTTGTAAGGATTTTTTTTTATGTACTGTTTTAATTGTCTCTGTGCTTATAATCAATAACATTGTGAATTTTTTTTTTTCAATATAGCTCTATAAGGGGCCTTTTGTGTCTTCTGAGCCTTAGAACACATTAGACATTTGCGTGGTTATTTATATCCGATTTCTAGGGTTACCCCCTTTTCAGGCTCCCTTTACACACCACCAGTTCCCTACTGGGACTATTTCTTTTGGTTTAATATCCTGACAATATGGCCACTTGCTCTGTATTCCACTTAGAACTCCAATATTAGACTTGAACAATGAATATGAATATACTAGGAAAGGAGGAGGGTTGGAGAAACCCATAAGGGCTAGAAAGGGGTTAGACAGACACATAATGGGTAGGGAAGGGGCTGGAGAGACAAATAAGAATACATTTATTTGGAAAGGGGATAAAGAAAGACATACAAGAGGTAGGGAGGGGTACTGTGGAGACACACAAAGAGGTAAAGTTGGCTGGAGAAACATTCACGTGCATGAGGGGATCTAGAGAGACACATGGGGTAGTGGTATGGCTAGAGAAACACACTAACTGTTCAGGAGGGAATATTTTTTTTTAAGTCATGAAGTCATTAAGTTCCCGAATTTTAGCAGGAAAAAGTGAAAAGATCTGAGTGACTTTGAAAAGAGCAAAATAGTGATGGTAATCGTGATATGTTTTACAATTTTGAAAAACTCATATTTGTATTCAACAAAGTCTCTCGAGTACAACAGTACCCCCCATGTACAGGTTTTATGGTGTCTTTGAAAGTTACAGGGTTAAATATTGAGCTAGCAAATTAAACTATCTGTAATTTCTGCCTGGGTTGTCAGGCAGATCCCTCAAGCTGTAATTAGAAAAATCAGATAATTATGTGAAAATATTACATAAATATACACGCAGAATTAAAAAAATATATATATGTATTAAGGCAATTTGCCTGGATTTGTGGGAGGTGCTGGTTTTGCAACTCCTAGCCTACTTAAGGCACTCCCCTTACCTGACTCCTTACCATTCAAGGTCAGCGTTGAATGAGGATCCACTTCCGGGTTCTCTCAGACGCCATCTTGGTTTCAGTATCCACGAGGTTTTACCGCGATAGCTGTATCCAGGAATCCTGTTCAGGCCTTTTCCGCCCGTTCAGCTTCTTCTGACCCCGGTCTTCGTCGTAGATCGCGTCCCAGGGACTCCTAAATCGTAAGTCAGACCTACCTGTCACGCCAGGACCGGTTCCCACGGCGTAGCATGGGGTCATTTATGGGCTAATATGCCAGTGTGTTGTTACTCAGACAACCTGTCACATCATCAACAAAGGTCGTTTCAAATCCCTTACGTTCATGAGATTTCTGAGGAAACTCATTTGGTTGGCAGCTTGTCATAATTTTTTCCTATGTTGTTTCCATGTTCCAGGTGTATGTAAAACAGCTGCTGACAATTTGTCTCACTTTAAATTTCAGGAGTTTCATCAAGCACTCCCGTCAGCTGCACCCACAGCCACCATCACCCCAACATTTCAACATCTCATACTGGACTAGACACCATCATGCAGCATAGCAGGACATTTTCCCAACTGGCACTTTCAAACAATACACACAAAACATACAACAGGGCTTTCACACTATTCCTTTTGGAACATAACATCATGCAACCATTTGTTATGACATCTTTTTTGGGGTTTGCTTCCTTTTGCCACCTTAAACTTAAAATGTCATATAACACCATCAAACTCTATCTCACTGGCATTCAACACCACATGCTAATCTTACACCCAAATAACAACAGTTTCATGGCCTCTCACCAAATTAAGACCATACTCAGAGGTATTCAGAAATCAGAACCCACACATACAACCCAGAGGCTACCCATAGATAAACATATCTTCAAAGCATTGTCTAACCTGCTTGACTTAAAACCGTTTGACACCAATACAAATTCTGTAATCAAAACAGCAATATACATTGCTTTCTATGGATTTCTAAGACCTAGATAATTCACTACAACCTCCACGAATAAAACTACTCTGTTCCTCCTCTATTCCCACTTGACAAAACATATGGATCATTACATTCTGACTTTACCTCACTCCAAAACCAGTCAGCACATACCCGTAAACATACCGTACTATCCCACGCACAACAGAAGGTGTCCCATCAGGGTTCTTGATGCCTACATACAGCACCATAACTTACTGCCCTCACAACAATTACTACAGCTACAAGGTGCAGTACTCACCACTACAACCTTCATGACCTACGTCAGGTCCTTGCTCACACAACTGGGCCTCAACGCAGACAAATACTCAGGGCACTCCTTTCGTATAGGAGCCGCGTCCACAGCCTCCAGTGTCAACATCCCAACTCATGTTATCAAAACACTGGGGCGCTGGAAGTCATCCGCTTATTCACGGTACATACCGAACCCAGTACAAGAATTAAGGAATGCTTTCAAAAACATGTCTGGTTGATGAAATGTATATGTATTGGTTGTCTGTAATAAATTTGATTACTTAATTTTTGCCCTCTTCTTTCTCAGGCCTACCTCATTGTCGGTTCCGGCACACCACAACCGACTTGCTCTTTTTACTATCCTACATTTATTTATGGTATTTCACACTGTACTATCATAAGCACCTAACACAAGTATTAAGGCAATTTGCCTGGATTTGTGGGAGGTGCTGGTTTTGCTACCCCTAGCCTACTTAAGGCACTCCCCTTACCTGACTCCTTACCGTTCGAGGTCAGCGTTGAATGACCCTCCCACCACACCACATTTTAACATTTATTTTCTAATTTCTTTCCCTCTTCTTTCTCAGGCCTACCTCATCGTCGGTTCCGGCACACCACAACTGACTTGCTCTTTTTACTATCCTACATTTATTTATGGTATTTCACACTGTACTATCATAAGCACCTAACACAGATATATATATATTTATGTATTTGATGTCTAATAAAATGACTAATGATTAATAAAATGACTTAATTATGCAAACAAACTACATACACACACACACACATATATATATATATATACATAGGTTCTTGTTGAAGTGCACTCACAGGACTCATTAATATCTCTAATCGTGCTGTTTATTCAAGCATCCAGTAATACAAAGAAGTGTCGACGTTTCATTCCTTACGGACTTTTTTCAAGACAGTTTGATGGTGTGAGTCATTTTATTAAATAGACACTACCGAAACCTGATTGGAGGGTGAAAAACAGAACTGAGGTTCAATTAAGTTTTAAGTGACGTGTATCATGTGAAAAGAATATCATGGGTGAGGCAATTACCAACCCTCACAGGAGTGAATAGTTAAGTGAGTGGTAATGTTGAGACAAAGTGTCTATAAAGAATAAATTACATATTTACAACTATTTACATACTGTGATCCTTGTCAGCAGGTAGCACGATCCTCTAGGGCAAAAACATGCACAGTCCTTGTAATTCATATA
The DNA here is from genome assembly GCA_933207985.1 of Pelobates cultripes. NCBI lineage: Eukaryota > Metazoa > Chordata > Amphibia > Anura > Pelobatidae > Pelobates > Pelobates cultripes. The sequence goes on from OW240921.1 coordinate 13,734,762, forward strand.
CTCCAGGCACTTTATTTGTAAGTTCACACAGGATACAGCAGTAAATTAAAACATAAATGTAACAGAAAACCCTATAAACAAAAACCTAGCTCGGTCTGAGCACTAACTCACTTTAGGTTCCCTATCTCTCAGGGTTAAACTAAACAAAACAATATTGCACCAACCTTATTAGAGAGCAACACTCTGCTAGCTAGCCTGTTGCTTTCCTTTCTGCACTCCCAGTGCTCCAAGCCAGCCTTGCCCTGACTGCTTTGCTTTCTGCACTCCCAGTGCTCCAAGCCAGCCTTGCCCTGACTGCTTTCCTTTCTGCACTCCCAGTGCTCCAAGCCAGCCTTGCCCTGACTGCTTCCTTTCTGCACTCCAAGTGCCTAGTCTCCTTGACTCTATCTGGAGAGAACAGCCTCTCTCTCCTACCTGCTTCCTGGGAGGAAGCCAGCAATCCCTCTCCTTTTTCCTGCCTAGCCGGGAGGGGTTTATTCCCACTGCAACAGCTCATTAACTGCAGCTGAGCAGTGGGTTGGAGAAGGTCCAAAAAACCCTGGCCTGGATCTATGTCTCCCCAGAAAACCACTAAACTGTGGAGTGGAGCATTGGCCCACCCTTCTCTCCAAATGCTCCACCCCAGGGGCCCATAACTAAACAGTGTTTTGTGTTGCCTACAACACATCCTACACATACTCCCCCTGGGGTTAAAAGGCCTATCTGCCTTCACTTTATCACAATACATTGTATCATCATCTCCACAGCGAAAAAGCTAGGCTACAATGGCCATGATATAAACAAATCACTAATATATCGTGCTTCTAAATGTCAATTATGATTATCCATGTATATTGTTACTATCATGGTCACTGATTCCTCCTGCATTAACAACATGCAAGATTATATTAATGATAAGTTATCACATAACATGTTAGTTGTATGAATGTTAAATCTATCCATATCATTATCAAACATAAGTTATAGGGTAAATAATTAATATAAAAATATATCAACAGGACACTGATAGCTAGACATGCTGAATACTGAATTAGCAAAAAAGGAATATTCTCTTGCAACCTGTTTTTTGCTCTCCATAAGTTTAAACAGTAATCCAGACGTGGACCCCTTGCTCACGGTGCCGAGAGAGATATCAGCTATGCCTCACTGATGATGCCTAACAAGGCTGAAACGATTGTCTGGGGCTGCTGCATCTCTCGTGCAGAGGGAACTTGCTGGCATTTTGGATCTGGACTGCCCGTATGGGTGGGACCAGTCTGATATGTTTCAGAGATGTTTCCTCTGTAATGGCACAAGATGAGCTAAAGCCAGCTTGAGAACTGAGTGGGGACCCATCGAAGGGCGGGCTATTTCAGCTGCTGCCCATTCTCAGTATTCTCTTGCAACCTGTTTTTTGCTCTCCATAAATTTAAAGGGTAATCCAGATGTGGACCCCTTGCTCACGGTGCCTAGAGAGATATCAGCTATGCCTCACTGATGATGCTTAACAAGGCTGAAACGATCGTCTGGGGTTGTTGTATCTCTCATGCAAAGGGAACTTGCTGGCATTTTGGATCTGGACTGCCCGTATGGGTGGGACCAGTCTGATATGTTTCAGAGATATTCCCTCTGTAATGGCACAAGATGAGCTAAATCCAGCTTGAGAACTGAGCGGGGACCCACCGAAGGGCAGGCCATTTCAGCTGCTGCCAGTTCTCAGTATTCTATTGAGACCAGTTTTTTGTTCTCCTTAAGGGGTTAATATACTCAATAACTATAAGATAGTAATAAAAAAAACTGCAGGTAAAAAATATCTCAGTATCTAATACGTGTTGCACCAGTAATAACTGGCTTCCTAAGTCAGCCTGCAGTGACTTTTACCCTAAAAAGGAGCTCTGTTTTCACCACTAGTACCCTGGCTTTTGGAATTCTTATCATTACCACGTCAAAGGTTAAACGCCATCTAAAAGAGTTGAAAGTGCAATAAAACACAATGGTTTTAAAACTGTGTTTTTTTAATAAGTTAGTTTTATTGCACAAAGTGTTTTGATGGAATCTGTTTGATATTTGGCATAAGACAAAGTGTTCGTTATTTCTGTAAATGTACTTACTGTTAAGGTATAGAAAAGTATTAATTTCATTCTATATTATTTGTTTATTTAGTGTTCAAGGTTAGCAAATTTCTCATTGACAGGAGAATGTATGTCCTTAAACAGTTTTGGGAGTATCTGTGTAAAGAAAAAACTTGTACCATGAATTTCTGGCAGTTGTCTTCTAAATATGTTAAACAGGTTTAAAACAGGTTTGCAATGGTTTTACTGAATATAAGTATGTACTTTTTCTTAGAATGTGAATTTGGTGTGTTTTCAGAATTCCATCTAGGTATAGTTTTGTATTAAATGAAATAAATATTTTGGGAGTAGGGTTATGGAGAGCAGTTCCAGCACTTAGACAATGACTCCGTTTTGGCCGCAGTGCTCTGAGTCATTGAGAAGCTCCTGGAGACCACGAGGACACACCTAAAGTGTTTGTACTTGATACCTCAGCTAAGTGAAGGGGCACAAGGCTGAGCAGTGAGATTTCCCCTTGAAACTTGGTGAAATTGAACCAACCAAGACTATTTCACATCTTCCTCAGTGGCTATGGATCCCCCAAGCCACTAAAATATTGTTTAATGCCTTGTTGGCATTAATGATTTGCTTCAGAACTTTGTTACTGACTAAATAAGAATGTGCAATTTCAAAAATTATAATCTGTAAGAAATTATGACCCTCTTACAAGGTTATTCTTTTTGGGAATGTGTGACAAATAAGACACAAATACAAGTGTATAAAATAAATGTATTATATTGATTTGGGATACTGTTCCAAATTTTAAACAGAAAATACATAATACACATTATAACCATATCCAGTCCAAAACCAAAAGATACATGGTAAAAGGGTAGTGATGTCCCGAACGGTTCGCCACGGACGGCGAACATATGCGCTGTTCGGTCCACCCCCTATGTCATCATTGAGTAAACTTTGACCCTGTACCTCACAGTCAGCAGACACATTCCAGCCAATCAGCAGCAGACCCTCCCACCTCCTGGATAGCATCCATTTTACATTCATTGTGAAGCTGCATTCTTAGTGAGCTGTCTAGGAGGTGGGAGGGTCTGGGAGGGTCTGCTGCTGATGACAAATAGGGGGCGGCCCAAACAGCGCATATGTTCGCCATCCATGGCGAACCGTTCGGCAAACCATTCGGGACATCACTATAAAAGGGCAATACTTAAACATTTAAATGAAGATCATCCCCTTGCGCCTTCATCTTTGGTAGTCTGGAACAGTCTCTATCAGTTCACCATATCCTCCCCAAAAGAGACGAAGAGAAAGAGAGAAGACTAACCTCCTTGGGTGTTGTCCTTTTAAAGACTGATTCTTGCAGTCCTGAACTACATATCCCAGAATCCCTTTCACCTCCCAAAAAAGTGGTTAATCCAACCCACTTTTCCCAGAGAGTTATGTCTTTACAAAAGTTTTTTTCTTTCATCTCTTCCCCCCAGCTATACTATAACATTCTGTACGAAGTGACCAGTTAGGGTTGATTTCTGGGTAGATTGGACAGGATGGCTTGGAAAAACACAAACTTCATGGTTACATCTAGATGTTAATTACTCTGATCTTCTGATCTCCTGATAACATGTCCCTTGAAACCTTTATAGTAAAATGTTTTACCCTTTGATGACAACCTCCTTTCCTTTGATATATAAATGGTATTCTATTGCGAAACCAGATAGCTTATCTTGGCTTATTACACAGCAAACCTTTACAATGCATATGTCAATATATTAAATAGAAAATATTCATCATGGAAGGCTCCCTATTTCTTAAAAATCCATTCATTTTAATCCAAAATTTCATGACATAAAAAATAACTTTATTATTATTATCATTATTATTATTATGTTTTATAAAGCACAAGCACATTCTGTACATGGGTACCATTAATACAATTAAAAAGACAATAAATTTAAACAATACAAAATCTGACAAATACAGGAGGTTTTAAGGTCCTATTGTAACTATTTATTTTTGATTAAGCTACAAAACTTGTATTAGTGCATATATTTTATTGAATCCAGTCTTATCCTCTATACTGTTGGGAAGAATGGCACATATTAATGTTCCTTCTATATTTACCAGTGGATGAAATTTGTTATTACATAACTGATTTACCGTCGCTGTCAATTATGTACCTAAATATTTTTACTATAGCACCATGGAAATAAAATGTCCTATTATTATTTTTGTTTTTGTATTTTTGTTGTGTATGATGAATAATAAATTTCTGGTTTTAAATAGCAGAGTCATTATTTTTGTAATTTTTAAACCTTCTAAAAATGTACATTTCCAGAATTAAAATTAGTAAAGAATTGTAACTCTTACTACAATATAATTTTTATATGCTACTTTAAAGTCCTGATTATTTATTAAAGGTTTATTTATATTAGGATTTTATCTAAATGCATGTAACAAAACAATGGAATTAGCACTACAAAGCTATTACAGCAGTGACTGACCTCTACTGGTGGTTCTGAAAACTACACACTAGTAACTTGTTGCAACGTTTTAGAATAAAATATATTATCCCAGAATATACAGGATTATTTGCCAGAGTGAGAATTGTCAGGAGTTCAAATTGAATTTCAAATTTAAAGCCAACATAGCTGAATGGGAACATTTCTCCAGGTCAGCTATGCTTCCAGTTTTGTTATGTTGATCAAAATTCTTAAATTAATTTTGAATTCCCAACAATTCTCACTTTAGTAATTTACCCTTAAACTCACTACAGAAGTCAATTATCAAGTCAAAGTTGACATTATATGTTAGACATTTTGAACCTGATACAGCCATTTTGTATGCTAGGACACCATTTTTAAAGTTATGCCATTCTAAGAACATTAACAATGAGGAATAAGTTTTCAAGCTAAAATATTAAACATGTTAACATGCTGAGTCACATCCAGCCGAGGTACATACCCTCTTATAACCTCAGATAAACTTTTTTCTCCTTTAACTTATACCCATCTGCCACAACATTCGACTACCGTGGCACTTAATATCAATACTTACGGTTAGTTATAAACAAACTATAAGAATAAACTTCAGATTAAGTGATATTTCATAAATACCACCAACATAGACATTTCTAAAGATAACACATAATGTTTGAGTGCAGTGTGATATGTTTGCAGTGATGATTAATAAACATATAAGAGCATTAAGAGTGTATTTGTTAATCAGCAATTAATGGGGTTAAGCATTACACAATATCCATAATTTGGTAAGAATAATATGCGTTGTACGTCAGAACCTTGAAATTTGAAAGATAACTTACTAACCAATGAATTGTTTTGTTTTGGTTCTGTGCCACTCATAGAGATCTATTGAATCTATACCTTTATAAACCTTGTGCTTTAACCAATAAATTGACAAATTGCACCAGAAACTCTGTTTATCAATTTGATTATAACCAATAAATTGACAAATTGCACCAGAAACTCTGTTTTTCAATTTGATTATTCTTTCCACCCGGTTGAATCAACAAGGGTTTGTCCATATATTATTCAATTCTCCAGGTAAAGAGATGGTTGGATAACCGTAAGATGAATTTGGACAGGAAATAATCCTAACATTTAATTATTGCTTTATAGATGCATATTACAAATAGAATAGTGCTAATGAAAGGATCTTGAGATGTTACTCATGAAAATATGCTACATTATCTTGTTACTGATCACGTCTCTTGCTGTGCCCAATTAACTACAACACTGCAGATTCATTATACACTTGTAATACTCATTTTGATGTTTTGGTTCCCTTTTCACATTGTATGTTTGCATCTTTTTAAAAAATCTAAATTCTAAGTTCCCATGAGAATAAGGCTCATGTGTTTAAAAAAAATAATTATCTTAAATTATCTTAAATCTTAAACTAGTATTTTTACTAATTGCATTTACAGTGCTATATTATGTGTTGACACTTTATAAATAAAGTATAATAATAATAATAATAATAATAATAATATGGTTTAGATGCAAGTCCATGCTCTCCTTTCCATTCCCCCTTTCCATTATAGCAATAGACATAGTGCGATTAAGGAGCCCATTGGATAATTTATGTTTGTAAATGCAAGGCAGTGTTGTCTCTGTGATTGCTTTGTGGATATACATATAAATAGGCAAATTGAAATTCAGTGCCAGCCTCTTCTAACGTCCACGAAGATACCAACGTCGGGTTTCTTTATAATGTTTGAAGTAAATAGTTAAATATCCAAAATGGAAACAAAATTCCATAACGGAGAATGGAACCACCACTGTAACACGTAAAATTCATCTTAACGTTTACACCACCTCCTGTGGCAGAAAGGGATTTAAGAAAGCACAGAGAAGTGGTCCCACAACCACGAATTGCCTCTTCTTCTGACATGGCACCTGTGAAATTTAATTACATAATCTATATTATTATTATTATTTTTAAGTTGCACATGTTATCCTCCAAACCTCGATCTTAAGTGCCGTAAGGGTGGATTAAAGCAGCACATGCTAACTATTGTTTGTTTGTTTTTCAAAGATGAGACAGATATTTTTTTAATACTTATAATATAAACATGTATCTGCAACAATTATGGAAAAATTAAATATATATATATATATATATTTTTTTTTTTTAAATGTGATGTTAAAAATATAGATTTGGATGCAATACTTGTGTGCTTCAACTAGAGAAAAAATTCCAAATTGAGTAATTTATTTGTTCTTTAACATCAATAGGGTTTCTCTGCAGTCACCAGAGTGTACAAGGCTAGCCGCACTGTACCAAGCAACAACGTTAAAATGACTTAATTCCTTCTTCTGTCCTTTGGAGCTGAGCTCTTTGATGGGGTTGCATCAAAGTTCTATGTGTGTGATCACATACAATAATCAGACAATGTCTAAGTGCAAAGGCTCAGACACGGTCAATGGGTTCTCTTTGATTCTACGAGTCTTCACCTGATGTCACAACTGGCATCCAGATTGCCGAATCACAGCCATGTTATGCTAATGAGATATGACAGGATTTCTTTGGTTTAATATGCATTCACTATGTTTTACTAAGCTAACCAAAAGAGTCACAGATTAAATGTGTCTTACATCCTTGCAAAACATGGCGACAACTGATTAATAATTTTAATTTGTAATACTATGGAAGCAAATCAGGTTTGAAACTGTTTACTTAGTAGCTGGAATAAAAAAATAACAAAAAAATACAACATAACTTTATGTTTGAAGCATGTTGAATGCGAACAAAAAAGCTATAAATAAATAAATGGTTTGGTGAATATAATTACCTGATGTCTGCAAATTCCGAGAAACACATATAGTCTCATTCCCAGTACATTGTATTTCATTTGAGTAAGTACAAGAAGAATTATTTGAGGAGCAGCTTGGACATGTTCGTCTTTTAACTGTAGAATTACTATTTGGCCCTACATGGGAAGAAATTAGCAAAGATGATTTGCACAAAAAAGCTGTATGTAAATGCACAAAATAAATAAATACATACATTCATTAATAATAATAATATTTAATAAGACAAATTATATAATATGAATTATAGCAATATGTGAGAGCTGCTGGTCATGTCATGGCAATAATTCATACAAATGTTATGTCAGAGTTCGTTGGTGGTGTTCCATAAATCAACTTTAGGAAGATCTACCATTCTCGTACTTCCACCAGGCAGAAGTAAAATGAAGGCTTCCTGGTGGAAATTATTTTAGCTATTTAAAAGCCACAACTCACGTGGTTGTGAAGGATCATAGCAAGTGAGCATTTACCAACTCAAGTCTGTCACTTTGCTCCTTTATAGTATGCATACCATACAATATGAGATGCCATCCCATCATCCTTTATTTTAAAAGTCCTGTACGACCCTGAAAAAGGAGAGAATGGAGACACCAGATGCATTACAGAATGCCAGGTAGGGAATCGGGAGGGGGCTATTTTTAAAATGTAATTTCTTTATTAGGGTTAGACAGGTATAACAAGGAGGAACTGAGAGCCAGGTACAAAGCTGAGGGATCGATTATATAATATCTCTTTGGAAGGTGTCCTTTATCATTATGCAACTTTAAATACCATTATATGATAAATCAAAGGTTTTGCCCATTTCAGAGGTGAGGTTAAAGTGCATGCACACACTTTCAGGTATATCTGTTGGTCAAAGTCAGGAGTTGTTCTGGGGAGTAAGATGTAGACAAGCACTTACATGTAGGTATAGATGGAGTACAGTTGTTGTTAGCACAGCATTTTGATAAAAAACTAATCTTAGCTCCGGAATAACTCATGGTTCCATATTGACTGCACTTTCTCACTGGTTGACAGGATCTAATTAAATTTACAGTTTCTCCATCTGTGGACAACATGTTGAACCATTGTTCATATTAATATATTTAGTATAACAGAATAACCCAATATAGTTTACCAATGAAAATATTAGCTAATAAATACATTAATTAAATAGTAACGTCTCTGTTATTTACAACATTGAACGCATGATAACTTTCTTCATATAATCCTCAGTTTCCTTTTAAATTTATATTAAAGATTAATTAAATTACATCATAGTCTAGTTCTGACAAGGCAAGGCCAGGACAAATATAGCAAGTGAACAGGGTAGAAAGAAACTTTGTATTTATTTTCTACACTTTTCTGTGCTTTACCTATACTGACTGGCAGGTGCAAAGGACAGAATTTATAACAATGATTGACAGGGAGTTACGAGTATCAGTTCTAGATGCAAGATAAAGATGTGTAGGTTTCTGAATTTAATTAAATTTTTTGACACCTCACAAAAGTGAGTTTTGGTAAATATAGAGATAATTAAACAGCATATGTTTTTGGACAATTTATTTATTTTTTTAATCAAGTTTTTCTTTTTATGTCACATTCTCTATTTAATTCAGTTACAAAGTCCCCTGCTCATGCAGCCGATGTTTTAAAGCTCATATTTTTAACAGATTAAAATTCAGCATTTTTAATTCACTCGAAGTTTCACACCTGATTGCTTGACCTGTTTACTTATTTTTAGCCTTTTGGTTTACAATACACAAACTTGTTACCAAATAAGCTAAACTATTATAAGATAAAATGTATTACAAGACAAAATAAAATAAATAAAAACTGATTTGTATTATAAATCAAAAACTCTCCAGTACTTAAAGAAATATTTACCATACTCTTTATTTTTAAATTGTTTTAGATTATTCATTTTGTTTGAATTTTGCAGAATATAGAAAATATGAGTTTTTAAGTTATCGCTACACATTGCATACCTTTAGTGGCAGTTTTTGTAAAAATGGAAGCACAGACATATCCCTGTGGACAGAACACGCTGCTCCCTTTGCAGGATGTCGCACCTGATACAAAACACGATGTGCACTCGAGAACAGAACCAGCTAGAATACACAGATATGACAAAAACCCATGATACATGCAGCAAATGTGACATCATAGGATATTTACAGTCTCTTAAAGTAGATAAGGATATAATCTGTCCCTCACATACACAAAATGGGACTTTTGTAAATGCATATATATTATTTAAAAAATAGAGGTCAAAATAAAACAGAAAAATAAAGAGCTGCTAAAATCTAACAGGGGATTCCTTGTCTGGTGCTAAGATTAGTTTTATTGTTAGCATTATGTTACTTCCACTATGGACATTTGGAATTTCTTGCAAGTTTCAGTCTGATTTTATTTTGGCTAAGTTCTTTTTTTTTTTTTGGTTTTATCTATGATACATCAGATTTGGACTGTCTTTTAAAGTTTGTCCTAAAAATGGCCTCTATAACTAATGCAGATTAAAGAATTAGTGGTCAAGTGTTGGTCAGTATGTAGATCAAACTGTAAAAAACATCAAACTAAAAAGTAAGGAGGATTGGAAAGACCTAGCTACTAGAACCCAACATGTTTCCAACATTCTCCCCTCTTGTACCTGGGGTTGTGTTGCAGGAGTATGTAAAATCCTTGCTCACTCTGCTGGCATTCATTGAAATGTTAGCAATCTCACAAAACGCTCCTGTAGCACAACCATAAAACATCTGAACTCCTGAAAAAAATAAAATAAAGTTAGTAAGTAAACACAATATCAATAAAAAGTTGGACATGTCATATGTTTCATATACCTTAGTTACAGTGCTAATGAGCGCACAGGAGGGGATGGGAGTTAAGGAGGGCCAAGAGGGGGGTGTGACGAAAGCAACTTCACCACTGGTTTTTTGGAGGGGCCTGTTTGCCAGCCTCCTACCCTGTGACTATGGCCCCTGTGATAAACCTGGCTAAAATTCTTTAAACAGGCTCTGTTCATGTGAGTTATGTACTTTTGTACTCCAGACAGAGAGACCGACCGTTAGCCCTGATTATATGGAACTGTTTTGGGCTTGGGGCCATGCTTGCAGTCGGTCAAAACTAGGACTTCCAGGAAATTCCTGAACCCCTAAACTGATCTGCGTGATTTTCAGATATGTTGTTCACCCAGATCAGGGCTATCAGGGGATGTGACTTTTATGGGGCTATGTGGAGGAAGAGAGGTTTACCCACTGGAACCTGGAGCCTTATCGTAGGACCAGTGTTGGTAGGAGACAGCGAGACCCTAACTAAGCTGCGGCAGTTCGTGGCATCTGCAGTACTTATGGTGTCTGGAGAAGTGCTTGGAGCCCTCGGTAAGCATTAGGAGCATCCGTTGGCGGAGGTACCCAACCGGGCTACAGGAAGCTCTGTTACAGGGGGCAAAGAAGGGCACACGAAGGGGGCTAGAGAGGGCACAGTAGAAGGGACAAATAAGGGCACACCAGGGGCGGGGGCTAAAAATGGCTCAGGAGGAGTCAAAAGAAGGATACATGAGGGGAAAAAGAATGGCACAGGAGGGGAGAGGACTAAAAAGGTCACAGGAGGGGGACAGAGAATGGCACAGAGGGCGAGGGGGCTGAAAAGGGCACAGGAGGGTGGACAAAGAAGGGCACATGAAGTGGGACAAAGAAGATCACAGTTGGGGGGGGCTAATAAGGGCACAGGAGGAGAGGGGGCCAAAAGAAGGACACAGGAGAGAAAGGCACAAATGCAGTATCCAGGAGGTGAGGGGACTAAAGAGGGCACAGGAGGGGAGGGAAAAAAAAGGGGCACATGAGGAGAGGGGACAAGAAAAGGGCATGGAAGAGGGAAAAAAGACACACAGAGGGGCTGTGGAACAATATACAGAGGGGCTGGAGGCACAGAGAGATACACAGAAGGTATGAGGGGGGACAGAGAGACACGCAGAGGGGCTTAGGGGGGGGGGTAGAGGAGCCAGGGAAGAGGAAGAGGTACACAAAGGGGTTGGGGAGGGAAACAGTCACACAAAGGGGCTGGGGGAAGAAAGACACACACAAAGGGGCTGGGAGGAACAAAGAGGCATGCAGAAGGGCTGGGTGGAAGAGGCAGCCAGCTGGCGACAGCCACCAGCTGGCCATAGCAGCAGCTTGTCAGCAGCAGTAATTAAGGTGAGAAGAGCCAACTTGGGCTGGCAGTCAGAGAGCTATATAATATTACTATATTGTGAAAGGAGGCCAGATTGTTAGAGGGCCCATTCGACTCAATTGTAGTCTCTTATGGGTTCTTGAGGGGGCTCTTTCTAACATACTTTTTACAAATGTATGCAGTAAATATTCTTGAAAACATTTAAAAAATGGTGGGTATTTTTTTACATTTAAAATCTAGGGTGGAGACGGGGTGCCAATTACAGGATCCTCCACCAAATGTTCAAGGTATGCCCCTGAGCAACATTGAGAATTTTGATAAATGGGCCTATCTCTCATTTGGGGTGATTGTAGCAGTTTAACATTTCAAATTACTTCATAAATATATACTACTTTCAAAAGTAGACACCTGGGAGGTTATCATAGCTTTAGTTTTTTAGCTTTACTTCACAGCCATTTTTTCATCAGTTTCTTTCAAAGTTTATGATATTAATTTATTTTTAAAATACCCAAGTTGTGTTCTGCTATGTGTCCTGAGTACAGCCTGTACACATATCGTCATGTGAAAATATGTATCATGCATTTAGGAATTTGTTCTGTCTCATCAAGTTATGCATTTATGTTCTTTATAATTAAGACTTGGGCGTGGAGACACATGTCCAGGCTCTTTAAATGTTTCTATGCCCAAGCCTTAGTGCGTGCTTATTGTGTCTGAATTGCTATTGAATGATACAACCTGCAAAGATTTTTCCCATAGGCCTTCCTTAAGAAATGGGTTTTTAGGCACTTCTCAAACAATTGACTAGGGGAGAGTCTGATGGCAGTAAGCAGGCTATTCCATAGGAAGGGAGCTGCCTGCGAGAAGTCCTGCAAGTGTGAGTTGGGCGTACGGGTGCGAGCAGTAGACAGAAGAAGAAGGTCACGGGCAGAGCGGAGAGACTGAGAAGAGGCATACCTATGGATTTGTGAGGAGATATAAGAGGGGCTAAAATTACTTAGTGGTTTATAGGTATGGGTTAGCACTTTGAATTAACTCCTATAGTATACAGGAAGCCAATGTAAGGACTGACAGAGGGGTGAGGTGTGAGAGGACCGACTAGAGAGGAAAATCAGTCTGGCAGCTGCATTGATTACAGACTGTAGTGGGGCAATACAGTTTTTGGGAAGACCAATTAGGAGAGGGTTACAATAATCCATGAGAGAAATTACTAGAGCATGGACAAGCTCCTTAGTAGCATCTTGCATGAGCTCAGACTGTTCTCTCCCCTCATAGTCATTTATTTTTAAGTCCTATGTGTGTCACTGTAATTAAATAACTGTACCCAGCAACATCTCATGAGTACAACAGCCCACCCTACGTATATTTTGCAAATGTTTAATTCTAATCTTAAACCTAATCCTAAACCTAACCCTAATCCTAACCAAAATCTGAGCAACAGTGCCTCGACAGAGGGATACCCATGCTGATTTCAGCACAGGGTTCCCTTACTGGTCCTAATCCTCTTAATCCTCACCCTAATCCTAAACATACACTGAATCCTAATACTAAAATCTTCCCTAATCCTAACCCTTGCTCAAATAATAGCATTAGAGGGATTACTCTGCACTGTATGCTAGCAACATGAGAGGGATTAGTTTCCACACTGTTACCAACTTAGTTTGCTGAAAACTGTCACAATATGATTTAAAGTCCCACTGTGGCCATAGTCACTCATAGTGTGCAGCACTGGAAAGCCTCTGCAGCCAGTGATTTGGGTCTTCAAAGACTACGCAGGTCTCCCTATCAGAAAAAAATATCTGGTGATCTCAGAAATTATGTCACTGAGTTTGTGGCTGAATCTGAAATTTTAGCCTTGGTGATTTAAAGGGCTGTATCACAGATCATCTGTTAGTATAGGGTTTATTAATTCTGGCCCTAACTGACAGAGGGGAGTCCCAGGCATATTATTATTATTATTATTTTATTATTTATAAAGTGCCAGCAAATTCCGTAGAGCTGTACAATGGGTGAACTAACAGACACGTGAATGTAATCAGACAAATGGACGCACAGGAACAGAGGGGTTGAGGTCCCTGCTGAATGAGCTTACATGCTAGAGGGAGTGGGGTATAGTGACACATAGGGTATAAGTAGGATATATGAAATAGGTTTCTAGAAAAGTAATCACTGAGAACTTACTAGGTTAATTTTGACAGTTGAGATGAAGAGATGAAAACCCGCTAACAGTTTAAATGATATTCCTTCCTGAAGAAGTATGTTTTCAAAGATTTTTGAAGGAGTGGAGACTGGGTGAAAGTCTAACGGAGAAGGGAAGGGAGTTCCACAAAAAAGGTGCAGTCCTGGAGAAGTCTTGAAGGTGATCATCAGATGTGGGAGTACGGATAGAGGATAGGCGTAGGTCTTTGGCAGAGAGCAGGGGCCTCAACGGGACATACTTGTGTATTAGGGAGGATAGGTAGGTTGGAGCAGCATTATGTAGAATCTTAAATTGAGCGATATATCTAACTTGAAGCCAATGTAGGGACTGACAGAGAGGGGAGGTTTGGGAGGAAAATGAGCCTCGCCGCCGCATTCATTATAGATTGTAATGGGGCAATCTGGGAACACGTAAGACCACTGAGAAGGGAATTGCTGTAGTCAAGGCGAGTATGAAAAACAGCATTTACCAGCACCTTTTAGCTGTGCCTGGTGTTAAGTAAGGGAAGATGCGAGCTATGTTACCAGTTTTTTTTTTTATCCCATTCTGAAGAAGCCACTTATGGTGAAATGCGTTTATGGTTATTAATTCTGTATTTTACTGTGTATTTTAGATCAATAAAAGTTTTTTGGCTACTTTATTGTACCAATCCTCTTTTTATTGCACTCTTTATGCACTTTAAACAACTTTTTTTTACCTATTCCTGGCATTTTAACCTTTCCTGGTTACTTTTACTTCCACTGGCAATTTTAAAGTTCCAGTACTCCAAGAAATCCTAGGTGGGGATCATACCACCAGCGCCTATCCATAGAGCAGTACCTCTGCTCTATCTTTGTGAGTATTATTTTATTTTCTCTACTACTCTCTTAACCTATCACAATTGAGAGCACTATTGCTGCTTTTTATTCTTCTATATTGGAGCCTTGGATCACCAGACGGTGCTGACGGACGTATCGCCGCTACATATCCTATAAGCGGGGATTATACCGCTGTACGCTATCCACACCAGAGCTGGCCATAGCTCCCTCAAATGTGAGTTTTTTACCTCTTCTTATCTGCACATTGAACCACATCAAAATTGAGAGCACTATTGTTGCTTTCTGTCTTTCTTTTCCGAGTTCTGGACTACCAGACGGTGTTGACGGAGACCCCCTCCCTACATATCCCATAAGCGGGGATTATACCGCTGTACGCAATCCACACCAGAGCTGGCCATAGCTCTCTTGAATGTGAGTTCTTTACTTTTTGTTACCTATCACACCCTGAACTTTCATACTATACCATTAGTCGCCTCTACCTCTCTTGTATTTACATATACGGAACGGTCTACACTAGACGCATCCACAGAGGAACTCTATCAAGTATCCTAGACCATCTATTGGCACCCTAGCAATACTTTACTGGACTATCTACCCTTATTTGGCACAGCCCTTCCATATCTTTTTGTATCTATCCACCGAAGGACCCGAGGGGTTTTCCTTCATTTGGGTTGCTGCCTACCTTGACTAATTTTGTGATTACTAGCGCTGAATTATTTTTGTGTTTATGTTACCAGTTACCAGCAGGTATATGGTCCTCACTGGTAAAATACGGCATGACGGAATAGGGTAGGATATCCATGATGGAATAATCCCTTTATCGGTTGTTAAGTGATTGAGGGATCATTATTTAGTTGGACAAAACATTTACTTAACAAGAATGAGATATTGTGAATAATGGGATATTTTGTTGTTTTCAAATTTAGTTTTGTAGACAATCTGTGCTACATTATAGTAAAAGAGAGAAGAATATATCCATTAATGCATATGATTTTCTGTCCACATCGATAGAAAAACTGTTATTAATCTCCAGAAAAAAGTTAATTTAATATTTATTTAATATAATAGAAACCAGTGTCTGAACTGAACCTTTTCATATAAAGAAAACATACATTATTTTCACTGACATAAAAACCAAACAATCTGTTTTGTCTTGAAATCTGTAACAGGATCATTCACTAAAGTGAGAAGTGAAGTGAGAACTTTGGATCTCAAAATGAATTTCAAATTTAAACCCATGGTAGCTGGACGGGAAGCACAGCTGAGTTAGAAAGCTTTGTCAGTTTAGCTAGTTGGACATCAGATTAGAAATTCCCTTTGAATTTCCTTTGAATTCTCACTCTAGTGCATATCCTTCTCGGTGTTGACTATAGACTGCAGAATGAATTGGTGAAATTGTTAATTTCCATATAGAAAATATTGCATTTGTACTGCAGAGTTTACCAATATAATTGACTATTTTGAACTACACAAAGTGGTTTTGATATTCTGATTCTTCAGTGGCTGTGTTGCTGTTTAATAAAAAAGTGTGTGAATAGTTAATATCCCTGAAACTTATTTCAAATGAAGTTTTAGTGTGCAGCTTTTACAAAGCAGATACAAAGACTCAATATATATATACGATAAACAAAATACCTGTACCAATAGGTATGTTTTAAAATGTACTATCTCAATCTTCCATGACTCATATAGCCTAAAACCTAGTTAAACAAAAGAAATATTTAACTATATTGCAACACAGTATTACAGATGACAAAAGTGGACTCATGTGATTGCTTTATAGGCCAAAAGGCTCGGTTATTTTTTTTTTCCTGAATCAATTTGCCTTTAAAATAAAATAATGTGATGTTGTTGTACTTCTGGATAAAGAAGGACAATAAAATAGGAAAAAGAAAAATGCAAAAAGTATAAAATAAAACACATTACCAGAACTTGAATTTATAGTCTGGACACCACACACGTTCTCGTACCCCGTACAAAGAAGGCTTACTGAAGGAGTGCATGACGAATTTGTCCTTATGCAAGTAGGGCATTTCAGTCCATTTTGGGAATTATTGGATGGCCCTATAATGTAGAATGAATTGCATAATAAATTACATGCTTATGTTTGCCTTAATTATCATTATATATTTTTTTTAAACATATTGCAAGTTGTAAGACAATACATTGTATTGTTTGCTACCATGTTCTAGAATATACATGTTATTATTATCCAACTCAATGTTATTCATTTAATTTAATCAGAAGTTGAAGTTCGAGAGAGGCCTTCCTCATCCCTATTCATATTCACTCCCATGGCTGTGAGCCTGATAAATACATTATAATAATGTTACAGATATTATTATTAGGTAGGCACACGGGTCATTGACTGATCAAATGTGCATTCACATGGTGTAAACACAAGAAAATATTCATTAGGACATCAAACACCTGCAACAACAAATACACAATAATCTGTGCATTCACATACAAGCACACATTTACACTGTCATCCATGCATTCACACACACACACATACACACATACACACACACACACACACACACACACACAGAGTATCCATATACACTAGCATTCACCCAGAATTTACTTGTATAGGCCAACCACTTGGGATTTTCAGCTGGTTTGCACTACTCACATATCTGTATTTACAATATCACACACATACATTTTTACTTTGACACATTCAGTGACCACCTGAAGCTACATACAATTTCACTACCTTGCTTACAAACTTATGAGAAAAACAAAGGGGAATTCATAGGTTCAAAAAAAACCTAAGGCTAAACCCAAACCAAAACTTGATGACCCCTCCACTAACAGAGAGGCGGGGCTGTCATGACATATTACTGCCTTTGTATGTAATGTCCCATTTGTATGTAATGTTCCCTTTGTATGTAATGTTCCATTTGTATGTAATGTTCCCTTTGTATGTAATGTTCCCTTTGTATGTGATGTTCCCATTTGTATGTAATGTCCCCTACACTTGAACAGCATGCTGCTGTTGCTCTTTGGGATCTCAATGAAAACATAGCCACAAATAAGATCATGCTGCACAGCCAGGTAGTCAATATGATGCTGCCAAGCTGTCCACGTAATAGAAAGGTGAGCACTTGGGAGGCCCCACCACCTCCCCCTCAGTAGCATGGGTGAGCACTATATAACTATATTTTCTTTTTATAATCAGTGGCTGAATTGAGAAGATGCTGCCTGATGTAAAATTTAAAAATGTTATACTCCTTCCCCCTCATTAACTGTAGAGATCAGGGGCGAAAGAACATGGCATCTGGGGCTTCAAACCCCTAGTCAACCACCAAAGCAACACCTTTGGTTTTCATACTAGTACTATTTAAAAAAAAAAAAATACAAGACAGTGATAAAGCATAAGGGCCATCATGTTAATTGTAGAAACTCAAATACGCCCATGCATTCATACACACTATATACAACAAAAGGAATATGCTCCTTTATATTATTATTATACATGCCAACAGCTTTGCAGCACTATACAATAGGTGGACTAACAGGCAAGTATGTGGAACAGAGGGTGTTGAGGGCCCTGCTCAATAAAGCTTATATTGTAGAAGGAGTAGAGGGCCCGAAATTATTGGTACATTGGCCATCAAAGAACCCGGGACTCAGTTTTCCCTGAAGGCCAATAAGGTTGTCAGTTTATCCTTGTTTGCACAAATAGTTGCATGACATCTGTCCCTAGTTGCGTATGAATAAACCTTCATTTCCTGTTAAATTAAAATAAAAATTGCTAAAGTCATTCTAAGTATTCATTTTATTTCTGTCTTTCTTATCTATTTTTTTTTTTGACCAGGGTAAGGGCTCATTCCGTTTTTTTTTTTTTACTTTGAGGTAAACCAATATAAGACATCAGAGGACTAAACATCTTGCTGGTATGTAGTCCCTTCCATGGGTTTCTGTAAAAGCTAGAAAGAGTCTGATTTTAATAAAAAAAAGTCATGCTAAGTTTTTATCAGGTAGGATAGTGGAACAATGCTTCCTGGAATGCTATGTGGAAAAATATCCTGCCAACGATTAGATAGATAAGCAGGAGGTTGCTTACTTGCTTAAATGGCAAGAAAAACTGTGGACACCAAAGAGGAAGGCAGTTTTTCTTTACTACATTAATAACTCACATCATCCTGCCATACCAACTGAAGGAGAGAAATGACCAATGAATGCTACCATAGGACATAGCCAGGAAACAAAGACTGTTAAGGGAAGACACATTTGGAAAGTAGTACACTTTTTCAGAAATAAATCAATTTACTATTCAGTAGAATTGTTTTCGTTGTGAAAACAGATTTACTTACATGTAGGGTAAGCTGGGGAACAGTTGTCAGTAAGGCAGCAGGATACCCCAGTGTTGATTCTTCCACCAGAATAGCTCATACTTGCAACTGCATCACACATGGTCTGTGGTTGACATGATCTCACAACTCTTATATTTACTCCACCTTTTTGGGTATTATAAGAAATTAGCATTATTATAGATTGACAAGCATAAACTCAATGGTAACAATGGCCCAGAGGCTCTTGAACATTAGCATTATATATTTGCATACATATTTTAATGTATTTGTTATTTACTTCACTCTATTAAACTAAGGAGTTCAATGCAGATTTGGTATCCGATGGATAATGTTCTTTGGATTTAATACCAGTATTATATGTGTTTTCAACATATTACCATCTCAAAAAACGAAAATGAAGGAGGCTGACAATATATCCTGCACCTTTGGGCATGTTCCTCTGTGTCTCCACACAAAGGACCTCAAAGTCAAATTGCTACAGAAGTGCAACAACACCAGTATTCAAAATATAAAAGAACACTCTGGCACCAGAACCATTACAGCCTTCTTCATCCCAGACTAACCAGTGAAACCATTTTGATGCTCATCTACAACTTCCCGGATGGCCTTGCTGTGTCCAGCCTTGTCAAGCAGATGATCAGATATCAAATTCTTGTCTTGAACAAACTAACATTTTGCTTTTTCAGCTTGAGAGGAACAGAAGCAGCGTGGATGCTCAGCGGGGCCCCGGTAAGTGCCAGACTGCGCTAAGATGGTTTCACAAATTACATTGGTACAGTGCAAGGGCACTTGTGACACCATACCCAATAAAGCAGAGTCTATAGTGCTTAAAATGTTCCTTTAAATGATGTGTTATTCCACAATGAAAGTGGACCTGGCAACGTTTTGATCCTTTACATGTCTCTGTCAAACCTTTGTCAAAACTTCTATTGCAGATAGTCTATTAATGTCACACCTTTTTTTCTGCCTATCTGATCTGTTCCATCCCTTTTCTAGTGACGTGGTGATAATGGCTGACCTGTGTCATTATCCTCTGTCTGTTCTAAATCACCTTTGATATGAATGTTGTGAAGCTTGTTCAAATCCAACATTTTGTGTATAGTTTACATGTATATTGTGGTGTTACCAGGTCTGCTATATTATATTGTAGTGGCAGTGCTTATTTGTCATTCATTTGCTTACAGGGACACTGTAGTCACCAAAACAACTTCAAAATTGCTTCATTAAGCTAAAGCTGTTTTAGTGACTATTGCGTCCCTTTAATTAACAAGGAGTTTTTACAGCAAGCTTGCTGACATTGCTTCCACGTCTTGTCAATGTTACTTCTGGTAATGTGACAAACACTTTGCAAATTCTTTGGCATAGTTTGAAAAGATCTTTCTGTAGTGTATTATGTTGAATTCACTAAATGTCCAATGGTCCAGTTGATGTTTTGATAATTCAGAGGGATTGTAATTTCTTAAACTTGACTGTTAAAAAGAGTATTTTTTATAATATTAAGATTTTGCTATTCACTTATTGGTAGCCATTAATTATGAAAAAAATATGTTGCTATGTGTCCGTTGTGTACTAAATAGTTTTTTATTATTCTACAATAACAAAAAACAATAATAACCAACAAAAATAATAATAATGAGGATAATATTAAGGCTACGGGTGTCAAAAGTATGTCACAGGGGAAATTCCCTTGATGGCTCATGGCATTCCTCATGCTCGTATTTCTTATTCTGACAGCACTAGAAGTGTTATAAGCAAATAAAACCTTTCTGGGTTTTTCGCTAAAGTAAGAATTGTTCGGAATTCAAAGTGAATCCAAAGAGAATTTCAAATTTAAGACCAAATGGTCAAACTGAGAACACCTGACTTGGAGAATGTTTCCATTTTCACACTTACAGTTTTCTATTTCGGCCTTCAATTTAAAATTTACATTGAACCCCTCAGCAATTTGTGATATAGCGAATAACCCTGAATTTCCCGCAAGCCATTAACAAGTATTGCTTACCCAAGTCTTTAATTTCCATGAATGAAGATGCACAGACGTAATCAGAAGGACAAGTCACATTGTTTCCTGTGCAGGATCCATTCGAAGACAAGTTTGAGAAGCATGATATGCATGAGAGAGTGAATCCACCTAAAATATAAATATTAATGCATGAAATAAAAATTAGGACAGTGGAATGAAGTATTTTTTCTTTAAAATCACTGGAATTTAAACGCGTAGGATCACAAGAAGCATTCATATGAGTATTTGTATTCACAGGGGCATAGATTTACCAGTCTGTTCAGCAGATAAAGGGCCCTTCTACGAGAGGAAAAGTAGGCTTGCAAATTTGAAGCCAGGGATTCTCTTTTTCAGGATACGGAAGGAGAAACAAAGTCATTTTGATATCACTAATACTAAATAAAAAGAGCTTTAATCTAATTTTGACTTTGGGTCACACTGCTCAGAAGTTACCATTAGGCTTCAGAGAATTTTACTCCTCGAGTTGTAGAAAGGTAAATAATGCAAAAGGTAAATAGTATATGGCTGGAATGAGACCTGTACAGAGGCGTACCTAGGTTACATGGCACCCGGGCAGAAATGTATTTTTGCACCTTCACCCTTGTTGTAATATTATTTTTGTATCTCACTATGCACCCTTCCAACCCCCTTTTGTTAGGGAAATTACATGTTAACAATCATACACACAAAGACTGTGAGCTTTTTCAGCAGAGTCCTCAACTACCTATTGCTCCTGTTACATTTTGTTATTGTCTCATTTGGTAAATTCCCCTTTTAATGTAAAGCGCTGCGGAATAAGCTGGCGCTATATAAATACTACTACTACTAATAATAATAATTCATATACAAAGGCGTCCACACATACATTCATATACACACAGACATATGCAAACATGTGGGCACATATACACACAGACATATGCAAACATGTGGGCACATATACACACAGACATATGCAAACATGTGGACACATATACACACAGACATATGCAAACATGTGGACACATATACACACAGTCACTCATATACAAGCATATATTCATGTACCCACAAACACACATACAAACTTATATATAGACACAAAGAGATGCACACACATTATATACTGCCACTCATTCATATACAATATATAATTATATACAAATACGTTGAATTGAAATTTTCTTCCTCTGTATTATTTTTCTGTGAGGGTTCACAGTGGTCTCCACCTCCTACCTTGAAACAGAGATCTGGAGTGGAACGTCATCCACTGGGGCTGCTTTGACCAGTCTCTGTACTGATGCCCCCCTTCTTTCTGCTTGGTAGTGATGCCTGGACTGGGGTGAAGTCACATTCCAACTTCAGCTTCAGCACTGGATGTGCGAGGGAGCTGAGAAACAGTGGAGCATCCCCTCAGGGCCTGCTTCTCACCCACTAACAAGTCAGTAGCAGAACAAACACCAGATGTGCAGCACTCCAACCTGCAATGCATTGGTTAAGCAGGTGCCTGCTCTGGTTGGATGGGGGTAGTTCTGTGCATCCCCCCTGCTTTCTTTCATCATAGGTGAGCCACCATTGCTAAGTGAACTCCTGGGGCCATCTCTCTCTCTGTCTGTTCCATAAAGTATTTTTCAGAAAGAACATAATACTCATAATACACGTGTTTCGATATGGAGGGGAGGTCAAATCACAAAACAATGCCCATTCATATGACATATGGCATGAAGGATCATCTATCAACTCATTTGTTACGTGACTGAAATGTCAATCTCCTAAAAAGCAGAATTAGGGGGATCTGCTTCTTTTAATGATCTCTTCTTTCTACCTAAGCTGTTAATACTATTCCCTCTTTCAAATTATTGATGTGACCAGTGAAAGTCACCTGATAATGTTACTAGATTCTAAACTTCTGTATTTGTTTTCCCCTGAATCGAGTTTCGACTGAATTCTGGGCAATCGGTAGTTCTTCCAAAATCGCGAAACCTGAAAGGCTACGTCGATGAATCACGTAATAAATTTAATGGACAAACACTTTAATTTGATTAATTATTCAGAGTTCATTCTATGGCACCACAGAAAAAAAATGATTGATTGAAAAAACATTTTTTTTGAAAAATGTAAATGTTCATTTTTATTCACAGTTCAAGTGAGAAGTGACCAATAGATGAAAAAAGGAGCAGTTAAAATCTATATTTGTATATTTACAGTATGTATTATGCTTCTTTTCATTTGATCTGTAATTGTTGGAAAATGAACATATAATGTATATATTTCACAATACCCGAAATGGTGTATTTTCCTGCCAAATTAGTTTGCTCAAGTTGTTTTCCCTGAAACTATTTCATAGGTGAAATTCATCTAATCCAAAATGTTACAAGGACAAATCCTGATTCAACTGAACCAATTTTCTTTCCAGACTAATTTCAACAAACTACATTTTTTAAGTCTAGTAGTTTCCATATCATTCTATTTCTCAAATTGTGGTAGGAGAACCTGCATTTGAAAGTGTAACGGTCCAATTTTCAATAAAGTTTCTATATCTCACTAGCTGCTAATCACTCTGGCAATAACCTGATAACTTGGTAATATTCTGGAAGATGTACTCCGGTTTGCCATCCAATCTTTACAAAATGGCAGCAAGGCACTTACTAAAAATGAGCCACTCATTGTGGAGCTTACTGGCAGATAGATACAGATTTAAAGGATCACTATAGTGTCAGGAAACGAGTTTTCCTGACAATATAGCCTCCTTCGTACCCCCCCACCCTCAGGGTCCCCCTCCCGGTCATTGAATATGGGGATGTAGTGTATGCGCCTGGGCTGCAAACCCACCTTCATAAACGTACTATGTTGTTTAACTCATTCTACCGCTCTGTGCTACAATGTAATTACATGACCCACCCTTGTGACATGTTAAAAGAGCTGGAATCCAGACACACCCTCCACCTTTCCAGCCTTGTGTTTAAGAGCTTTTCTGGGAAGCTCCTACCCTACCTGAATATAATGCTCCCACAGAATGTTTTCACCTCCCATAATCTCAGATCCAGTACCAACACTTTATTTAGTATAACGTATTACAAAAAGAAACACTGAGTCAGACTTTCTACACTACAAATTCATATTGCGTTCATACAGCACAGCCCTTGCCCTTGCCAAACAGTCATACTTTTTCTTCTCTTATTCCCTCATGCTCTCACAATCCCAGGTGTCTCTTTGATACCTTTAACTCCTGCTGTGATCACTCCCCAAACTAACCTTACAGCCGATAGTTATGCATGCTACTTTACTGACAAGATTGAACAGGAAAGAATTCTTACCACCTTGCCCCTCACTTTCTCAACCTCACCTGGATCATGCCTTCCGACCTTCTCCAAGGCTACTGAACAAGAGGTGGCTGTGCTTATCCTTTCCTCTCGCCCCACCACTTGCCCGCTTGATCCTGTCCCATCTCACCTTATCAGATCTCTCTCCTCTTGTCTCCTCAACACACATCTTCAACTACTCTCTTTCTTCTGGCACTGTTACTGCTGTCCTTAAACATTCTATTGTAGTACCCATCTTAAAGAAACCATGTCTCGACCCATCCTCCTCTTCTAACTATCGTCCTATATCCCTGCTCCATTTTTCCTCAAAGCTTCTTGAAAGACTAGTCTTCACCCATCTGGCCTACTTCCTTAACTCCAACGCTCTCCCTGACCCTCTTCAGTCCGGCTTCCGCCCCCTCCACTCTACCGAGACTGCCCTTATCAAAGTCACTAACGACATTATCACAGCTAAATCCAAAGGTCACTACTCCATACTAATTCTTCTTGACCTCTCCGCTGCTTTTGACACTGTTTATCATGTTCTCCTTCTCCAAACTCTTCAAACCCTCGACCTCTGTGACTCTGTCCTCTCGTGGTTTTCCTCTTATCTCTCCCAATACTTATTCAGTGTCTCCTTTTATAATGATACCTCCACCATTCGTCCTCAGTTGGAGTCCCCCAAGGCTCTGTCCTTGGTCCCCTTCTATTTTCTCTTTACACTGCCTCTCTTGGCAACCTCTTTCAGATTCCAATACCACCTGTATGCTGATGACACCCAGATATATCTCTCCTCCCCGGACCTCTCCCCTGATGTCCTGCAACGTGTCACCTCTTGCCTTTCTTCTATCTCTGATTGGATGTCCTCCCGCTTTCTGAAACTGAATCTTTCCAAAACAGAACTTCTTGTCTGTCCTCCTCCTAATATTAATCCTCCTCTCTCGCTCTCCCTTCAGATTGGTGGTATCCATATCAGCCTATCCTTACAAGCACGTTGTTTTGGTGTTACTTTTGATTCTGGCCTCACCTTTGAGCCTCACATATGGTCTGATGTCAAATCATGCCAATTCCACCTCAAAACATTGCCCGCATCTGCCCCTTTCTTACACAAGATGCTACTAAAGAGCTTGTCCATGTGTCCATGCTCTAGTAATCTATTGCATGGACTATTGTAACTCTCTCCTAATTGGTCCTCCCAATAGCCGTATTGCCCCACTACAGTCTGTGATGAATGCTGCGGCCAGACTGATTTTCTAGTCGGTCCTCTCACACCTCACCCCTCTGTCAGTCCTTACATTGGCTTCCTGTATACTATAGGAGTTAATTCAAAGTGCTAACCCATACCTATAAACCACTGAATAATCTATATCTCCTCACAAATCCATAGGTATGCTTCTTCTTGGTCTCTCCGCTCTGCCCGTGACCTTCTTCTGTCCACTGCTCGCACCCGTACTGCCAACTCACGCTTTCAGGACTTCTCGCGGGTGGCTCCTTTCCTATGGAATAGCCTGCTTACCGCCATCAGACTCTCCCCTAGTCTTTAATCGTTTAAGAATTGCCTTAAAACCCATCTCTTTAGGAAAGCCTATGGCCTCCCAGACTAACCTCTACCTCACATACCTGTCTCTTGCTCTCTCCTAAAGTGCAGCAATCTACTCTCTCCTCCAGCTCTGATTCACTCCCAGCTTATTTGATTGCTATTTCCTGTCCTAATGTGTTTTATACCCCATCTCCAATAGTTTGTAAGCTTGTTTGAGCAGGGCCCTTTTCAACCTATCGTTCCTGTAAGTTTTCTTGTAATTGTCCTATTTATAGTTAAATCCCCCCTCTTATAATATTGTAAAGTGCTACGGAATCTGTTGGCACTATATAAATGGCAATAATAATAATAATAATAATAGCTTGATCCTCATTTTTCTACAACGCACACGTATGGAACAACCTCGCAGGCACAAATAAATCTTCCTCCACCCTAATATCATTTAAGAGATCCCTGTCAACATATCTCAGTACAGAATGCACCTGTAATTTTATTTCTTACTTGTTCTGTTGTAAATGTATATCTGTATTTAAATATGACTTTTTTTTATCTTTATACTGTGTATTTTCATATTACTTTGTATTATTAATATAATGCTGTTCCCTATTGTAACAATGGGGCGTTTGTGGGCTTAGGATTTAATTGAAAATGAGAGAAATCTCAATGTATCTTTGAATGTATATCTACCCCAATACATTTATTAAAGGTCTTTCAGGAAATCTTTTACAACTTGTTTAAGCCTCACAATTAAAAATCAGTTAAGTGGATGCTTTTTCTATAACATTCACAATGAAAAAAATGACGCTGAACACGGGGGATAACTAAATCTCTATTCATTGAGTGGATTAGAAATTATTACATCGAGAGAAACAATTTCCTAATCGTTTATAGTAATTAAACATTGCTTACCTGTTGCTAAAGCAGAGAAGGTAAACAGATATCCCAGAAGAGAGATCATAGTAAAGTTTCACCAATTCCAAGAATAGTAGCACGGGATTAGATCATAATGATATAACACAAAAATACTACTAATGAAGAAGGTGCTGGCAACAACAAAAAAAGCTCTCTTCAGTTGGTTTCATTTCTTTCCTTTCTTCTGGTGTTTTACATACTTTGTCACGTGTGATAGATAGATATGTTGTGTCGTCATTCGGCAGTAAGAATGGGTGGAGGGTTAGGTTGTAGCCATTAGCAAATGGAACAAAGAGACACGATAGCTTTTAGAGTAATTGATCGGAGATCATCATGTGCTTTTTAATGAATTTCACTTTAATTTTAGCATTCTAATCATACATATATCAAGACTTAAAACATCTTTATTTACACCCCCTCCCCCTCCAAAAAAAGATGTATTTCTCTACAATCCAGACAAGTCAAACATAAAAAAATTGTCGTAAAATAGCAACATTGCTTAGGGCACAGATAGGTAAAGCAATATATCACATGAAAATCATTGAAGAAAAAAACAACTAAAATCTGTAATAAGAAATAGTAAGTGCTATGAGATTTGAAACTCTCCCATAGCTGCATTACCTGCCGTGTATAAGTTCCTAGACAACTCTAATTTTGTTTCTTTTGCAAGTTGTCTTTTTCTGCCCCCTCCCAGTCTTTCTCCTCCGGCAAATTCTGCTATTTAACTCTCTCTTGTCCTTAAAACCAGTTTTCTTGTTATAATAAGATGTTACTGGTTTTGATTTGTTACTGTAGTTACGTTTGCTCAAAGCATCTTAATTTAGTCACGATATTTTGTCAATTAAATAACGTCTTAGTCTGTGTTTACTGCACATCATTTTATAGTTTTGATTTATCTAAATAAACAAATGTTCTTCCTTTCAGTAGACATTTCTACAAAAATACTTTGCTAAAAAAAAAGTTCTTATTCATGAAAATACTGCTATTATATTACTTGTATTGTACTTATATCTGCAAAAAAATAAGAGCAAGAACCATAAGAAATTATAAATGCATGTTAAATAAAATAATATTTTTTTCAGGGAAGAGAAAATAAATAGACATTTCTTCATTATATTATACAGATCCTGTGAGTCATTTTCAGCAAGTGTGTTGAAAATAGACAAAATAATATTTGATCTCTCATTAAAAAATAGGTGTGTTTCGTTTTTAGGTGTGCTGATAATATTTTAAATACCATTCTAGTAAATCTCACAATACAACATGTTTGACATTCATTTTACAGATAAATATTTATTTTAAGAGGTACACAGGGCCGGGTTTACTTACTTACTGCCCCAAGACCAGTTTCCTTAGTGTACAGAAGCTGAATATATTTGTTAAAGGGACACTATAGTCACCAAAATAACTTTAGCTTAATGAAGCAGTTTTGGTATATAGATCGTGCCTCTGAAGTTTCACTGCTTAATTCTATGAGATTCATGAGTCCAATCACTTTTGTTTCTGTTTATGCAACCCTAGCCACGCCTACACTGGCTGTGGTTGTAGGGGGAGGAGGGTAATAACTATAGTGGAATGACAGGGGCTTGTAGATTGAGCACTGGGATTTTAGCATGGGATATAGGAGCTGAGGACTGCTAAAATATGTTTAATAAAAAAGAAAAACCCAAAGTATCTCCCCCATCCCTGATGTTTACTTTGGGCCAAGGAGGGGGAAACCTGAGCCCTGGCAGTCCCGTTGGAGATATTGCTGTCTGATACTATTTATGTAGAAAGGAAATACAATTTACATGTCCTGAAGCCCCTGGTCTTTTTGCCACCTAATAATGTCCCTGTTGTAGAAAATGTAACTAAATTACAGGAGACACATAAAAACATGTGATATCACCTTTGTTAGTTTGGAAATGGATTCCAAGCTCACATTTTCAAGACCACCCAGATTGCCTCAAAGTCTTCTCTCCAACACTATTTAGCATTGTCCCCATTGTATCTGCTTTAATCCAAGGCTTAAAACAGGAAATCTCAAACTAGTTGCCTCTGATCATTGCTCACAGCCTATCAATAGCTCCCCGTTCACAAAATGGCTTGAGGAAAATACGTACATTACTCAAACCATTTTGTGAGTGGGGAGCTTTTGATAGGCTGTCAGTGAAGCGCAGTCTAAAGCTTCCTGTTTCAAGCTTCTTACTCAAGTAAAGATGGAAGGGGCAATGCTTAACAGAGCCATCTAAACGTTTCGAGTATAAACTGTTTATAAACAATTTAACTCCTAAAGGAAAGCAAACACCAGGGACCTCCTTGCACCAAAACAACTTCATTCAGATGAATATGTTATTGTGCAAACTGTGTTCCATCAAGAGATTAAAAGAGCTTCCTTAGATACATTTATAATCCAGCTTTAAATAGTAAAAGAAAAAATTAAAATCCCCATTTTTTCCACAGCTTTGCTTGTAATAATTTCTACATACTAGTGCAGCTTACGAGACCCACCAAAATAGATTTAATTTGGATAGACCGATGCGTTTAGGATGCCAATCAATATTTGGAAGATAAAGGCTTTGTCCTAGAAAGTGACCGATGTTTGGTGTGATAATCTTTACTCTGAGCACATGCAGATGTTCTGAACGAAGCCATGTTTATACAATACGGGAGGAATGCCCACATTGAGAAGGGCTGATGTGCTTCCAAGACGGAGCCAATCAGGAGGTGAAGATATGAAGATATGACCAGCATGCATTATAACGAGTGTAACAACCACAAAGCAGAATCATGACAGCCTCAAGAAATATGGATAAAATGTAAACATACACTTAATAACTCCTAAACTAATATAGTATTTCTGTGTGGTAAATGATAAATTCATTGGATGAAGAATTGAAAACAAGTCATGACTGACTTTCTTTAACCCCTTAAGGACACGATTCCCTTTTATTCCAGAAGTTTGGTCCTTAAAGGGTTAAAAAGCAAAGAGAAATCCATACATCAATAAATTAGACTCTTAAACTTTCCAATTAATTCAATTAATTTCAAAGAAAACAGGTAAAAACATGATATGCCTATATCTGATTTAGAAAAAACTTAACATGCATTCAGAGATTGTCAATATGTGTAATACAACATACTATAAATGTAGATAAAGTTTAACATTTTACATTTCTAAAAAATAATTAAACAAATATGTTTAACAGAATAGTAGATTCTGATACAGGATTTACACTACCATCTGTCATTTCCTTTAAATGTAATTTGCTCTTTAAATTTTTTTTTAGCAAATTTGAACAAAAATCCAAAGTCACTGAGGAAATTAATTTAAAAAAAATAAGTATTTCAGTAAAACTAGAAAAGCAGTTGTGGAAAGGAAAAATCCACCGTGGACACTATTGGTTCCACTTGTGCAGAACACTTTCATATCAATGTTCAGACCATCGTAGCTCGCTGTCTGGGTACCAAGAAGACTGCAGTATGTGTCCGTGGCACATCCTCGAAGAGCTTCCTTTGAAAAGAATGTTCCTGTAAATAATAAATGTTTTACGTTAACAAATACCAACTTACTGTTCAGTAAATTATATGGTATTCTAAAATGCTTCTTCTCTAAAATATTTTGTGCATGTTGGAGTAAAACAGACTAATGTTATTATATATCTGTATTAGCACAACAAAAAGCTGTGGCAACAAATAAAAAAAATGGTCTATTAACATCAATGTGGGTAATGATAGGGGTTTTTATGTAATTTGTGGGAACTATATTTTAAAAGTAGTACTGGGATTTGAAAATAAAAGTATTTACATGGCCATAATGTCCACATGCAGCACATTTCATACACTAATCACCTGTACAATGCATGGTTTGCAGGAAATTTTTACAGCCTGCAATAAATCCCTGTAGTATGCTCAGACCTTTCAATACTCATATCTGGCTTCTATATGAAGTCATGAAGATGAATTGCAAAGATTTCTATACCGTGTGGGGGTGGCTATCGAAGTAACTGTCTAAATTACTTCTACAAACATATGTAATGGATAAAAAGACAGAATGTCAAACAATGCATACATGGTCTTACACTACTTTTTCCATCAGCATTCTCTTACTTGTTATTAGCATCTATAGAGAAGCAAGAGGTTCTGCAATGCTTTACAGTTTGAAAGGGAATGTTTAGAGTTGAAAAAGTCACTGCTCACACTAGCTTACAATATATGAGTGTGACAGAAGCCCCTGTCCCAGTGGCTCGTGGATGGGCTTGAAGGCCAACTAATTCTCCACAGACTATGAATCCTGTCCCATGACACTCTTTGCTGGATCGAAGCCTGGCCGAATCCCGGTGAAACTTTAAAAGCACTGTAGCTTTGGCTGGCTTCCTCTGATCTACGGTCTTTTTTGGGAGACCCAGGGATGTATCGTTTGTGGGGATGCTTTGTTGAGAGAGGGAGTTTGGGGGCTAAGATTCACTGGTGCCCTGTCTGGAGAGAACATGGCAGGGGGGAAATAGCATTAACTTTGTTGACTCTAAACTGATCATGTTAACTGATCTCCTTAACAACTATCAGCTCGGACAGAGTGGAGCTGGGGAGGGGATTGGTTATGTTACATTTAATTGTATGGAGGATGCTTTAGAGGAGGAATCCATATTTGAACTGTTTATGTATAGTGAACTGTGTGTTAATAGTGTGCTCAAGGGAAAAAGACTATGTCATACTCTAGGATAGATCTGATCTGTGGGAATCTACCTTTAATAAACAGAATTCTAAAAATATATATTTTAAATAACACATGGTCAGATCCAAGTATTTTTATACTTGAACTTAAAGACTCATTTAGATATAATGGTAGACCTCCACAGAGATTGAATGAGTATTTGCTTAATTTGAAAGAAAATAAAAATTATATTTCAATCTAATAAATCTATATTTTAAAGAAAATAACCAACTAGACACGTCTATAGCAAATAATTGGTGTATCTTTAAGGCTGTTATTAGAGTCCAAAAACTGATGGTATAAAAATGAAATTCTATTATCTCTTGAAAGTATAGGCAATGCTATTAACAAGTATTACTAAGAATTATACAATATAAACAATTACCCTCAAGATTTAGATATAGATAATTATTTACAAAACCTTGAATTCCCAGAACTAACTCAAACACAAAAAACAAAGTAAATCTTCCTATAACTACAGAAGAAATTGATCAAAATATATCTAACTTACATTCCCAAAAAACCCAGGCTAAGCTATATTTGGGCTAATATTGATGGGCTAAGCAATATTTTTTATAAATCATTTAAATCTAATCTCCTAGAACATCTAACATCTACATTTAATGATATAGTACAGCAAACAAATTTACCGACAGAATTAACGAAAGCCAACATAATTCCAGTTTTGAAACCTTACAAAAATCCTTTAAAACCAGAAAATTATAGACCAATATCTCTCATGAATTCCGACATTAAGATATCTGTATCCATTCTCACAGAAAGGCTAAAGCAAGTTTAAAATAATTTAATTCACCCTGACCAGATAGGCTTTATGCCAAACAGATTTTCAGGCTCCAATATCAGACGTTTAATAGATATTTTGGACTTGGCAGAAAAATCTGAGACTCCTCTCCTGACTTTGTCAATAGATTCTGAAAAAGCTTTCGACTGAGTCAGTTGGGGATTTATGAGCAAGTCTCTTCAATATTTTAGTATACAAGACTGGATGCTCCAAGCAATTATGTCCATTAGCAAGAACAGTGGGACACTGTATTTTGCTCACTGGTTTCCGATAAAAAACGGAATCAGACAGGGTTGTCCACTTTTTCCACTTCTTTATATCATATCAATTGAACCATTAGCAATGAAAATAAGATATTATCAAAAAATAAAAGGAAATTAAATCAATTCAAAATCATTCTATATGCAGATGATGTTATTTTAACAATAATCAACCCAGAAGACTCACTACCAAATCTTATAAAAAAATTCTTGAATACAGCAAAGTATGTAACTATAAAAGAAATATAGAAATTCTATGATTCTACCTTTAAATATAAAAAAAATCAAAAAAACCTACTCAAAAGTCTTTATCAATTTAGCTGGGTTAAGCACAGTTTTTTCATAGTTAGGTGTTAAAATCACCAAAAATGTAAACAGCTTAATGGAAGCAAACTTTCTAGAGATTTTAAAATCAACAAATCAATCTCTTAAAGAATGGAGGAAGGTGGAACTATCCTGGTGGGGCCGCATCAATCTTGTTAACAGTGATATTCTTCCTAGATAGTCATATATGTTTGAAATGATTCCATTTTCAATTCCCACTCCTTGGCTTATAATGTTACAAATTAGTCTAACAAGGTTTTTATGAAAAACAAAGCCACCCAGGATTAGCCAAAAGATTCTATCCTTGATTAAATCCTTGAATAAGAATAAAGGATGTTTAGGATTCCAAAATAAAAAAAAAAGTTATACCAGGACAGTATAATGACTCATGTTTACCGCCTACAAATTTGCTCTCCAGAATTGGAAAGAAGGCAAAATATTGAAAATATAGGAATAGCTGCTAAAGACCTAAATTTGAATTCCTCGAAACAATCGAATATCATTAGCATTTCATAAGTAATAAAAAAAAAAAAAAAAATGGTTATTATTTGGTTGAAGAGGATATCATGGAGGAAGCTCGGAACATGAAAACATGTTCTAGAAGGGATTCAATTTAGAGGGGTGTCTGTTTCTTTTTAAATGTAGTAAATATTTGTTTAGCGCATCATTTTTTATGAATTATGAATCAAATGCATTAAAAATCTCGAGTGTAAAAACTCCTGAAATTACCTGATAACTGTTTTTCCATGAGGAGACACTTGTTCTCTACACCTTTACATTGGATGGTTTCTGACGTGTAACACGAGAGGGAATTCCCTGAGTAGCAGGTTCTGCAGGTTAATCCATTCTGCTGAATGTTATTAGATGGCACTTTACGGGATGATAAATATATAAAACTATTAATTAAAAGAAACATAGATGTTCAATAATTAAGCTTTTTAGCTCGCACATGGTGTTTTCTTTTTAAATTCATTTTAAATCTTATTAATTTAAAATTGGTTCATTGTATTAGTTCACAATAATGATACAAAAGTATGTAGTTAGAGGAGCAACCCAAACATGAAAACATCTACCACATGCTCTCTATACACATACACAACCACAGTGCACCAGAGCACTCCTGACGAGGTAGAAACTTCGGCCAGGTAGATCCAGGATACGGTCTGATTGTGCAACAAGAGTAAATGTGACAAAGGGATAGTGGTAAATTCAATTTCATCTAGGGTGTCATCCAGGCAGCAGAGTCTTCCAAACTGAGTGGGCACGCACGGGTGAGCTTCTGATCTCACGAGCTGTTCTTTGGCTTCACATTCTCATTATTTTTAGACATGTGCACCAGTGAAAATTTCGTTTTGTATGAATGATTTCGTAATTTGTTCATTCTGAATTTCGTCCATAAACCATTTGTTTTTCGGTAAATTTGGTAAATTCTGTAAAAAATTATTTGTTTTAGTTTTTTAGGACGAAAGTAGCACTGCGAACTGGGTATTATGGATTTTTTGGGGGCATTTTTGGGGGCTGAAGAAAGAAAAGAAAAGAAGAAAGAAGACACCTAATGGTAAGTATGAAATGTTTTTTTACAGGGTGTCCCACCGCTCACTATTATTAGGGTAGGTAGAGTATTTTTATTGGGGGGGAGTGACTGGTGGCTTGGGTACCCTTAGTTACTTTATTATTTGTGGTCCCTACCCACTGCTTATAGGTGGGGACCTGGGGGGGACATTAGGCCCCCCCATTATTTAATTATTTAAGGTCCCCACACTGGTGGTCATGCGGACATTAGGCCCCCCCATTATTTATGTATTTAGGGTCCCCACCTGCCGCCTGCTGCTCATGGGTGGGGTCATTAGGTCCACCCCTTTAATTAATTAGGTCTCCACCCACCACTCATGGGTGGGGATCTGGAAGGAGGTTAGGGACCATTTAATTAATTAGGGTCCCCTCCAGCCACTCATGGGCAGGGACAATAGGTCCCCCTATTATTTATTTAAGGTCCCCACCCACCAGTCATCAGTGAGGATCAGGCTGGTGATTGGGTCCCCACCCACCGCTCATGGGTGGAGACCAGGAGGGACATTAGATACCCCCCCGTTATGGGTGGGGACATTAGTTCCCCCTATTATTTATTTAATTAAGGTTCCAACCCGATGGTCATGGGTGGGGGCCAGGGGGGACACTAAGTCCACCCTTTTATATTAATGGCCCCCACCCATAGGTCATGGGTGGGGACACGGGGGCACTATGTCCCACCAAATTTAGTTATTTGGATTCCCCACCACGGGGGAATGGAGGGACCTGTGCCAGCAATAGCTGCCCAGTCAATAGCTGCCCAGTCACTAGTCGTTATAAATGACAGCGAGCAGCCACTGGTTGCTCGCCGTTTAGGAGACATGCCCCTACTCGCAGTATGTCGATAGTAGGGGCATGCAGGAGGATTTAATCTCCATTTTATTAATATGAGAGTCATAGTGACCCCCATAGTTTTTAATGCGGGGGGGGGGTAGGAATTTATATTTATTACAAGGAGGGATCTGGCTCCCTCCTTGCTTTTCTTTTCCAAGCATGCGCAGTGTTATTTTCTTCAAGCACAGGTTAAGTCACTTAACCCGTGCTTGTAATAGTCTTCTTGCAGCCCTGCATGGGTTAAGTCTCTGCAGGGAGAACCAGCATTTTTTGTTTCTCCTCTGTGCTGTGGGGGTTAATTCCCCTGCAGCACGGAGTCTATTGAACAAAAGAAACTAAATGAAAAGGTAATGCATTCTGCATTTGCCCTTTCGTTTTGTTTAGATTTCGTATCTGCAACTTTCCTTTACGTTCTAGTAAACGATTACGAAAAAACTAATTTTCTGATGAAATCGTATTCGTACAAAAACGAATGCGCATGTTTCATTATTATATTATTACTTACACTCAGTCCAGGTCCTGAACAGATTTAGGGCTAAACAATAATATTTAAATACAATATGCTTAAGATCTCTAGGACTGTGTCTATTCTAAATTTGCTTGCTATTCAGAACTCTCCCTCTTGTAAATTAAATGTCTAATCAAATAATTGATAGGAGAAGGGGTAAGAAATTATAATATTGAAAAAGAAGTACCCACAGAATATCTGAAATCGCAGATTTTCAGCATACTTATGGCTAACAATGAAATCATGCTCCCTCTCTGCTAAGTAATAACCCTGCCTCCAACAGTGATGCCACTGGCTGAAATGCAGAGATCTCATGTGAATACAACATTTAATTACATTTTTATTCTATGTCTCTGTCTCTGCTGTTGTCTCCTGTTTTTCTATGTTAAATCAGGCAATGTCTCAATTAAAAATAAATTTTAGCTCATTGTAGTTATATCTGTATTGGAAGTCAATATTATTTTTATTTACATGTACCTGGGTTATAAACTGACTGATTAGAAAAAAGGAAATAAAACAAAAGTTGAGAGGAGGACATATATCCACTGAGAATTTGCTCTTAACATGATTAATTCCACATTTCAAAATGATACTTACATGTTGGAATACCCGGATCACAATTGTCAGTGCTACAACAGGTTGTTGCTACCCTGACAACACCAATATTGAAAGTGACACTTCCGGTCAGATTGCACTGATTCCTTGGTCCACAGTCTCTGTTAAACACTGGAGTGAGTGTTCCAGCTAAATATATTCCAAGAATAAAAAAAAGCATTTTCAATGTTTAACAGTTCCCAGGGGACATTTGTATAAACTACTTTGTTGGTGACCTTAAGAAACAGTGCCTCTTACAATAGATACAAATATTAAAATATTTACACATATAAGGTATATTTACCACAAACTAATGGGGCTTGACATCACAAATTAGGGATTAATCCTCCTCTAGGTTCTGTGCAAGCCAGAATATGGACACTTGCATAGACAAAAACCTATTCCTACAATACATTTCTCCAAAAACTGAAGAGTGAATTGCTCAGATTTCAAATACATGCTTTTTTTATTTTAACTTGCCATTATAGATGGACACTTTAGCAAGCAGTGTAAACCTTTTCTTTGATAAAACAGAAGTTTTTTAGTTATGCAGAAAAGCCTTTTTTTGTTTTTTTTTTATATAATCTGTGCAGATTTTGAAACAGTGAATGGGTGATTTTTTTTCAGTAACACCATATTCATGTATATAATATTTAATATTTGGGATAGCAGCTTCTTGATCCAACGAAAGATTTGACAGTCATTTTTGGGTTAATAAGGGTAGGAAATGATTGATAGACATGTTTTTCTCCAAAATCAATATCAGTCTCCAATATCAGGACCACGGAATGCACTCTGTGGTCCTGGTCCTATGTGTTTCATCATTCTTCAAAGAACTCTTAGTAACTGCAATTAAACACAAAATAAAAACTAATACAAAGACCCTTCAGCTGTAGTCTCCATTCTTCCTACTGGGTGTTCTGGGAGGCAGAGAGGGTTAAAACTTAAACTTTTTGGGCTGCTCCTGCTTCTGCTGTACCTTCTTCAAATATTGGAAGTAAACTACTTTTTTTTTCCATTCTGGGGGGTGAAGAGCAGACACCTAAATGGGTAGTCCAGCACTATAGTGTTAGGAATACATGTTTACACTCTTAACATTATAGTGTTCCTCTAACTTTCTACAGCAGTGTTTCTCCTGTTTTATTTATATTATATTTATCAAACATTTGTTAGAAATGAAATGGAGAAATGTGCACTGAACTGTTTATCTCTATTCAAGAACAGGTCACCTCCATCTTGGCTCCCTGTCAATCATAATTAAAAACAGACATTGCAGTCATAATCGAGACCTTGTCACAATAAACATCAATTGTCTCCAAGGATGTCAAGATAATAAATGGCCAAAAGGAACAAAAAGATGGATTCTCTTAATAGGCTATGTAGTTCCTTTGCATATTGAAGAGCAGTTTTTTAGACTACATGTGAACCCTTATGCTGCTCAGAGGAGGACCTGTACTCGTGTCTCCTTGTCAGTCATTGTTTTAGTCGTGCCCTTTTCACAACAAGAGGACATAGTCTTAAATTAGAGGGGCAAAGGTTTAAAAATAATATCAGGAAGTATTACTTTACTGAGAGGGTAGTGGATGCATGGAATAGCCTTCCAGCTGAAGTGGTAGAGGTTAACACAGTAAAGGAGTTTAAGCATGCGTGGGATAGGCATAAGGCTATCCTAACTATAAGATAAGGCCAGGGACTAATGAAAGTATTTAGAAAATTGGGCAGACTAGATGGGCCAAATGGTTCTTATCTGCCGTCACATTCTGTGTTTCTATGTTTCTATTATTAGTATGTGCAGGCGGAGAAACTATAACCATGTTTCTTTTTCTCCTTTTCCAATGCAAGATGTACCATGACTGTGCCAGGACTGAACCAAATTATAAAGTAAATTTCTATATCTTTAAAATACATTTAAATGAGAACTGAGAATCAAATGAAAGTATACTTGAGAGTTACTTGCATTCTTCTTTAAATAATTTTAGATTTGTTTAACAGCCAATCAATTAGTCGAAAACAAAACTAATTTGATTTATTAAAAACAAATCAAAAGGCTTTGTTTTGGACATATTGATTAGTTGTTAAAATAATTGATTTGTTTAAAGTCAAATGTGAGAAATTAACATGCCTAAAAAAATGACACATATAAGTTATTTTAATTTTTCTTCTTATCGTGTAATTTTCAGAGCCATTCCCAGTGATTCCCCCTTAATAGTAGAGTATTAAATTAAGCTGCTTTATCCTACACTTTAGTTAGACCTAGTAATCACTTAAAACACAACTATGCAAATTTTACATGGACACATTTTTTTCCTAATTTAATAAAAAAAATGATTGCAATTAAGATTCTATTGCAATATTTAATAGTTTAAATCAGTTATCCCAAAACATACCTGCGTTGGTAAGAGAATACCCATTTGCACAAAGATTATCAGATGGACATGTCACACTGCTACCAATGCAAGTCTCCTTACTGCTTCCCAAACACTTAATACAAGATAGAGAATCACCTACAAAGTAAAAATGATATGATGAGATAGAAAGTTAGTAAATGCAACATACATGCCAATTTGCTAGATTAACACATTAACCAATAAAGTGCAGTGCTGATGTATCACACACAAAAAAATTAAATGGTAATTACCCCTTTTCAATTACACACTTTTGTAGATTAAAGGGATGCTCTAAAACCTCAACTTAAAGCCATACAGAAATATCTACAAAAATATAAAAGAAAGGC
This sequence comes from Pelobates cultripes, assembly GCA_933207985.1. Taxonomy (NCBI): domain Eukaryota; kingdom Metazoa; phylum Chordata; class Amphibia; order Anura; family Pelobatidae; genus Pelobates; species Pelobates cultripes. The sequence goes on from OW240921.1 coordinate 13,773,679, forward strand.
CAAAAATAATGTAATTCAGTTAAATCACTAATTTATGCATTGTTGTTTCAAGGTTCAACACACAAATCTAGGTAAGATCATAAGCCTGTCAAAGATAATGATGGCAATCTCCGTTGACATAGATCCTCTGGACCTTAGATACATGTAACAAAAAATTAAAAAACCATAGTGCAACACCTTCAAATCACAAAACACTCTGCTTATAAAATAAAATAAATGAACAAGTATAAATAAAATAAACAAATGAAAGTGCAGCATCAATTGGAAGGCCCTACGTGTTTCGTCACTCCTATGAGACTTTCTCAGGGGCAATAAAGAGGGCATTTATAGGGCATCTTGGGATATTGGGAAGATATCGGGAAGTGGAACAGAAGACCTCTACAATGCTCCATATTTCTTCTGGGTTAAGTTGACTTGTACACTGGAAGAAGATGATACCGGCACTGGGAAGTGGAATGCATGTGCATTCCAGCAAGGTTTTCTGGTGCAAACTGAATTGAGAGGATTATTTTGCATAGGTGATGGAACCCATTCTGATTGGCTGACGGTGATCTGAATTTGGATGGTATAAGATTTATAAAGGAGACCATGCTACACTTTATTTTCCCTGAGGAAGTCTCACAGGAGAGGTGAAATGCGTAGGGCCTACCCATTGATGCTGCACTTGTATTTGTTTATTTATTTTATTTATACTTGTTTGTTTATTTTATTTTCCCATATACATCTATCTGAGAAAGAAGATCTGGTGACCATTATCCTGTATCCAGCTCCCAGAACTTTTGATGTTATTGATGTTAAAACTGGGGGCACCCTCAGGGCACTATAGTGCCAGGAAAACGAGTATGTTTTCCTGGCGCTATAGTGGTCCTTTAATGGCTTGGGATTTCTGAATAGAGACATTAGCCTCACATAATCTCCCACCAAACCTAGGGGGTTTTAGCACTCACTATAAAAACAAAACAAAAGTATTTTGTACTGAGGATTTTATATTTTGCTTTGTAAATTTCTATTTAAAAAAAAAAAAAGTAGTAATAAATACTAAATGCTAAACACTAATAAACCTTACGGGAGAAAACAATCTGTAGTCTCCAATGATTTCGCTAAATAGGTCAAGTACAGAATATTTCACAATTTGATTATCAACTGTAATAAGTGCCAAATTAGCTAAAAAAAAAAAAACCTCTAGGAAAAGTAGGTTAATTGTATATTAAGAGTTTATTTCAGTCCAATTCTCCAACTTTGGATGGAAAAAAGCACAAAAAAAAAAAAATGTAATACTAATGATCAACCTGTAAGGGTCACTGTTGTCAATACTCACAAATGATAGTCAATCCAGTGATGCCAATAAAAAAGGTAAATTAAGAAGATGTAGCAGTACTAGATATTTAACAGTAGGTGTCTCCCTAGTACATAAGCCACCAATGTCCCTCAATAAAACAGAGGCAAATAAATTGAAAGTGAAATGTTTAGGTGAAAAGAGGAGACTTGAAAAGGCTGTTCCCTAGCCCCACTAGACTTAGAAAATTGCTGCCTTATTCCTGCACATTTGCTAGACAGTGAACATCTCAGGTATTAATTAAGTATTTATAAAATATTTTACCAGAAAAAGATACATTGAGATTTCTCATTTTCAAGTATGTCATGGGTCCACAAAACATTTCATAGCTACAATAGTGTACAATAAAATATAAAACAATATTAATACACAACATATTTACATATTTATATATTTAAGAAATATATAATCAACCATGACAAGTGCATTCTGTTTTGAGATATATAGAGAGGGATCTCTTAAAGGACTTTAGGGCTGGGGGAAATTTGAAAGTGTGCGGGAGGTCGTTCCATAATTCAGTGCTCTGTAGGAAAATGAGGATCGAGCTTTCTTTTTGTATTGAGGTAGACTAAATAAAGTGCTGGTACTGGATCGGAGGTTATAAGAGGTGGCAATAGCTGGAGAAGGTATTCTGCTCAGGTAGGGTGGGAGCTTCCCAGAAAAGCTCTTCAACACAAGGCTGGAAAGATGAAGGGTGCGTCTGGATTACAGTGATAGCCAGTTTAGCTCTTTTAGCATGTCACAATGGTGAGTCATATAATTACATTCTAGTACAAAGCAGCAGAACGAGTTATACAATGCAGTATGTTTAATAAGGTGGGTTTATGGTGCAGGTGCATACACTACATCCCCATAATCAATGACCAGCATTAGCATTTGTTGTATAATCTTTTCCTTTACAGTGGGTCAAAGGCAGGATTTGTTTCTGTACAGGGCATCTTGTTTTGGATAAAGTTTTGATGCACGTTTTCCTATGTGGAGGCCAAAAGATAGATTGGGGTCTAACAACACAGCCAAGTATCTGAAAGAGTGGACTGCGATCAGTGTGTTATTTGATTTTGTTTTGTTGATGTTAAGATGGGAATCTTGTAATTTGTGTAATTTAGGTACTGTTCCAAAGATCATTGTGACAGTTTTGTTAGTGTTTAGGAAGAGTATGTATTTTGTGATCCACTTTTCCACCTCTGAGAACTGGCCTTTGAGCTCAGCCTCAAGATGTGGTAGATCGGGTTTTCCAGCGTAGATTGCAGTGTCATCTGCATACATGTGTACAGTTGAGAATTTCAGACATTAGGAAGATCATTTATGAATAATCTGAATTGTAAGGGGCCGAGTATGGAAACTTGGGGAACACCGCATGTGACTAGGAGAGGGAGGGAGTCGCTGTCAGAAATGGACACTTGTTGCGATCGATCTGATACATATGATCGAAACCAGGTTAGCGGACGATCACCTATACCTGAGTTTTTGCATTTTTGTAGTAGAATGTCATGGTCTACTGTGTCAAAGGCATTGGCAAACTCAAAGAAAATAGCTCCAGTTAGGTCTACTTGTTCCAAGCCAGTTTGGATGTCATTACAAACTTTTAAGAGGGCCGTTGTAGTTGAGTGATTTGTGCGGAAGCTTGATTGGTCAGGGGTCCGATAATTTGATTGTTGGTAATACTCACATAGTTGCATATGGATGTATTTTTCCAAGACAGGAAGCAATGATAGCGATAGTTAGAAACCAAAGTAATGTTACCACGTTTGTATATAGGTACTACTCTCGCAGTCTTCCAAAGTTTGGGTATGTATCCAGACACCAAGGATTCGTTAATTAGGATTTTGACAGGTCTTGCAATTGCTGGAGTACTGAGTTTCAACAGCATTGCTGGGATTTGAATCATAGGTCAAATACAAAGTACACACTTTTCACCCATGGCTTCAGGATCACCAGGAGAGCACTGATGATCCTGGCTATATTTTGACTATATGTAAGTTGTAAATTTGACCAAATTGGCTATTGCAACCTACATTTTAAAGTTTGCATTTCAGTTTATTAGGGCAGAATGTATACTGTACTTGGTGATAATAAACCTATAGCACACAGATATAGTATTCTAACAGCATACTAATATACACAGTACTCCCATATCCAGAGCTATCGAGCTCTATCACAAATCACTTCCATTTAGGGTAATGTTTTAATCAGGTATTGTGTTTCTTTGTTACATTTACAGTATAGAACTTCAGTCGGAGTTTGTTTGTTCTTTGCACAAAGTACGTTTATTTTACCTGGAGAGAGTCAAGAGGCAATGTAAACAAGAAACTCCCCAGCTGAAGCTTATATAAACAAAGAATGCACGTGGCATACCTTGGTGAATACTGTAGAGTTTGTTATTGAAATACTGAGTGAATGCTGGTGAATGTAAAATGAATAACAAAATACCAGACATAACAGCAGTCAGACAGGTAGTGGGTAGCATTTTCACATTTTTGCTTCTAAGATGTTTTGACAGCCATAGTAAAGAGAGTAAATGTCCATGTATTATCATGTTTTCCATTCTAACCCACTGCGGTGGAATGTGTTGAATCTGTGCTGGTACTATACAGCTAGTTATTGCCCATGTGACAAATGCTCCTTCCCACATATGTTGGCCACAAACTCCTGGAGTAGTGTAGAAGCCAGCCTCCTGCCCACCGACTATGGTCCAAGTCTGGGACACTGTTTGGGAGTTACCCTACCCAGCGCCACTAGTAGCTTTCCCTGGGTGCCCCTGGTTTGGCACTTTCCTTTCATGCGAATAGCCCTGAACACTGGCTCTGTGGCGGCCGTTTGCATGAACCAAACCTACAAATAGTCCCAGCGGTACTTAGCCACGACTGCTATAGAACTAAATTTGGCATGAAGACATCGTGGGTTCCCGGTCACCTCAGCGGGACTTAGCCGTGAATGCTACGAAACTGTTTTCGGCATGAGGTGACATGAGGTGACAGTGCGGTTCCCGGACAACTTTGTTTGCGGTTTTGAACCATTTTGAAATCCACCAGGAGAGTGCTTTTTGTAGGGAAGGTACCTGAGACTTAGGGGATTTAGGGGCCCAAGAGCCAGACAGAGCACCCTTTATTGCGGCCGAAAGTTGACCGGCAAAAGCACCAAAATGCCCTGGAACTGTATTGGGCTACTGCCTCTTGTCCGGCCGGTCAAAACTTTACCTCAATGGCATTCCCATTTCACCAAACCGATCTGAGTGATATTTGGATATGCTATACACTCAGATCGGGGATATCCAGGGATGTACTTTTTGTGGGATTTCTGAGTATGGTGGGGGCACTTTTGGGGTACTGTATATTTTGTATGGATTTTCTGTACCTGAGAGATAATTGGATTATAGATTTTTCTCACGCAATTATCAGGCACAGAGGATCCTGGGATGACAAGGGAGGATGTGGTTCCTATATTCAAAAAAGGTTCAAAATCCTTGCTGGAAATTATAGACCTGTGAGCTTAAATTCTGTGGCTGGAAAAATATTTAAAAGGATAAGGGATAATATTCAAGAATTCCTTAAGAAGAACATGGTTATGAGCAAAAATCAGTATGGTTTTATGAAGCACAGGTCATTTCAAACTAACTTGATTGCGTTCTACGAAGAAGTGAGTAGAAGTATAGATCAGGGTGTTGCAGTGGATGTGATCCATTTGGATTTTGCAAAGGCATTTGATACAGTTCCACGCAATAGATTAGTGTTCAAACTCAAGGAAATCGGTCTAGATGAAAATGCTTGTTCTTGGGTATAACATTGGCTTAAAAAAAGAGTACAAAGAGTTGTCATTAATGGTAAATTTTCAAGCTGGACAGAGGTGGCAACTGGTGTCCCTCAGGATTCTGTTCTGGGACCCCTTCTGTTTAACATGTTTATAAATGATATTGAAAAAAGCATTGAAAGTCATGTTTCAGTGTTTGCAGATGACACAAAACTCTGTAAAATAATACAATGTGAGCAAGATATTACTTTGCTGCAGAGGGATTTAGATAGATTGGGGACTGGGCACTCAAAAGGCAGATAAAATTTAATGTTGAAAAATGCAAAGTTATGCACTTCGGCGTAAAGAATACACAATCAACGTATACCCTTAATGGAAGCGAATTAGGGATAACAACACACGAAAAGGACTTGGGAATTGTTATAGACAACAAACTATGCAACAATGTGCAATGTCAATCAGAGAATATCATTTTGCCTCTTTATAAATCACTGGTAAGACCACATATTGAATATGCTATGCAATTTTGGGCACCTGTTCTAAAGAAGGATATTATGGCACTAGAAAAAGTGCAGAGGTGCGCTACAAAATTAATAAAAGGAATGGAACATATCAGCTATGAAGAAAGGATAACAAATTTAAACCTACTTAGTTTACAAAAACGTCGCCTGAGAGGGGATATAATAACATTATACAAATATATTCGGGGCCAATACAAACCATTGTGTGGAAATCTTTTCACAAACCAGACTTTACATAGGACACGAGGTCATGCGCTTAGACTGGAAGAAAGAAGATTTTGTTTAAGTCAAAGTAAAGGTTTTTTTTACTGTAAGAACAATCAGGATGTGGAATTCTCAGCCTGAAGGAGTGGTTTTATCAGAGTCCATACAGATGTTCAAACGGCTACTAGATGCATACTTGCAAGAACAAAATATTCAAGGATATAATCTTTCAATGTAGGGTAATAACTGCTTGATCCAAGGATAAATCTGACTGCCATTCTGGGGTCAAGAAGGAATTTTTTTCCTAGTTTGTTGCAAAATTGGAAGCGCTTTAGACTGGGTTTTTTGCCTTCTTTTGGATCAACAGCAAAAAACAAATGTGAGGAAGGCTGAACTTGATGGACGCAAGTCTCTTTTCAGCTATGTAACTATGTAACTATGTAAAGTGAATGCAAAGTGAATTGGGAAAAGTGAATTTGCATGTTATGGCTATAGCAGCTAAACTGGGAAACAAAATTCCTTCAGTCAGTATATGCGCCTAGTTTGGATACTTTGGCCCTCAATTTCAATTTCACCTTGAATTCATTTTGAATTCTCAACATTTCTTACCTGAGTAAATAACCGTGTTAATGTATGTCTATTTCTTGTGTTAATTCTTTCTTTTTGTATCTGTCTTATAGTCGGTCTATTTCATTCTATTCAGACTCACTTTCTGCTTTGTTTTTTGTATTTACCTTGCTACCAGCATTCTTGTTATTATTATCTAAGTGTCTGCAATTTTGTAGAGTTTGAGATAGATATAAATATCAAAGAAGAAAATCTAACAATGTATTTTATATTCCTATGTTCTCATATTTAGTATAAAAAAAAAGAGAAAATGCACACTATGATTGCAAATGAAAAAAAATAAATCAGACTATTTGTGTTTATAATTTACATTTATAGGAACACTATAGCGTTAGCAATACAAAACAGTATTCCGAAAGCTATAGTAATCCCCATAAACCTCACACATTAGGTTCTCTCCATGAGCTCAAAAAAGGGTTAAAAACTCTTTAATTCACTTTTCTGATTCCTGCAGGTTCCTCGACACTTATTCTCTGTCGCCTCTGACGTCACGTCCATGGTGTAACCTAATGTGCAGTGTGCGTGCATTAGGATCTCCCGATAGAAAAGCATTGAATCAACTCTCTAGGGCAAAACTCAAAGGCTAACACGGGCCATGTAAACAAGGTTTAAGTTTATGTGGGCCGCAAAAAAACAAAAACTTAAATGTTCATAGAAACATAGGTTTATTTCAAAAAGTACAGTATAAAAAAAATAATGTATATGGAACAGTGTATGTAGGAGGGCTGCCTGTGGCCCTTGTGCACAGTGTTTGTGGCAAAGCTATGCTTAATGAATTTGTATGTATGATGATTGTCTTCAGGGGTGACTGTGACAGGATAAGTAAAGGGGTAACTGTGGCAGGGTGAGTGTGACAGGGTAAGGGAATGAATGAGACAGGGTTTGGGGGTGAGTGTGGCAGAATGAGGGGGTGAGTGTGATAGGATTAGAGGCGTTAATGTAACATGGTGAGTGTGGCAGGGTCGGGGGGTGAGTGTGGCACAGCTGGAGGAGGGAGTGTTACAGGACGAGGGGAGGTGTGCGTTACAGGTTTGGGGGGGTTATTTGACAGGGTCAGTGTGGCATGCCAGGGGCAGGATGAGTGTAACAGGATTGGAGGGCATGATGTGAAAGGTTGAGTGTGATAGGGTAAAAGCAGATGAATGTGATTGTGTGAGAAAACGTAAGAGTGACATGATTAGGATGGTTTATGTGATAGGATGAATGCGGCATTATTGGTGGGGCTGAGTGTGACAGGAGCAGGAGAGGTTAATGTTAAGGTGGCAGGGTGAAGGAGAGTTACAGTGTGTGTGGGGAGCGGTGACTGTGTGTATTTAGATAGTGGCCGTGTGTGTGGAGAGGGGGTGACTTGGGTGATATTCTTTGTGGAGGGGTGACAGTGTGTGTGGAGGGGGGTAACATATTGTGGAGGAGGGTGACATAGTGTGGAGCTTCGGAGTGATATAGTGTGGATGGGTGTGATATATTGATATATTGTGGAGCAGGGAAGGGGTGATATAGTGTGATGTGGGGATGATATAGTGTGAAGGGGGTAATATAGTGTGGTGCGGGGGGGTGATATAGTGTGGATGGGTGTGATATATTGTGGAGCAGGGAGGGAGTAATATAGTGTGGAGGGGGTGATATAGTGTGAAGTGGGGATGATATAGTGTGAAGGGGATAATATAGTGTGGAGTGGAGGGTGATATAGTGTGGATGGGTGTGATATATTGTGGAGGTAATATAGTATGAAGTGGGGATGATATAGTGTGAAGGTGTAATATAGTGTGGAGCAGGGGGGGATATAGTGTGGATGGGTGTGATATATTGTGGAGCAGGGAGGGGGTAATATAGTGTGGAGGGGGGTTTTCCTTCCAGAAACACCTTTTGTTTTTAGAAATTATTTCCTAATCCATTCCCTGGTGGTCTGGTGGGCAGCTTTCGCTGGTGGTCTGTTTATCTGGTCTGTAGCTACGCCGCACACAGAGCTACAAGCCACATGGTAAGTGTCTTGCGATCTCCAGTCAGAGCACTGCCGCGGTAACCTGCAGCAATGTTCTGATTTGCTGGAGATCTTGAGACACTTCAGTCTGCAGCTCTGCACCTGACAGAGCTGCAGACTGACTATAGTGCTGGCTCTTAGGGCAAACTGAGGGAAGAGCCTCGCACCCGGCAGCATAAATGGCAAGCCACCTGGCCCCCTCCCTACGTCAGGTCCTCGGTCATATACCGAGGACACGATATGTTAGTCTGCCCTAAGGTGATTTAGGTGGCCCCGAGGCCTTAGGCAGCAGTCTAAATCACCTAATTAGAAAGCTGCCTCTGCTGGACTGCAAATATAATCATTGCAGGCCGCATGTGGTCCACGGGCCGCAAGATTGACATGCTTGCTCTGGGGAATTTCAAGACGCTGGATGTCCTTATGGATGTCCTGCATCGTTTCACAGAGTTAGACACAAAGAAAAGCCAGGAATACCTCTAGTGGCTGTCTGTAAGACAGCTTTGAGAGGCTGTTTTAACCTTGCAATGTAAACATATATACACATAAACAAACAGGTACTTGTCCAGGTCTTAAGATTAAATATGGTGATATTTAGTTAGTCATGTCACTGGTTTCTGGTGGGCAAAACATCAGAAATATATACTATGTATGGATTTTCAGTTAGATTTCATTATAAAAGTTTAATTTAAATTAAAATACTATAATTAAACATTGGGTTTTTTAAATATGATCACTTTAATAACTGTTTGGGTCATCTCTTATTGTAATTTAAATGTATTATAACAATAGAAATTTTCAGTAATTTACATCTGAATACAATACAATAAAAATAAAATTACATCAACAGACAAGATGCAATTGTGAGATTTTCAAAATAACAAAAAAATTAAATACATAAAAACATAGGAATATTAAAGAAATCAAACTCTAGACTCTATGTAGGATAAAATAAAATGTATAATTAATAAGCTCTAAAATCTAGGAACAAATACCTATAATTGTTGCATCTTTCCCAATTTGATTTGAAATGACTAATTATATATTAAATATTATAAACTGAAATCCTAAAATTCTCATGTTCTACTAGGTTTTTATATGTTTTAATACCTTCTATAAAGTAAATATTGATACAAGGACATAAAAACAGAGTAACAAAACATTTGAATACATTCTTGCAATGATATATTAATTGTATTATTATTATTATTATTTATAAAGTACCAACATATTATGCAGCGTTGTACAATACCTGGACTAACAAACAAATAGATGCAGTGGGCGTACAGGAACTCAATATGGCAAGGGCATTGCTTATATATTTAAATGTATACATTCCATACCTGTTGAAACAAGAACAGACAGCACACCCAGGATTCCTATAAGAGTGTTCATTTTGAGAGAGATCCCCTCTTTGTGAGATTACTGGAAATACTGATGGCACACAGTGACAGGTTACTCAGTTTATTCATACAGCACTGATAGAGGAGGGGCTAACACCATGACAGCATGGCAATATCAGTTTGCACAATATCAGCAATGTAACTCAATGTATACGCTCTACTTTATTGCATGTGATCAATATGTTATCTCTAAGTTTCCCTAACAGAATGCAATTATGTGCTTTAAGATAAAGAATGGTCATATTTTCCATCATAATGTAATTTATTTATTTTTTCCAAAGGTATAGCAGTTGGGTGCAGTAGGGGCCTTTCTTGATGTTTAAAGAGATACTCCATGTACCATTATCACTAGACTTGCACATTTGGATTTGGCCACATTGTGATTCAGACAAATTCTGTATCTCTGATGTGTCATGCAGATAATTAACCAAGCAAATGACTGCCATCTATGACATTGCTACAGGCGGCCAAGAGGGACATTTATCCCCTCGAGATTATCCACTACCCTCTTCATGCCCCCCATCTAATATGCCACAGAAAAGTAGGGAGGCTTGGTGGACCTCTTAATTAATAAAAAAAAAAGTATGGGTGTATTTATGTCTGTGATTGTGTGTGTGTATAAATGTGATTGTGCATGGATGCAATTTTGTGTGTGTCTGTGATTATGTGTGTGATTGTGATTATATGTGTGTCTGTGATGATGTGTGTATATGTCTGAGATTAGGTGTCTGTTATTGTCTGCATTTGTGTGGTTATGTTTGTGTGTATTTATGTGATTGTGTGTAGATCTGTGATTGTGTGTGTGGGTCTGTTATTGGGTGTTTATGATTATGTGTGTGAGTGAACATATGTCTGTGGTTATGTATGTTTATGAGCGTGTGCACGAAAATGTGTATGTGCTTAGTAGATAGCTCCTTTGGTATCATTAAATTCTGGCATTGCTTTGGTGTCATTAAATGGTAATGCCATATAAGGGTAACAAACAAGGGAGTTGTCTACTAAACAATAGAAAGATACAAATTAAGAAAATGGCATTTCTTAATTTTGATCTTTCGGCTGTTCAGTAGATAACTTCTTAAATTATTACCCTTATGCAGGATTTACATATTTAAGGATACCACATTATGGTGTTTAGAAGATAGTTTCTTTGTTTAGTGTTCTTTAATATGGAAATCTGACATAAACATAGCAATAAGGGGAGTCATCAGCTAAGCAGTTGAAATATCAACATTAAGAGATAATGTTAGCTAGCCCAGAACAAAAATTTGATAAATTATGTGCAACGAGTATATTGTTCCTAGATATTGGTGCGGTGTAAGTGACCTACACCTATAAGTGGAGCGCTCAAACACAGATAAATCTTACCAAAACGTAGTCTCATTCAATGGTAAAATATGGGGTACATGTCAAAATAAAATACAGAAAATACAACATAGTGTAGATGGTACTAAAAAATGGCTTCACGGTGATTATAATAATATTGTGTTGAATATTACACTCACATTTCAAGGAGCCTGTATATAGAAAACACCGGCTCCGTATAAAGGCTTGTGTGCTGTTATGGTAGCACCACCCTCCTACTTCGGCTTGAAGAATTTCTCGAGAATTTCTGAAGAAGCTCTATTTGAGAGTGAAACGTGTATTGGCCATTTTTAAAGGACTTTTATTTGAGGACTTTTATCATCTTTGTTTTTATGTTTATTTTAAAGTAATAAATTTACCATTTTCATTTAATACCTCATCCAAGTTCTTTTTGGAGCCTCCAAGGAATCCTCACAGGGGTAGTGCCATCCCCATTCAAATTGGCACAAAATCCACATACCTACAGCCGGGATTCGTAGGCTCAGGACCAGGTGAGCACCCCATTTATTGAACACATATCTGTGTCATTTATCACCTGAAGTCTACACATCGGTTTGCTTTCTTCTCTTTTTTCGTGTTCTCGAGAAATTCTTCAAGCCGAAGTAGGAGTGTGGTGCTACCATAACAGCACACAAGCCTTTATACGGAGCCAGTGTTTTCTATATACAGGCTCCTTGAAATGTGAGTGTAATATTCAACACAATATTATTATAATCACTGTGAAGCCATTTTTTAGTACCATCTACACTATATTGTATTTTCTGTATTTTATTTTGACATGTACCCCATATTTTACCATTGAATGAGACTACGTTTTGGTAAGATTTATCTGTGTTTGAGCGCTCCACTTATAGGTGTAGGTCCTTGTCACTTACACCGCACCAATATCTACTAAATTTATTCAGTGGAATAGAGGATATTTCCACACTAGTGTATTGAGCTGCCTGTAAATCACTTTTTGACTCTTTTGTGCATTTTTGTTATACACACTCCTCTGTAAACAGAGGCAACCTTTGATTGGTATTCATATTGTTCCTAGAGTTGGACCACTTGGACCCCTGCGACTGTGGGCAACCGGCATAACTTCAGGGTCATGCAGTCACAGGGTGAACAGCAGGAGGGGATGGCTATGCTGCATGGAAGAGCTTTAAGGGAATGAGGCACATGGAGGACATGGGACAAAGGGGATGTGACACATGGGGGGGGCAGGGAATAATACAATTGGATAGGATGGGACACATGTAGGGGCTCGTGGGGGAATGTGACATATGGAGAGGCTTGGGGGGATTGAGAAGGTCTGAGGGTAGGAGAGGGTCTGAGGGTATGAGACACATGGAGGGGCTTGGGAGGGGAAAAGACACACGGAGGGCACTGTGGGGGGAGGGAACGAGACACATGGAGGAAAAAATAGATACATGGAGGGGAGGGGTGAGACACATGGAGTGGCTGTGGGGTGATACACAGGACAGGTTTGGGGGAATGGACACATCATGGAGCGGGGGGAAACAAGACACATAGAGAGGCTGGGGCAGGTAATGACACACATGGGGGACAATGGAGGAATGAGAATCATGGGGGGGCTGAAGGGGGTAATGAGACAAATGGAGGAGTGGGGGGAAGGGATAAGACACATGGGGGGGGGGAGGAGGCAGTGGTTTCTTGTTATGCCTCTGACTAGCACCATGGCCATACGATCAGTATTTGGCTTCCATCTGTGGCCCCAAAAAATGTTTCAGGGAAAAAAAGATGATTGGTGGCACTGCTAAATTGAGACATGAGAAACAGAAGCAAAAAAGGAGAAGCTGTAAAAATACAAAAATAAAATCAATATTTATATATTTTAATAAATAAATAAATTAATTAATAAATATATACATTTTATTCCACTGTTCATCATCTTTTCCCCTCAATTGAACCAAATCAAATGCCTATCAGAGTACTGGAAATAAATTCAGAATATTTATGATATATATATAATTTTATTTTTTTTTGCAGTACACCGATTGGCCTATTGTCAGACACTTTTAATTTGCCAATATGTTTACACCAAATACTTTTCAGGAATAATGTGTTGCCAAGCTCTAATAATACTGATATAAATAGATGAATTAGCATCATTCATCCCCCAACTTGCAGCATCGTTATGAGGAAATATCATATTCCCTGTGTGTCACAATCACACAAGGGACATGCTGCACAATTAGTTATAGGGGAGGACCTATGACAAACTGCCTGCTCTTCTTACAGGAAGCTTGTGCCGGTGTCGGCCTTGAAATAGTTATTTGGCTGGCTGGTTACCTGCCTTCCCCCACCCCCCGCAGGTAAACCGTCTCCAAGGTTATCTGGCTGGCTGGTTATCTGCCTTCCCCCAACCCCCGCAGGTAAACCGTCTTCAAGCTACAAGCAAGGGAGCTAGTAGAATCGGTTATATTGTGTTTGTATGCTTGTGTGTGCCTGTGTGTGTCATTGTCTCATGTGCCTGTCTGTGTCTGTATACCTTTTTGTGTATCCCTGTACCTGTCTGCATCTCTGTTGCCTGTGTGTGCCCTCATGTTTCGATCTGTACTTGTCTTCTCTGTAAATATGTGTGCCTGTCTGTGATATGTGTGCCTGTGTATCAGGGCTGTACTGGGGAAACAATTTGGCCCAGCATATTTAAATCACAGCAGGCACCAAAAGGGGGCGGGCCAGGGAGGGTATGTTTTGTCATCAACAATCACAAGCAAGCCCCTTCTCAAAGTGAGCATGTTGGTTTAATGTTATTCCAGGGCAGCCCATGCACAGAGCCCTGCTGAAGAGCTCTCGAATGAGAAAAACACCCTGAATTTGTTCTGCACAGTGCTAGCAAATCTATTAACATACAAAATACCAAGTAGATAAGCTGGCGCAGACCAAATTATTAAAAACAATACGTGGGTTAATATGCAGCACCAACAGAATATCTAGGTAATATGGTACAGACAAATATAAAAACAGCAAAAGTGCTAGTGCGCAAGAGTATATATACCAAGACACCTTAAGTGTGGAGAAGTGACTCTAAGATGTATATGAGAGAATTATAATCCCCAACAAGAACCATATGTGTCAGACATTGAAAAATTAATGATCAGATGAAGTGATCCTATGATCACGAAACGCGTAAGGCGGCACTCTACATCGATTTCCAGGAGAGCAGGCTGGAACGCATCCAGAGCCGCAGTGGAACGCACGCGGCTGACAGCCAGTTCTCACGCAGCACGAGGAGGTTCACACTCGATTTCATCCGGCCGGTGAGAAAGTTATTTACATCATTTGGACCCTCAGACTGTAAACTTGGCAGCAACTGCTCTTCACATTTGGGAATCTATTTGTCTTTTATATAAAGTGTGTAAGTTTTAGACAGTACATTTATGCTAATAAAATCTTTTATATAATAAGCAATCTGTCGGCTACACTATATAAATGACATAGCATTCTGGATTTCTACTACAGTGGGATAATTTATTTTCCTACCCATTTTATTTATCTTTAAGTGTATTGGTTTATGTATATGATAGAACCTCTACTAGATTAATAATTCAGCTATTTTTTATTTTATTTTCCTTACCCTTTTATGGGAAGAAAAGATACAATTAGCTGATACATTTTCTTGCCTACTGCTGATACTTTGTGAATACACATCGAAGCTACTATTTAAATACCACTTCCACAGAGTCCTGCAATTACTATTGTCTACTCAATAGGCACAAATTTCTTACATTTTTAACCGCAGGTGGCGGCTGTTCCTGCAGTGACACAGTGGTTATGGTAACCATATCGGGTCTCATTGTCAAACTTCAGTAGCTACTCATCAGTGTTTATTGGTGTCTATCTATCAAGTTGCTTTTAACTTATTATTGACAAATTAATACTTATAGCCTGTCAATAGGCATCACTGGTCTCTATGACCTGGGAGACAAAAAAAGGGGAAGGGGAGAGACAGAGAAAGCACTCCTAGTGCAATAAAATTACTAAAATCAATAAAAGCAAAATGTCTCACAACTCACAAGTTGGGAGTGGTATAAGCCCCACTCCTGGCTATCTCGCCCAGGTGTCAGATTAACACAATTTATTGATTGTACAGAAACACTCCAAATAACAGCTTAAAAACAGCAGTGTCCACTGCCAGCTCACCACACCATCTGAAGCCTGATGCCGTGCAGAAAGTTGCAGGTACACAGTTCTCCTTGTTCTGAAGCTGGTGTATCTCGCCGGTGGATATATCAAAACACACCGTGTATGCCGAACACGTGGTCACGTCCCGCCTCTTGGGGCTTTCTCAAATGAGCTTGGTCCCCTCCCACTGAAGATCGTTCTATACATAGTCAGTCCTCAGGCCGTGATCCAATCGGCCTCCAGCATATACAATAGATTAAGTTATCTAAAACTCATGTCTATTCTTGAAGCAGCCAATAAATACACATGTATTGTCTTTACACTAGAGGAAATTCTCAAAGAAGTAGAAATAGCACTACAAAAATACAGCATATGTTCAATACATAATAATATTCCTATGGAAACCTCATTTAAGAAACAGTCACATAACCTTTATGTGTAAACATTATCACAGTTACAAAACAATAGAAAAAAACTAAAAAAGGGGGATGATTATCTAACTCAAAATTAAAAAATTAAAATCCTAATTATAACAACATCCATTGATAAAATCCAATTCAGGCCAGTCAAACAGAATGGCAATGCAGATGATTATCCCGGCAGATGGAACTGGAACCTTAATTTATCCTCCCGGAAATCCCCAAGCCAACCCGTCCGGGTTATAGGCGCGTATGCCACACCATCGAACTGGGGGGAGCAATGTGAAAACAAACGCTGTATTTTCTTGTCCCAGTTAATTTCCCCCCCTGGCTCATTAAACTTGGCTCATTAAATTACCACCCCCTGGCTCATTAAACTTCAAAGAAACCACAGACGTAAGTTCTTTCTTTTATTGGCCGCCATTCATATAACCGAACAACAAGTGCGCTGTAAAACGGCGGCCATCTTGTTGAAATCACGTACGTCTTGTGTCTGGTTATTTTTAGGTAAGCTTATTATAAATAATGGGTGATCCTCATCTATATGGTACCCACTACCATCACACAAGCACTTCTGCTTTTATAAGGGTTAAACTGTACACAAAGCATTAAATATATGTATGTCTGTTAACACTTTCACTATCAAGATAAGCCAATTATTTATTAGATCCTTTGTTCCTTTTTTTTCCTGAACTTAACACAAGAGGTAGCACAGGCCAGGGAGTTTGATAATGAATTTACTGTGTCGTCTTTCTATAGCAGCTCAAATGAACAAACTGGCAAAGCAAGTTTTACCGGTTGGAGTCAGAACATCAGCCTCACAGCTACCAAGCGTTGACACTTTCTGCAGCACCTCTGCAGTATCTTGGTTTTAAGTAAGGAGAACCACAGAGCTGTCACGGAACCTAAGCATTGCCTTAATGCTGCTGTCATATAAGTGCTTAAAAATGATAGACAGCTGGGGAAGGAATTAATATACAGTGCTTTGCAAAAGTATTCACCCTCCTTGACTTTTTACCTATTTTGTTACATTACAGCCTTAAGTTAAATGTTTTATTAATCTGAATTTTATGTAATGGCTCAGAACACTTGCAGAATAGTCTAAGTTGGTGAAGTGAAATGAGAAAAATATATACCTATAACTATTTTTCAGAAATAGAAAACAGAAAATTGGCATGTGTGTATGTATTCACCCCCTTTGTTATGAAGCCCATAAAAAGCTCTGGTGCAACCAATTATTTTCAGAAGTCACATAATTAGTTAAATGATGTCCACCTGTGTGCAATTTTATTGTCACATGATCTATCATTACATATACACACACATTTTTTGAAAGACCCCAGAGGCTGCAATACCTAAGCAAGAGGCACCACTAAGCAAACACTGCCACGAAGACCAAGGAACTCTCCAAATACATGTCAGGGTGAGGTTATAAAAAAAAATCAAATCTTTGATGATCCCCAGGAGCACCATCAAATCTATTATAACCAAATGGAAAGAACATTTGGGCTTTATGGCAGAGTGGCCAGAAGAAAGCCATTACTTTTAGCAAAAAACAAAATGGCACGTTTTGAGTTTGTGAAAAGTCATGTGGGAGACTCCCAAAATGTATGAGGGAAGGTGCTCAGGTCTGATGAGACTAAAATATAACTTTTTGGCCATCAAAGAAAACGCTATGTCTGGCACAAACCCAACACATCACATCACCCAAAGAACACCATCAGAAGTTTTTCTGCAGCCGGGACTGGGAAACTGGTCAGAGTTGAGGGAAGATGGATGGTTCTATATACAGGGATATTCTTGAGCAAAACCTGTACCACTCTGTGCGTGATTTGAGGCTAGGACGGAGCAGCAGGACAATGACCTAAAGCATCTGTCATTCTTCCTTCCGCTACACTTTGTCACGTTCACGATGAGCTATAAATGTGTTTTCCTCTTAACTAGTGTTTTACTGAGTGACATCTGGCACAGTTTATAGGCGGGGTATACCCTTTTTCTAGATTGTCAAGAGAGAACATGCAGTTATAATAACTGACTGCACAACAATATTTGTAAATTAAATTCTAATTGGACTTGTGCCCTCTAGATAACAATTGAGCTAATCTAAACTGGTTGCTGGAAAAAAATATTAGAATTTGAACCTTGTCCAATGTTTGATTAGAAGGAAGCTTGACTTATGTCACCAGCTACAACTTATCTTTTATTTTATTCTAATCTGTATTTATTTGCTATTATCTGCTATCCTTATCCCTTTATTCCTGAACCTATGACACATAGGTATACTGATGGGATGACCTGTCTGTAAAAAATAATTAGTTAAAGGGACACTATAGTCACCCAGACCGCTTCAGGTCAATTAAGTGGTCTGGGTGCCAGGTCCCCCAGGTTTTAACCCTTCAGATGTAAACATAGCAGTTTCCAAGAAACTGCTATGTTTACATTGCAGGGTTAATCCAACCTTTAGTGGTTGTCTTCCTGACAGCCACTAGAGGCGCTTCTGCGACGCTGGATGTGAAATTCGCCCCTTCCGCACCAAGGGAGGGGGCCCTGAGGGTGGGGGTATTCCCAAGGATGATATAGTGTCAGGAAACCGAGTTTGTTTTCCTTACACTATAGTGATCCTTTATTATTTTATTATTATTATATTAATGTACATGCTGTATTGTATAATGCTTCATGTATACAAAAATAAGTACTATGCTCAAAATTCTACTACTCTTCGGCGGCAGCAATGACTACAGTACACATCAGCCCCAATACATAAACATAAAAAAAGAGTTACTTGCGCACTATCCTAACTCCCTATGCACATTTCAATAACTGGAGCTTTTTAATATAACCCCATTGACCACCTGAGTGTAAACTCACTTGCCATGTCAAGGCAAACCCCCTGGGTGAGTCTAGCACTGACAATTCACCTTGCTTCCTTCAGCTTCAGGTAAAACTTATTAACCCTTAATAGGGAGCACATGGGGTGGGCAGCAGCATTGTAACTATGTGATACAAAAACAAATACAAATACACAAAAACAAGTCCTTCGCTCAAACTCCCACTACTCCTGGGCAGAAGCAATGACCTTAGATCATATCAACCCCAACATACAATTAAAAAAAAAGATGAGTTACTTGCGCACTATCCCAAATCCCTATGCACATTTAAATAGCTGGCAGTTTTAGTACCACTCCAAACCCCCAAATAATAAGAACAAAGTAGTTAACCAGGAAAGGTACATTCATGTTACTCTGGTTTTTAAGTACGTCCTGGGGATGTTACCTTAGCCCAACATCCACTTGTTACTATTACCCAATTTAATGGTACTCAACTCATTTTTAGCTACCTCAGAAGGATGACACACTGCCAGGATGCATTAGCCCACTGAGCTATCTCACCAGCCTTACGTTTTTGTTTTAATATAATTTTTATTTCAAAACAGTTTTTCACGAATATTAAAAACAAATACAAAACAAGACAATTAGTTTATACACATACTATTAGAAAACAGTAACTCTATTAATATCTAGTTCCATTATATTATTTCATTTAAAAAAAAAAAGGAGCTGTTCTTTCTCTCTTATCCAACATGTTTCTTTAGTCTGTCTGAATCTTATTCACAGGACAAATACCATTGTAACAAAAAAACAAACGAACAAAGAAACAACACATTGATCCTTGCTCCTACAGAACCAGGTAAATTCCCTTGTTCGTGGGGTTCTTTCTACCAAACAGGAAGCCGTTCGGTAGTTTTTACACACATTGGCGGCAATATAGAGGTCTCACCGCCGTTCGGGAGTTTAAAATGGCCGCCGCCACGTGTTCGTCTATCGAATGGCGGCCACCCAGAGGACAAAGAACACACTACATGAATTGCCAATCACCCTTTTGCAACATTGTTGCGAACGGTAATTGAAGGCACACTTACTCCTGGGGTGGTCTGATTGTTTCACTCGCATAATAACTTCAATGATTTTACTGAACAATCAGCCGAATGCTGCATACACATGGTACAATTTAACCGAACACATAGGAATATACATAATTTTGAGGACAGCCCAATGCCATCAGCTACACAAACTTTGTTTTAAACATTGTATGTAAAACATATATAATGCATGCTGAGTTGATGTTTACTTGCCCCCATGCCTTTTATGTAAATATTGCTCACTAGCAGTACAACAGAATTATAAGGGTTATTCACTAATTCAAAGTGAATTTTACATTTAAGGCTGAAATAACCAAACTAGAAAAATTTATTTGAATTCTCATGTAAGTGAATAACCCTGAAAGGGTATTTCAAATTTAAGGCCAAAGTAGCTGAACCGGAATTATAGCTAACTTAGAGAATGACTCCAGTACAACTATTTGGGCTTTAAATTAAAAATAAAATTCACTTTCAATTCTCGCTTTAGTGAATAACTCTGTACATCTCCTTCAAACAATGGTGCATTGATGTAATAAACAAGTTAATCAATTTTTTGCTTTATTGATTTTTTTAAACTCTATGTAAAATCTGTCCTTATTGTTTGCTTATTTTAATGTTTTTCTACGAGAACAACTTAGCCATCACAATGGAAATAAATGTTGAAAACAGAAAGCCTTGATGAAGACCATCTTTTCCATTAGTGCACACAACATTGACGTTGACATTATATCCACTTGCGGATAGAGCTTGATTCCCAAGAACATCACACATGCTGGTTGTGGCACAGCCACGAAGTCCTTGGGTTAGGGCAAGATTTCCTGTGGATGATAAATATTGCAAATGAAATAAAATATTTACAAACAATCTTGCACTGTAAGATATAATAAGTAGAATTACAGTCTCAGTTGGGAGTGTGGTCACTCATGTAAATAGATATACCCATGACGAAACATGTATGGATATCATTGGGAATATCCAAACATAGCTTATAAAAGTTGCAGATCTCCTGCCCTTCTAACGCCGCCCAGTCTTTCGGTGGCTGTCCAATCACAGGCTTCCCAATGCAGCTCAATGAGAAGTCTTAGCAAGACACAAGCTCTGGACAATTACTCCCTTTTAACCCCATAGTGACTGCATATGTACAGGGTACGTCAGACAAAAAACCATTTGTTAATGACCGCTAACATATCCTGTACGTCCGCGGCACATTTGAACGCAGGAAGCCTCTCTAAGGGTTTTACAGCGATGCCTTGATGTCGAGGCATCCTGCAATAAACCCCCTCACTGCCGGGCCACAGGGTGATTGCTCCCCCAGAGCAATCACTGCCAGGTTGCTCCACATGGCGCCCGACAGTGACACAGAGCATCAGAAGCCATCAGGCAGGCTTCCGATGCTCTGTCTGTGTCCTGAGTGTCTGGAGGGGTCAAGGCACTCACTGAAGTATAAATTAAAGAAAAAAATTTAAATAACATTTTTCAAAAATAAATATTAACCTCCCCTTTCCTCCCTCTCCCCACTCACTTACACAATCGCCGCCGTTCCCTCGCCAGCGATTGGTCTTCCTCTCCAATGGGGGGACTGTCTGACAGCCCAGACAGTCCCCCCCTTGGCTAAATAGTACCCCATGGGCCATGTGATCGCTCTGGCCATAGTGTTCCCCAGCAGGGGGATCGGCGCTATAAACCTCCCAGGCGCAATTCATCCTGGGGAAACTTGCTGCCAGCCAGGAGTAGTGGGAGTCTGAGCTCAGGACTTATTTTTGTGTTTTAATATTACAATCAATCAGATGAATTGAAACAAAATTCTCTGTGTTACGTTTATAGATCACCTGTTTGACTTTAAATCTGTAATTAGTTGGAGATTTCTTGACAGTACACAGAAAATTAGGGAAAATGTGCACCACTAATAATTAATACAACAAACACGTTCTGCACAACACCAACAACATTCACATCTAACAGCTTCCTCCCTGCACTTAGAGAGGGATACTTTACCACCGTGATTTACAATGTATCAGGTCAATTTGGTTTATCTTTTTGTATGTGTAACAGATCACCTGGCACCCCGACTGGGTACCTCCGTTGAAGGATGCTCCTAGTGCTTCCTGAGGACTCCAAGCACTGCAGCAGACACCACAACCACCGAACCAAAGAAGCATACAAATGCTCTCAAGCATTTGAATGCTGTAAGCAGCTGAACAGGAAAAGCATACAATCAGCTTACACTCCTGGCAATCAGCATAAAATCCAATTCCCCCAATAACGAGACGACACTTCGTTTTGAGGTCAAGCAGAACTGACTGTACTGGTACATACAGCCTCTTTTATTCACAATCCACAAACATAGTACTGCCCACAGGGTTTTGAAATACAACCAATCAATCCATACAATACACACAGACACTCCCACACAAAATCCTCCCCTCTGCCTGTGATATGATTACTGAACACAATGGTTAATATAATTATCATAGGCAGAGAAATACAGTATTATAAAACATATCTCAGGGACCCCAAAACATGCAATAACCCCGTATATCCTCGGAACCGGGGGATCTTGGTGAACCACATATCCAAAATTCACACAGATCCGTTCAGTAGTTTGGAAGATACAGTTTAATGCAGATTCCGCAGAACATATACAGGCTATCTGAAAAATAATTCCTGTTTAATGTGTCCCCTGTTGTATAGTTTAAAACTACTGCACAATGTCTTTGTGCACCAAATACCGGCGAGATGGCACCGTGTAGAAAAGTCCAAACAGTGTCTGTGAGTTAAAATGGCCGCCATCCATTGTTCTCACCATGTGCTTCCTCCATTGTTCTCACCATGCGCCTCTGATACATGAAATGGTGGCCACCCAGTAACTCCACAGTTTGTCTGGTAGTCTATCCAGCCGGACCAACAGATGAAACACATGGGGAACAGTGCAACAAACAAAGGGAATCATAAGAAATATGGACAATAGTCATATTTGTGCACAATCTCCAGTTTTGTCACAGGGCACAAATAGTGTTTTCAAATGCCATATATCCCAGGGCCATAGTCAGAAGGTAGGAGGCGGGCAAGCAGCCCCCTCCAAGAACACGTGTCAAAATCTGTTCCGCCACACGTATGTGAATACATTTAAAACATATTATTGGCTTTCCTTATGCAGCATATCCTTGTTATATTAATTGTAACGTTTTAGTTATGTGTGTCTGAACATTTACAAAATACACTGAAACATGTGAACACTAATTCATACTTCGGCATAGCGTCTTCAATGTGATTTTCACTAATTATTGAGCAATTACCAGATATTGTCTCAGACAGGCGAAGGCACTTGTTCTCAGCTCCCGTACACGTCAAAGTAGTTCCAGTGTAGCAATCAGAGGAGTAAGAGAAACAGTTTTGACATGTCAACCCATTTGAAGTACTGTTGGGAGTTATCACTTAGATTTAGAACAAGAAAAAAAAAATAGTATATTATAATATCATTTAATTATAGTAATGACAATAATGCATGCATTGATAAGTTGTTTTAAATGTAAAGTTACATTGAACAGTTATCCCATAATTACGAATACCCTAGGTTATTGATTTTTCTCTACCAAAGCTAATTCTGCACATTTTTTCACCTCAAAGACAGATTAAGCTGAACCTATTTCAATTCGCATATGGTGAGTCAAACAGTAATCAGACTTTTTCTTTTCGGATTAAAAACGTGCTCCTCACCAAAAAGGGCATTTGAGAATATTACTAAATTGCTTGTATTTATGTTTCCCAATTCAGGAGACTTCATAAGTTCAGGAACTATGCATGAGTACTTTGGCCTAAGATTAAAGAGTTACTCCAAACACCATGACCACTTTTGCTTTTACAGTCTACTCTCTGTGTCAGCCCTCTCTCTGTAGCTTCCCTTCCCTCCCCTTACATTATGCTGTCAGCTATCCCTCCTTGTAGCCCTCCTATTTACTTACACTGTTCTCCTGATTCCTCTCCTTGTGCAGTCCTCCCTCCCCACATGAGATTGGACCAGGGACCCTGAAGGAGGCCATGTGGTGAGATCAGAGTAAGTGTGGAAAAGGACCTGAGAGAACTTGGCCCAGCAATGGATTTAAGGCAAGTTTAAAGCTTTATTTATACAGGTTTCTATTTAATAAAACTCAGATGGACCAAGTGACAAATGCTCAATGGGGTATTCTAAAGCCAAAAAACATTAAAAAAAATGGGTTGGAGTAGCCCTTGAATCTTTTTTATGGTTATTTTTGTGGCTGTAATGATACATTTCACAGTATGTGATCTCTTTTAGAATAGGCATACAGTTCAGTGATACACTGCAACATGTTCTTGTATTTTATGGGTTAACTGCATGTCCCTGCAGGTTTATTTGAAAAAAGTGCTGATTTCTAGATAAATCCCCTTAGTAAGCACTCCTGGACAGCAGGGGAGGCGTCCTGCCTGAATCAGTTTGAATGATAGTGATTAATTCACACTGAGAAGCCTTTGTAACAGAACTTCCTTATTAGAAGCAATGTTGATGTATCCCAATGCTTCTGAGAGAGAAGCATCACGTTGGATACAAGTTATCAGTGGTGATGTCTTCACAGAAGCGGGATGAAATCTGCAGAGAGAGAAACTCTTTTGCAATAAAGGGGAGTCTTCTTCATTTTAATTCTGTAAGCACTGACATTGAGGAAACATTAATCTAAACAATTTAAAGAAAACTCAAATTAATTTTTTTTTTTTAAAAATTGAAAAATAAGGCAGCCCCACATAAGGGTACCAAATGCTGGGAGCCATCTAGTAAACATCACCCTAAAATGTGTAAAATTACTCTTCACACTAATCTATACGTTCGATTTAGAAGCTAGGCGGACCTCTTTTCTCTCTCTCTCTTTTCTTTTTTTGTGTACTCTGAACAATCAGCCCAGCCTATTTAGATATATCCTGTTCACTTTGATATTTATATTCTAACTTTTAGATCTGGGCTGTTTCGTTTTTTATTTACTTTTTCTCCCTTTACTACATAGCTATACTACAAGGGGTCGGGTATCTGTGGGTGATGTGCCTGCTGCTTGGGATTGCCTAGGAGATTTTCTCCCCTTTACCTAGGAGGCAGGGGTTTATTTCTGGAGCTGTGTTTCACCCTTAATCAGCTCAGATCTAGTGCAATATCGCATCTTTCCTTTTTGAAGTAACAATTGCAGGATACATTGAACTAGTTATTAGATTTGATAACATTTCTGCTACTATTTAGCAATATACTTCCAATATTGCTACCCTGTCTGCCTCTGCAAGCACTTGTTATTATTCTCGAATTGTGTGGCTGACTTTTATCTAGATTAATTGAGATATCTGGGTATCTTTTTATATATTAGAAGATTCCTTCTGGAATTTCCCTATTCCTCTTTACTTATAACTTATACTTTTGATCCTAGATTTATCTCACTTGTGTAGTCAGCACCTCCCGCCCGGTCTATCTACTATCTATCTTAACGGGCGTTAGGAGCTTGCCACAAACTCCAGGGAAACACAACCTGTCTATTGGATGTTATTCCCACAATAGCAGTTTGACTACATTTTGTGCAGACACTCCAGTTTACCTAAGATATTCGTGCAATATGTTACATTTAAGACACTCCATTAGGACGTGCTATTCAGGCTTATAACTTTGCCATATACGTTATCTTTCACTGTATCTGCCTTGCTGCCTCCCATTTAGGTACTATAGCCCCATAGACCATGGGACACCCCCCTACCCTGGACCCCTTGTTATATATGTAATATATATATATTTTTTTTTCTATAGTCTCTATACGTCTTGCAATAAAGTATTTTTTATTTTTATTCTTATATTGATTACTTTTACCCTACTATTTTCCATTTGTGCAAACCTAGGGTTTCCATACTCTCTAATGTGGGCATACCCTTAGTCAGGGATGCTGTGGTAGATGGATCCTCGCTCCTCTCTCCACACACCCTTATCTTTGGGATTCTCTTTATTATCATTTTCGTTGGGTTAGGCCCTTTCCTTTTGCCCATTTAGTCCTTTTTTGACTTTAAGACTGGATTGTTTCCAGTTTTATAGTCATCATTTTCTCCTTAATCACCCTAAAATGGTATCCTTAAATACGGGTACCAAATGATGGAAGCTCTCTAAACAGGAACTTAATTTATTTTTCTTTAATAGGCAATCCCACATTAGGGATCACATTAGTGGAGCTATATACTAAACAGCCCCTTTGTTTTGTATCCTTAACCCCTTATGGACACATGACACGTGTGACATTCCCTTTTATTCCAGAAGTTTTGTCCTTAATGGGTTAAAAAGTAATCCCACATAAGTATTTACAAGTTAGAGGAGCTATCTACTAAACTATAGTGAAAGATGGAGGTTCAAAATTCTGAAGTGATAATGAGCGAATGTCATTGAAACACATTTTGGAATTACCGAAACAAAAATGAAAGCAAAAAATTATTTTTCCTATGCACATATATAACACAAAGTAGTTTCCAAGAATCACAGAGCGACTTTCTTACATTGCTAGTTTTGACTTGTTACGGACATTATTAAATTCAACAGAGGACTTTATACCCTCCACTGGGCAGGCCTTAATTGGTTTGAACTATAGCTTTTTGCTAACTAACTTCTGGAGATTCTGTCATCTATATGGAGGACTGATACCTATTTCCTTTGGATCAAATGATCTCCATGGCTCAGTGATTGGAGTGGCACACTCTTTGTGAGTTGATCGATATGGGAGTGAGCTGGGAGGGCACATAGTTCAAACATATTACCCTATATGTCTGTTTATTTGTTTTAAAGGTAAATAGAATATTCGGATGAGCATATAAGTATATGCACTTTAGTATTATTTGGACACCATTTATATGTATTTTTGTGCAGGGTGTGAAACATAGAAATTCAGAGACAATACAATTTCTCAGCCAAGGTGCATGTGTATAGCTGAAGGATCCTGCCATATACTAATGGTAGGGATGACTTTTTCATATATATATATACACACACACACACACACACACACACACACAATTTAAAAAAATGCATATTTCCTTTCTAAACTTGATAGAAGGATTATTACATTAAAACTTGTTATAACATAAATAATAGTTTTAAGGTGGCAGCGGTCTTTTGGTACACTTTCCAAAGTAGAGTGTTTCGGAGATCATGATAGTTGCACCAGAACATTATCTGAAGTGCTTTAATTGCTTGTACTATGGTTTAAATTGAAGGTATATATATATCTGAAGACATGTATATTTGTAATTATTGTTTGTTGAGTTACAGTAGATACATACATGTTGGAGTAGCTGGAGTACAGTTGTCAGTGCCACAGCAAGAAGTCCCCACCGAGATAGTTCCGTAAAGAAAGGTTATACTTCCAGTCTGGTTACACTGTGCTGCTGGTGAACACGTTCTAGTAAATGATGCAGTGTACCCTGAAACTGGAATTAAGGAACAAAATGTCAATTATTAGTGTTCACAGTTTTGGCATAAATATCAGTCTCCTAGAAAAAAACATTATAATATTTATCTCACCTACGTTGTTTTGAGTGATGGAAGAGGAACAAAAGTAATTGCCAGAAGGGCAGGTAACGTTGTCCCCAGTGCAAGATGTGCCATTTAATACAAGACATTGTGTGCAGCTGAGAGAATGACCTAGAATACAAAATTAAATCATGTTCGGAAATAGCATTTCAGGGAATAAAACATATCTTAAGTAATTAATTAAAATGAATTAGTTTTTGAATCTTAAACTGGTATGATATAAGATCTAAAACTAAATGAATAATACATGTTTAAAACAATTGGCCAATGATAGTGGTGAATGACGGGAGCCATGCATGTTCCACCAGCCTAAGTCTGCTGCCCAGGTTGGGGCAGCTTGTAGACGTACGTCTGTTAGGATTTGAGAACATCTCACTTGCTTGTTTCCTTATTGTTCTGTAAGTAAGTAGCCAGTTTGTGTATCATCTCACAGACTTCTGCAATTTCTGGCGGTTTTTGAAAGATTAGAACAATAGGCATATCATATATCCTACCCACGATTTTTATTAATTATGTTGGATAGTGCATAGGAGCAAAGTTTCTGAATCCATGCTGGGCCAACATGAATGACATCCCTACCATGTGAAAATGTGACAGAGCTAAAAAACATTTAATAAAACAAAATACATATTTTGAGGGTAAATTAAAAAAGGCATTTGGTTTGGGAGGTAGGTGGTAAAATGCAGGTGCACTGATCATTTGGAGTGTAAGGTTGTAGAGTAAAGGAGTATGTCTGATTGGTTATAGAGCTGTGTGTCACATTGTGAAAGGATAGCTGATGAATATAAAAGTAACCCATGCAAGAAGCCCCATTTAATCTGAAGATTGCAGTTTAAAGGGACAGTTTTACATTCACCCCTGCAAGAAGCCCTATTTAATTTAAAGACTGCAGGTACAGACTGAGAATCAGAAGTCATCTTAGTTACTACATTATTAATTTACTATAACAATGTCACTATTTGTACCTGTAGTATACTACTGTATTATTTTGTACTTGCAGCTACATGTAATTATTAATAATCTGGCTGATAGTATTTTGGTTGGCAAATATTGTGTCTTAGCTCAAAATGACAAATGGCTGGTCTGCTCAACTATTCCCCTCTTCCTCCTCCCCCTCACCCCCTTGACACTCCTAGCCATGAATTCCTTTAAATAACTGTGTTTCTCTTCTTTTTAGGGCCAGTTTTACATCCGCCCCTGCAAGAAATCCCATTTAATTTAAAGACTGCAGTTTAAAGGTACAGACGGAGAATCAGAAGTTATTCTACCGGATTTCATTCATCTTAGTTACTACATTATTAATTTACTATAACAATGTTACTATTTGTACCGGTAGTAAACTACTGTATTATTTTGTACTTGCAGTTCATGAAGTTATTAATAATCTGGCTGATAGTATTCTAGTTGGCAAATATTGTAATTTTATTAGACAAATGGCAGGTCTGCTCAACCATTCCCCCTTCCTCCTCCCGCTCTGCCCCCTTGCCACTCCTAGCCATAAATTCCTTTAAATAACTTTGTTTCTCTACTTTTTAGGTCCAGGTTTACATCCACCCGTGCAAGAAGCCCCTTTAATTTTACTAGGCTCATTTTTATTTTTATTTTTTTTAATGTTATTCTCTTTTCAATCTAGGTCTTTTTTATTCATATTGTTTTTTTCTTAATGTTTTTTTTCTCTGTATTACTTTTATCATAGGTTATTTTTTCCCCCCCACAGGTTCGTACATAGTTCTTGTTCTAATTCGTGTGCAGGTATTCAACTTGCTTACGTTCTAGTTTTACATTCCTATACGTCATACCGTGCATATTGTCTACTAAGTTTTTGAGTTTATTATTTACTGTAATTTCTATATGTTATATCATTGCAATGTGAGCAATTTTATTTATCATACCTGCTTCTTTCTCCTAAAAATATATAAAAATATATATATTAAAAAAAATATATATCCTATTTCCCCTCATTGGGTTCACTTTTACTTTAAAACAACACTGTTTCATTCTTTATCACTAACCCCTCAATTTACCCTTAAGAACCAAACTTCTGGAATAAAAGGGAATCATGACATGTCACACATGTCATGTGTCCTTAAGGGGTTAATGGAGTGGAGATTTGTAGCAAGAGTAAGTTTCCAGCTGTTGCTACTAAAAAAATAGTCACTAACAGAACAGCTCCTTTTTTTCCTCTACGGGAAGAACTTGGTAGTAACTGGCTCCAACTTTCCTGCTACTTTTACCAGCTGCTGCTAAGCCTCCAAACTGACTAATTATTAACAGGTATGCAATCTCATTGTTGGTAAATGAGAAACAATAGATTATCAGTTTTCCATTAATGAAATAGGGATGGGCTGGTGTATCTAATATCACAAGTTTCCCTTTAGTGTTTATTCACTAGAGAGAGCTGTAGTGGATTTAATGTAAAAAGAAATCACTACAAGTCCCCATATACCTGGCTTGCCAAATATCACGGATTGTGTTATTCAAACCTATATACATGTTTATAGATAAGCTATATGGCTTAAACATATTTAACTAAAAGAATAAATACATTTTGTAGGATGCATTAAGAGTTTCAAGTAATTTACTTGTCTTTTTTCCCCATATCTAGGCAGCTGTAATTTTTAATTGGATAGCAATAAGTGCCAGTTTTTACAGATATTATGTTTTATCATCTCCTAGAGAGCAGAATAATCTATTAATTTACATGTTAATTGCTCAACCTTTAACATTTGCTGGGGAGATTTGTTAAGGCACAAACACGTTCCATTCTGTGACAAAGTCCTAATAAGGTCCTAGACTTGGAGATTTGTTTTGCTATTAACTGCAATTAATATGATAACAATATAGTATTAAAACAATATAGTATTGTTAATAGAATTACAATAGGTTTTAAAATATAGTATCCAAAATGGGAGTATTTATATCTTTGTGCTTAAAGGGCCTGTCTTGGTGATATATAAAAGGATTTTCTTAAAATGTAAGAAATTAAGTCAATCTACAATTAATCATACCATTTTGATCAAAACCATTATTGTTTAAAAACAAATTGTTGTATTCACAGTATTTTTGGTACAAAAGTAACTATACTATTAAATAGGATATCTATATTTACAAAACTCCTAAAATATATGCATTATCAATATATAGGTATTTATACATTTGCACTAACACTGTATTCATAGTAAAAGCATAGATTCACTTCATGGCCTTTTACCTAATCAAAATTAATTTCACCATTAATTTCCCAGATGGACCCAAGTGTGGATCTAGTTATTTGGTTTAAATGTAACTGCCATTGTAAAACACAGACTTACCTGCAGCTACCAAAGTAGACAGCACACACAAAAGTCCAAGTAGAGAGTCCATTATGAGCTGATACACAACACTGGCTGAAGATAAATTGTAATGATCCCTTGCAGCCTATGTCCTTATATAGTACACACAGGTATGGGTGTGGAAGAAGGTCATGGCATGTAGAAAAAAATAATTCAAGAGAATTTCAATCGATTCAAGAAAAAAGGAACCATTTAAGCTCAAACAGGAATGACTGGTTTTGCATGTCCAGGTTGGTATGAGTCAGAGCTGTAACTATGGACACACTTACATGTGTTATACTATACCTGTCTATGGACAACACATGGGAGTCAACCTTTAAAGCCTTTATTTTTGAGTCGTATTTTTTGGGGGTAAAATGTTAATTTAAACTATACATGCACTTTAATGTTTTTCTTTAACCAATGTTTTCATTTTATTGTTATTTAAAATAGCTTGATGTGTACATTAGGGCTTTATTTAATGCAATATACCTAGAAAATCTTTTTTTTTTTTTATTTACTCATGTGATGCCTTAGAAACCAGTTCATAAGAAGTGGTTAAATGATCCCATTATACTCATTGGAAGCCATTAAATATATTTCTATACACTAATTTGTGGTTGTTAATGGTGAGAGTTTGGGGTTTGTAAACAGCTGCTACTAGGTCACGTTACTGACAGCCACATTAGTAAGTAGTAGCTGGTTATTAAACTTACCGTGAACTTTTGAAACAATCCCTTAATGCCTAGTGCATGGGTAGGAAACCTTCGGTACACCAGATATTGTGGCCTACATCTCCCATAACACCATTGCAGCCCTAATGCTAGAAAAGCATCAGGGGAGATGTAGTCCACAACATCTTGAGTGTTAGCCTACACTTGGGCTACTGCACTGGTTTCCAAACTCGTCCTCACAATCAACCAACAGTTTAAGTTTTGTCAGTATCACCATTAACATGAAAAAGGAAAATACATAAATCCTGGATTGTTGGTGGGCCATGAGGACTGGTTTGGGAACCATTGGTCTAGTGTATGATGTTGACAAAGCAATTCTATAAGAAAAGGTCATGACAAACATGAAACATATTGGACAGCTCATCCTTTACATCAGTACTATGTTCTTCTCTGTTTTGGTGGCAAGAAAATTGTCAAATTAAAAAGTGACTTTTATTTTTCAAGCTTCCTGGCAGAGCATTGGCTCACTGGGATTCACAGACCTAATTTTAATTAATTTAACCTTCTTTTATCAAAATGTACCTATAGTAAGAAGGTATACCTATACATTATGAATATGAAGATAGTCTGATGTGTCAGTAATCTTCCTTTCAATCTCCTTTGGTATAATACGTGCTACATATTAGTTAGTACATGGAAATAATTACTTTTGAGGATACACTTCTAGGAGTAGATAATACATAAAAGGCTTAAATATATATGTATGTGTATCTTATTGGACACTGTGGATTTGTTTAATGTGTAAAGAGTAATTTTTTTAAATTAATTGGTAACATTCCTAATATTTACTTTATTCATCTGACCTGACTTTATTAATAGATATTTAAAGGATCACTATAGTGTCAGGAAAACAAACACGTTTTCCTGACACTATATAACCCTTAGGTCCCCCCCACACCCTCAGGGCCCCCCTTCACTGGGCTGAAGGGGTTAAAACCCCTTTAGCAACTTACCTTAATCCAGCGTCGGACTCCCTCGGCGCAAGTAATCTCTCCTCCCACTCTGACGTAAGCTCCCGAGTGGAGTGAAAAGCGCATGTGCGGTCAAAGGTGTGAGTGCATTAAAAACACCCATAGGAAAACATTTCTCAATGTTTTCCTATGGAGGTTCTGCACACTGAATGCGATTTTCGCATTCAGCGTTGCAGAAGCGCCTCTAGTTTCTCAGAAACTGCTATGTTTACATCTGAAGGGTTAAAACCTGGGGGACCTGGCTCCCAGACCACTTCATTGATCACTTCACCTTCAAACATGCAACTGTAACCCCAATTCTAAAGAAGTCCAACCTTGACCCTAACTCCCCATCCAACTACGGTCCTATCTCGCTACTGCCTTTTGCATCCAAGATCCTTGAAAGAATTGTGTATGCGAGATTGACAGACTTCCTTGCGTTCAACTCTCTGCTAGACCTGCTTCAGTCTGGTTTCTGCGCTAAGCACTCTGTGGAAACTGCACTGACAAAAGTATCCAATGATCTACTCCCTGCAAAATCTCATGGTCACTACTCTATCCTAATTCTCCTTGACCTGCCTGTGGTTTTTGACACTGTTGATCATCAACAGCTTCTTCTCATCCTCCGCAAATCAGTCTATAAGATATTGCTCTCTCCTGGTGCTCCTCCTATCTCTCCCAGCGCTCTTTCAGTGTTTCTTTCTCTGGCTCTGCTTCTTCAACCCAATTCCTCTCAGTCCTTGGTCCCCTACTGTTATTCATCTATACTGCCTCCCTTGGTAAACTTATTAGCTGCTTTGGCTTCCAATATCATTTCTATGCAGATGACACGCAAATCTACCTGTCCTCTCCTAATCTCTCCCCGTCCCTCTTGCAGGGCCGGTGCAAGGATTTTTGCTGCCCTAGGCAAAAGTAAAGTTTGCCGCTCCCCCCCCCATGTGACATAACAATGCTCTACCCATATGATCTGCCATGTTAACTAACGCCAGTGCTGCAGTGCCGCCGTGTTTACATTATAAGGCATGCAGGGACAGGCTATAGACACCAGAACAACTACATTAAGCGGCAGTGGTTCTGGGGACTATAGTGTTTCTTTAATGTGAGGTAAATTAGAGATTAGTGCCATGAATAATATACTAGATTGCCTACTTACAACGAGATGAGGATGATGATGGGCTTTAGCTGCAGTCTGGCTCCACTGGTCTGGTGTAGAACAGGCTCTCTGGAGGCTGTTTGTAACTGTGGTCACAAAAATCAATGTTCTGGGAGAACGGTAAGAAGCTCCATTTTTTGGGGGGCCCTTTACACAGTTCAAGGTCTGGGTCCCGTGGTCCACCTTCATGTTCCACCAATGAGTTTGTTCACAGGGGGTGGAGTGTGTAGGGGATGTCCTGATATGTGTGTAAGGAATGCATTGTGTGAATCTGTGTTTGTATGTGTAAGGGCTGCAAGGTGTGTTTCTGTGTATGTACAGGATGCAGTGTGTGCGTCTGTAAGGGGTGCATTGAGTGTGTGTAATAAGGAATGCATTGTGTGTTTCTGTGTGTGTAAGGGATGCATTTGTGTAAGGGTTGCATTGCTTGTGTGTGTGTGTCTGTGTGTGTAATGCATGTGTGTTTTTCTGTGTGCAAGGGGTGCATTGCATGTGTGTGTGATGGATGTCAATCTCTCCCCCCTCCCTTGTCACTCTCTCTTTCTCCAACCCCCTCCTTGTCACTCTCTCTTTGTCTCCCCCTCCTTGTCACTCTCTTTCTCTCCCCCTCCTTGTCACTCTCTCTTTCTCCCCCTCCTTGTCACTCTCTCTCCCTCCCCTGTCACTCTCACCCCCGTCAATTTCTTCTCCCCCCCA
>OW240921.1:13807827-13931064 GCA_933207985.1 Pelobates cultripes
CCCTCCACTGACAATTTCTTCTCCCCCCCTCCTCTGACAATTTATTCTTCCCCCCCTCCCTCCCTACCTCAGTTGTAGCGAGCCCAATATGGTCCGCGGGTACAGGTAGCTTTTGTTTCCTGTACCCGGCCGGACTAACAGGAAGTGCACACAGAGTGATCCCTGTACCCGCGGACTATACTGGGACTATACTGGGCTCGGCCACGCTACAGAGAGGTAGTGACAGGAGGGAGCGCTGAACGCTGAGCGGTTCCCTCCTGTCAGCCCCTCTCCTCAGGCTACGCCCGGGCGGTACGGTCCGCCCTCATGGACGCACCGCCCGGGCAAAGCTGCAGCCGCCTGAGGCTCTCTACAGAGCGCTTGGGCGGCTGCAGCATGTGGGGGCGGCGCTCCAGGCGGCGCCCCCTCCCAAGGGGCGCCCTAGGCGGCTGCCTAGTCCGCCTTACAGGTAGCGCCGGCCCTGCCCTCTTGACTAGTGTGTCTGACTGCCTCTCTGCTATTTCTTACTGGATGGCTGCCCACTTCCTTAACCCTTTAAGGACTAAACTTCTGGAATAAAAGGGAATCATGACATGTCACACATGTCATGTGTCCTTAAGGGGTTAAACTAAACTTGACCAAAACTGAAATTCTGGTCTTTCCTCCCTCAAGTGCTGTTACCCTTGTGTCTGTCTCCCTCCAAGTCAATGGTGCTACCATCAGGTCCATCACACAGGCTCGCTGTCTAGGTGTTCTCTTTGACTCCGATCTCTCCTTCAAGCCTCATGTTCAGTCTACCTCCAAATCCTGTCGCTTCCATCTCAAAAACATTGCGCTTATCCAACCCTACTTAACAGCAGATGCGACTAAGGTGCTTGTCCATTGCTTATTATTATTATGTTATTATTATTATGTTATTTATATAGTGCCATCAAATTCCGCAGCGCTTTACAATGGGTGGACGAACAGACATGTAGTTGTAACCAGACAAGTTGGATACATAGGAACAGAGGGGTTGAGGGCCCTGCTCAATGAGCTTACATGCTAGAGGGAGTGGGGTAAAGTGACACAAAAAGGTAAGGATAGTATTAGATTAGTGACAGTTGCAGAAGAAGAATCAGTCAGGAGCTATTAACAGTTTAATTGATACGCTTTTATGAAGAAGTGGGTTTTTAATGATTTTTTTGAAGGAGTGGAGACTGGGTGAGCATCTAACAGAGGAGAGAAGCGAGTTCCACAGGAACAGTGCAGCCCTCGAGAAATCTTGAAGGCGAGCATCAGAGGTGGGAGTACGGACAGAAGATAGACGTAAGTCTTCAGCAGATCATAAGGGCCTAGACGGGACATACTTGTGTATAAGGGAGGATAGATAGGCGGAAGCAGCATTATGTAGAGATTTGAAAGCAAGAACCAGAAATTTAAATTGAGCACTATATCTTATAGGAAACCAATGTAGGGACTTACAGAAGGGTGGGGCGTGGGAGGTGCGGGCGGACAGGAAGATGAGCCTAAGAAACTCATTCATATACACACGCTCACTACAGACAAGCTCTCTGACACATACACATGCTCACTCCAAACAAACTCACTGACACACACATGCTCACTACAGAAAAGCTCACTGACACACACACACACACACACACACACACACAATCTCACTCACTAGCAGACACACACACATACTCACTAGCAGACACACACACAATCACTGTCATGGGCTGACACAGAGAGTGTAGACTTTCTTTAATGTGTGTATGCATTATAATAATAATAATAATAATAATAATAATAATAACAATATTATATCACTATTTTTTTTATTTTATTACATTTATGTATTTATTTTTAGGCTTTTGGAAAAATCCTACCCCCCCCTTATATAATATATTTTATATATATATATATATATATATATATATATATATATATATATATGTACACACACACACCTTGATCTGATCAAAACAAAACAAAACCTGGAATTTGCTCTATATGTCTGTTCAACCGCAATTCACCTCTTTCATATTATATGCACCCACACTTATTATATATAATTTTGTTCAGGAGAAATAGGGCTTTAATTTCTCATGAACTATTCATATAGGAAACATAACTTATTATGTTTAAAATAAAAAAAAACTGTGAGAAATTAAGATTTGAAAAAAGAATTGTAGTTCCGTCTGACATTTTAGCGGTAAATGTCATGATACTATTCGCTTTTACTGCAATAAAATGCACATATTTGTATTCAGCAATGTCTCACGAGTACAACAGTACCCCCCATTAGCAGGTTTTATGGTGTTTTGGAAAGTTACAGGGTCAAATATAGCACATTTCATTTTGCATTTTTTTTCACATTAAAATTTGCCAGATTAGTAGTTACCATTAAGACCGTGTGGTAGCCCAGGAAAGAGAATTATCCCCATGATGGCATACCATTTGCAAAAGTACACAACCCAAGGTATTGCAAGTGGCCAAAGTTAGCATTCATATTTATTTTTGTGTGAAAAGAAAAAAAACTAATATTTGGCCAGTGTTTGTGACTAAATGGCTACTAAAAATGACTGGACATACCCCATTTGCACTACCTTAGGTTGTCTATTTTTGCAAATGGAATGCAATCATGCTGGTAATTCTCATTCCTGGGCTACCATACGGTCTCAAAGGCAACATTACCAAACTAGCAAATTTCAATGTGAAAAAAATGAAATGCAAGCCTT
Source organism: Pelobates cultripes (assembly GCA_933207985.1). Classification (NCBI taxonomy): domain Eukaryota; kingdom Metazoa; phylum Chordata; class Amphibia; order Anura; family Pelobatidae; genus Pelobates; species Pelobates cultripes. The sequence continues at coordinate 13,810,530 of OW240921.1, forward strand.
ATATTTGACGTTCTAACTTTCCAAAACACCATAAAACCTGTATGTGGGGGGTACTGTTATACTCGGGAGACTTCACTCGGGAGACTTCACTGTTTTAAAACAGTAAAACATATTACAACAATAATTATTATAACAATAAAAATGCAAAAAAAAACAACACACTTTTACTGAAAATATCATCATTGTAATACAATTTATCACTTTGAAACACTAATATTTATGTTCAGCGAAGTCTCCCTAGTAAAACACTACCCCCATGTACAGGTTTTATGGTATCTTGGAAAGTTACAGGGTTAAATATAGTGCTTGTGAATTACATTCTCTGCACTTTCTGCCTGGGTTGTCAGGCATGTCAATCAAATTTTAATTAATTAAATCACATAATTATGTTAAAAGATTACTTAAATATGCACAAAGAATTTTAATATATATACATATATGTGTATTTAAATTCTACGTGTATACGTATGTAATCATTTAATTAATTATATGTATATATATTTATCTATATATATATATATATATATATATATATTTGCTGTTATTTGTATATTATATATATATATATATATATATATATAAAAAAAAAATAATAATACAGAATCCAGCGCACTCGCTTATTCACTAAACAATGCTTTCAAAATCTTAGATATTGTAATAGTTTTATTTAAAAACACCTCACCTAGGAAAAAAATAATGGGGGTTTAGTTACATTATATGATCATATATTGCATAAGCCTGCCACAACGTCAATGTACCCCATTCTTGGCAGGTCCTACTCTAGCAGCCTAATGCTTGCCCTTATGAGATTAATCCACTTACTTGGGAAATACTTCCTTACTGGGACTCTCTGCAAGTCAAGGCTAAATAGGGTCTTGGAATGAGGCACCTGTGACAGGGAGGGGTGCAAAACCAAGGAGCTGGCCTGGACTCCCAAATATACAAACAAAACCAAGAGGGCTGCACTCACCTAAACATGCATACATTACAGGGTGCTGCTGGGGCCAAAATATATAAAAAAAAATACAGAATCCAGCGCACTCGCTTATTCACTAAACAATGCTTTCAAAATCTTAGATATTGTAATAGTTTTATTTAAAAACACCTCACCTAGGCAAAAAATAATGGGGGTTTAGTTACATTATATGATCATATATTGCATAAGCCTGCCACAACGTCAATGTACCCCATTCTTGGCAGGTCCTACTCTAGCAGCCTAATGTAATGTATGCATGTTTAGGTGAGTGCAGCCCTCTTGGTTTTGTTTGTATATTTGGGAGTCCAGGCCAGCTCCTTGGTTTTGCACCCCTCCCTGTCACAGGTGCCTCATTCCAGGACCCTATTTAGCCTTGACTTGCAGAGAGTCCCAGTAAGGAAGTATTTCCCAAGTAAGTGGATTAATCTCATAAGGGCAAGCATTAGGCTGCTAGAGTAGGACCTGCCAAGAATGGGGTACATTGACGTTGTGGCAGGCTTATGCAATATATGATCATATAATGTAACTAAACCCCCATTATTTTTTGCCTAGGTGAGGTGTTTTTAAATAAAACTATTACAATATCTAAGATTTTGAAAGCATTGTTTAGTGAATAAGCGAGTGCGCTGGATTCTGTATATTTTTTTATATATATTTTGGCCCCAGCAGCACCCTGTAATGTATGCATGTTTAGGTGAGTGCAGCCCTCTTGGTTTTGTTTATATATATATATATATATATATATATATATATATATATATAGAATGTCATTCTAAGTGTATTTCAAAATACAGTTAGAATGAAATTACATATGTGTATATAATTTATTTTAATTTTAAAAAATATTTTATTTATTTTATTATTGTATTAATTTATTCTTGTAATTATACGAATATATATAAATATAATATATATATGTATTATATATATATATAAGATATATATGTAACTTCATTCTAAGTGTGTTTTAATACTAATATATGTGCTTATATTAACATTAAAATACATTATGTATGACGTTACATATATATAAAATGTATATTATATTATATAAATAAATACTTTTAATTGATTTGAACATGTTTAATAATATTTTGATTATTCTTCCCACCAGCAGGGGGACTGTCTAACAGCTATAGGGGGCCATGTGATCGCTCTGTTCCTGTACGTCCATTTGTCTGGTTAAAATTAATGTCTGTTAGTCCACCCAATGTACAGCGCTACGGAATATGATGGCACTATATAAATAATAAAATAATAATAATAATAATTATTACCAGTTTAATACTGATAGCGAGTCTTCTAAACTAAGCAGTGCAATACATTATTAACATGTAACATCCTTGCCTGGTGAAGTTCCTTATTTTATCAAAACTACATATTATCATATTGCTTTGTAAATGTTGCTGTCTTTTGACATTATCATACTGGTATCTCTCTTTGTGTAATGATATTTGTAGTTTTTAATGCAATTATTTTTTAAAGCCACCATGTAACAATGCAAGTTTTTCCATTGGAATTTGTAGAGGTAATGTAAACATGTTTAGGCGTTAGTCAGGTTTTTCCACTGCGGAAACATTGTAAGTCATCATTACTCATTGCTAAATTCCACTTCAAGTAAAAGAGTTCACTTTCTGAGTTTTATTCTCTCTCTGAATGCAAGTGTCGTTAAGTAAAACATTAGCAAGGTGTAACATACTTAGTAAGGAATAATAGCCTGTGACATTTTAATATCTTCACAACCTACCAGACCTATGTATACACAGGAAGCAAAGGTATGAATGAATTTGAAAATCAGTGTAAACCAGCTCTTGACTGCAAATCTATTGAACAAAAAATGGCAATGGTGTTCTCTATCAGCATGACTATGCATCATAACACACTGCAAAAATTGTTCAAGAATGGTTTGAGGAACATGTCAAAGAGTTTAAGATGTTGCCTTTGCCTCCAATTCCCAAGATCTCAATCTGATTGAACATCTGTAGGATATGCTGGAAGAACAAATCAAGTCCATCGAGGATCCACCCAATGAGACCTGAAGGATCTGCTGTTAATGTCTTGGTGCCAGATACCACAGGACACGTTCAAATGTCTTATAGACCATAACTCGACGCTTCAGAGCAATTTTGGCAGCACGAGGGGCACCTAGACAATGTTGGGCAGGTCAATGTTGTTGGTGATCAGTGTATAAATTAATGTAACTATAAAATCAGCTTGGAAAGCCAGATAATCACATTGGTGTATTTTGCCAATATGTGACAAAGAACACACATTGATTGAGTGTAACAAGCCTATTATTACCTACATTTAGCTAATTAGATTTGATCCTCCAATAGTGACAGATCCCTTCACAGATTTTATTTTTAAATGTTTATTTTAACTTTGTAGTCTTCGCCACTCCATTGCCATATATATGGGAAGATAAAAACACCAACACTGTTATTGAATAGGTAGTATTCAGGTCTGGATTTCCCATTAGGTAAACATGGCTACAGGTGCATGTTCTCTTGGTGTTGCGTGTTGACACCACTTATAATAAAGAGCAAAAAACAGGTCGCAAGAGCATTCTGAGAACGGACAGCAACTAAAATAGCCTGCCCTTCGGTGGGTCCCCGCTCCGAACTCAAGCTGGTTTTAGCTCATCTTGTGCCATTACAGAGAGAACATATCTGAAGCATATCAGACTGGTCCCACCCATACGGGCAGTCCAGATCCGAAATGCCAGCAAGTTCTCTCTGCATGAGAGACACAGCAACCCCAGATGATCATTTCAACCTTGTTAGGCATCATCAGTGAGGCATAGTTGGTTTCTCTCTAGGCACCGTGAGCAAGAGGTCCACGTCTGGATTACCCTTTAAACTTATGGAGAGCAAAAAACAGGTCGCAAGAGTATTCTGAGAATGGACAGCAACTAAAATAACCTGCCCTTCGGTGAGCAAAAACCAGCTTGAGAACTGAGCGGGGACCCACCGAAGGGCAGGCTATTTCAGCTGCTGCTCGTTCTCAGTATTCTCTTGCGACCCATTTTTTTGCTCACCACTTATAATAAGCCTATGATGGGCCTAAAGTGGCACATCATACTTACCTTTTTCCAATCGCTTCCTCTTCTTCTTTCCTACTCTGTATTTATTTTTTAATTTTTAATCTATTTCTAACTAAAAACATAGGACTTATTTTTCCTGCACCTGACTTAATTAGACACTGGGTGGAACTACAGTGGTGGTCCTGACAGCAAGCACTGGTGATGGTGGATGCGCAAGAGTACAGCAGTCACATCAGCTCTTGGTGCTGCAGCACCAGATGCTGAAGAGGACCCACTGAAGAAAGCTTGTGGCACCTTTAAGGGACAATTTCAGGTAAGTAGAACTTACCTTTCCCTGTCACCCTAGCCACTGGACCTCAGTAGAAATGTCACCATAGCAGACCTTTGCAAATTCTTCTATGTCCCCAAATACTAGCAGTGCTACTTTAAGTGGGTATGTGGGAAGAAATAAGTACCAGAAAATGTGTCCAGTGTCTTTAGTCCAGTTGTCTAGTCAGCCTCCAATGCTTGATAGTGTAATACTTTTAGAAAATCTTAATTTGGAACACAACTGCAGGTGAAAAAATAAATTTGATACCGTCACTTTAAGAAAGTATAATATATAGAATTTTGGTCATTCCAGTTTAATAATCCTCTGTGACAATATAAATTGCAAATAATAATGCATTAGCAAAGATATATCCTGCTTGGGATTGCTTCACAGAGAATATAGACTTCAGTTGTAATAAAATAAAGTTGATTCTGATTAGGCTTAAATATCCCAGTCTTTTAGACTCCTCTAGTAAATAATAAATGCAAATAACTTAGGAAAGAGCTAAATTTGGAAGTAACCGGATTCCAGAGGGCAGACAAGTGTATTCCCTTTCATCCTTCTTAATAACTTTAAGTTATGATCCAATAATTAATCCCATTGACTGAAGAATTTAGCTGTATTTCTGTGGATGAGAGAATGAAAGTCTTTTCCAGTATGTTAATGAGATTTTAGGATGCCTGCAGTATACCGAGGATTGGAGGAATTTGTGGTAAAGTCTGTTTTGTGTCTGGGAGTGAAGAAGTCAGCGTAGTCATGATCAGGTTAGCGAGGTTCAGTACACCGGTGATCAATAGAAGGATCTCCGTCGGCAATTGGCAACATGTAAGTAACAAATTATCAAGTGGCAAATTGATTGAGCCTGCTGGTTAGCCTCCTGCCCAAGGACAATGGGCCATGTAAAAAGACATGTTAAAAGATTTTGTTCGTGGGATTTCCCTGTATTCTTCGGGAACCGAACAAACCCACAAACTGCGGTTCACCTCTGTGCTTGTTAACCCCTATTGACCTCTCCTGACACCTACATCATCGTGGATTATAATTGTTCGGCTTGGTGGTCGCCATTCGTATGCACGAACGCGTGGGAATTGAGTTGGCTGCCATCTTGTTCGCACGAACGCAGGCAGCGGTGTTTGGTGGTCGAGGGCATGGAACTAAAATCGGACACTCTAACTCATGAACACCGCTGGACTTTGACGAGCATCTGCTTCATTGCTATTCATGTCAGGAGAGTGCCATCAATTAACTGACCGCTACCACATTTCCTATGGAACTATTTTGGGCCCTTCTGATGAGCTGTGGGCGAAACGCGCGCGTCAGGGGAAAGGGCTCTATCGATATACCCTCACAAACTATAGTATTGGCGTCTGTTTTGATGGTTATTAGACTCCAGATTTTATTTTATATATCGATATTCAGCCCTACTCCAGCTATATAGTGGGGGGTCCACTGAGCACATATTCTTTATCAAATTTGGCAGTGATCTCTATTCCCACTGCAGGAGTTATTCATATAGTGAAGAACAATTTGTCTCATATCACTATATTCTCTTTAGTGCCTTTTGTTTGGATCTAACAAGCACTATGAATGGGGTTCCATGGGGTTAACATTACGATCTTTACACAAAAGCTACTAATGTATCTAGGCTTTTTCATTACCCAAGACCTTTAGAACCTCATCTTGTTACACCACTCTATGTAGCAAATTCTACTTTATGGACCTTTTCTTTCCTTTTACGTTACCATATTGACGTACATACTTTAATGCTTAAGAAAAGCTGCTTGGTTTTCTTGCATATAATTTGGAGATTTATCCTGAAAACTTCTGAACAGGACCTCCTTTATCAATTTACTGGTATTTATTTTTAGGAAATCAATTGTTCCTTCAGTATTTTATTTTCCATCTATTATTACGAGCTTATGAATATTGTATTTTTGTTAATTATTTTGGATACATCGTTCTAACTGTTTTAACGTATTTAGTATTAAAAGTTACATTTTAATTTGAGGGCACTCACCTTTTCTCTCCTTTTGTCTTACTACTGCTGTAGTCCAGTAAGGGTTAACCCCTATAAGAGTGCATTTCCCTCTTTTTTCGCTTCCTATTTTCTCTGTTTTTTTATTATTTTGGGCAGAAGCCACGCGTGTGGTCGGTCAAAAGTTGACTTCCATGGAAAATCCGAACCACTGAACTGATCTGAGTGATATTTGGATATGTTGGTCACTCAGATAGGGGCTATACGGTGATATGACCTTGGTGGGGTTTCCATGGATTTTGGATGTACTTTTGCGGTGTTGTGAAATTGTATGTTTTTCTATACCTGGAGATAATTGAGTTTGTACAATTCCTGACTTAATTATCTCTCAGGTACAGGGGAGGAGTTTACAGTGCATATAAATTTTGTGACTCTCCCTGCATTCAAATGAACTACTCCCAGCATTACGTCTTGGCTAATGTGTGAGGGGGGATGCTATACTGGCTATAATTATCTACAATGCAGCTATACTCTCTGTGGGAGAGCTTTGACCACTGGAATCTGGATGCAGGACCCTGGTCCAGGGTGGAAAGAGACAGCGAGACCCCAGCCAAATTGCGGCAGCTAAGGGGCTGAAGTGCTTATGTTGTCCCGGCAATAGCTAGGAAGCATGTTTGGCAGAGGTACCCAGTTGGTCTGCCACAAACCTCAGGTAAATTGTCAAACCATTCATAAAACTGTCCATAGTGTGTTCAGTAAATAATGTGTGATGTCTAAGATGTCAATAAGCTATAGAATACATTTCATATTGTGTATTAAATTGGTCTGGGTGCATAGTCCCAGTCCTCTTAACCCAGCAAATAAAATTATTGCAGTTTTTGATTAACACTGCTACAACTACCTTTGAGGGTTACCTCCAGCTCTAGTGGCTATCTACCAGATAGCAACCAGAGGGACTTCTGGACTGTTAGGTGTCTTGTGGTTGCCTAACTGACACTGGACGTCCTCACGCTATGCATGGGAATGTCCAGTGTCACCCAAAACCCCATAGGAAAGTATATAATGCTTTCCTATGGGGAAATCCCAATACGAGTCGGATCTTAATGTGAGCGCGATCAGGAGCTAAGGCACACCAGAGCCAGCAACTTTGGTGGTGGACCTACTTAAGTGTCAAAAGTTTTTTTTAACCCTTTCTGCATTGAGGGGCAGTGCGCGAGGAAGGGGGGAGCTATAGTGCCAGGAAAGCAATTTTGTTTTCCTGGCACTATAGATTCCCTTTAAATGTAATCAAAGTAATTGCAACGTTGGTTTGCTTTTATTTTCCTAACTATAAAGTGTAATCTAACCAACCAATCTTTAATTTTTTATTAAGTCAAATTTGGGCGCAAATTAAGTAACTGAATATTTCTTTAAAGAAAGGGATTTTTTTCATTCTAATTTTTAATAGCAGTCTAATATCTCATTATTTTTAGGCCTTTTAAGTCTAATATAACATAGTGACTTTAGATTGAAGTGTGTGTTACCATAAGTAACAATCAGAAAACTCTTTCCATCGTTCTGTCATCTGAATGCACAAACAGTGCAACAAAAACATTGCAACAGAAATGCTTTAGTGTTGTGGACAATGAATCACAGCCTCCAGGTGCCAGTGATTTGTTTCTACACAATACGAACAAAATAAATGAGTTGATAATAAAATTGTTTTCATCAAGTTACCTGCACTTTGTGTTGAAGGCAAAAAGAATATTGTCTATAACATTCTTTAACAAAAGACAAATATCTGCTAGAGTAACAAGAGAACGCTTGACTCAATAAAGGGATTCTTTAACCCTTGAATACCCTGATTATTAGTACAGGACGCCAGCGTTCTACGTGCTTTTGGTATGTGTTTGTTTAATTATAGTTTACCTTTTGCATTTATAATCTTATTTTCCTAATTCACACAATTTACTATTATCAACAAATATCACTTTTTTAAATCCCAGTTTCTTAGTCGATGTAGCTACTTTAATAGCCAGAAAGGCCTGTGATCAGCCCCAACATTCAGGATAAGTGTTGGTTAATGCAAAGAATTGGACTTACCTGTGCCCACCTGAAAAAAAGTTTCACCATGACGTAGAGTGCCAAAGAGATGTTCATCACCTGGCACCAGTAGTGCTAACTCCTCAGATAGAGTACAAATGTATGCCTAGACCCTGTGTGGCAGGAATGCCTAAACTGTGAATTGCCTTGTTTTATATGTATGGATGTGCCCTCATGAAAGTCTGTGCCAACCAATGGGAAAGCGAGCGCCCATTCAAACTGGGTTTGTGCCATTCTCCTGGTTGGTCGGCATGAGTAAAGCGCTGATTCAAACGGAGTACTTATTCAAACAGAGTTTTGCTCCCTCCCATCTGATTGGGCGGCGAAACCCCTCTCATCCCTGGGCACTGATTGGCACTAAAAAGTTTTGCGCCTTTCAGCGCATTGGTGACATCGGGTTTTGCGCCCTATCTTCTGACTGGGCCGCTAAACCCCTATCCTCCCCTAGCCCGATTGGAGCAGCCGAGTTTTGTGCCCTTTCTTCGGATTGGGCAGTGAAACTCCTTCCTCCCTCTAACGCTGATTGGCACCATTTTTGGCCAAGCTGTTGCTTGGTTTAGGCGCGAAGTTTGAATTCGCCGGACTAAACCATGCAACACCATTGAACTGATTTCGGGGATGTACAGAGCCTTGAGCCCCAGACCTTTGACGCTGATATCTCTGGCTCTGTACATCTGATTGCCCTACTTTTTTTGCAGGGGTCCCAGAGGGGACCCGGCGCTTTTGAGCTATGTAAGTGTTAACCCTGTAACTCATTCCTATCCCGGGGCACTGAGCCCCAAAGTGTATCCTTCTTAATGTAAAATGTACTCATGCGTGTCCCTGTGTCTAGTTAGTATTTCCCAGGGCGGGAGATAGTTATCTATTCCCCAGCCCCCTGTATGTGTTTTGTGTTGTGTTGGAAGGAGACCCCCTGTAGGGGTCTGTGCATAAAAAGTTGTGTGCCCCAATAAACATTGTCAAACGTTGTATCCTGGAACTGTGTCCCGTTCAGTTACTGGGGAAATGGGTCTGACCTATTCTAACCAAAGGGGATAAAAAGCCAGGTTACCCTGGTCCCCCTACACCCTTGACCACAATAGTCCCCATGACCCCTAGTGAAAAAGTTGCCATTTTTTTTTTAAACAATTGTCAATGTATAATTATTGATGTCCTAATCGTAAAAACAAATTGAGCATTGGTATGGGAAGGGGTCATTTTCCTCAATCAACCATCAGCAGAAGTGTCATGGCCTCTCAGCATCCTAATACCTCGTTCACAGCCATAACTACTGCTGACAATTCCTCGACCGTGAGTACTTCTGACAATTCCTCGACCGTGAGTACTCATGACAATTTCTCGACCGTAAGTGCTGCTGACACCTATGTCACCACTAGAAGTACCACTACAATATGCAGTATTCAGTATGCAGGATAGTGGGACCTTATTTAACCCTCAAGTTTTTGTGTATGCTTAGCTGATTGTTGACTCAATGTCTAATGTAGCAGAATAATCTGTAGTTGTAGCAGCAGTCAGCTAAGCCCAAAAAAGTATTAGCAGCTTAGTACCAACATACATTCTCTCACTTATTTTTTTTATTTATTTTACAGATATTTGTTTATTTTAATAACTTTGAATCAGCATTGCAAAAAATGCCTGTTATGGCTTAATCCTCAGGGGAGGCAATATTGGAGAAATAGGCCTTTTTTTCTTTATTTGGCTGAGCCAAATGTTTCTGACGTTCACAAATCTATATCGTATCATGACGGTCCTTATACTTCATTGGCATATGCAATATATATTCTCTACCGTAACTCATTCTTCATTTTGGTTTTGATGAGGGGAATACTTAGAAACGCCTGCTAGTCATTTAAAAACACACCTACTGTTTATTTAAAAACACACTAGTTATTTAAGAACAGGTTTGCGAAGTGAGCTAGTTTAAGTTAGGGCAAATGTGTTGTACAACCAGATCTTTGACTGGAAGATAAATATCCGATTAGTATGAGAATATATCCAACTGATGTCCTGATCACAGAATATTACTGCACAAAATAGAGGAACAATTATGTTGCTACTCATACTCTGGTTATTTAGGACTGAACAAAAATCAAAAACACTTTTTAATACTAAAGAAATGCACAAAAGACAAGTTTTATCAAAAGCTTTACAATAAAGTTATTTTGCAGCCGAGTTTCAAATCTCAAAGAAATAACAAAATAAATTCAAATTTACTTCTAAGTCTATAGACAAATGGGAGATCTCAATATTCTCCTTTCTTCTCTTTTTTTCTTTTACTTCCCTCCACAATCTAATCAAATGCTGTTATCATCCATTGTCTTTTGTTTTCTCTGTTAAAACCAATATATATTTTTCTTTCTATTTCCCAATTCTAATTTATTCCATCAGCCACTTGTTTTTTTTTTTTTGCAGTTCTGCTAAAAAGTAGCTGTGAGATCATAAAGATAACTGTTGTTGTGTAAATGTGTTCGTAGAAATCATTGTCATCCTCATCTCTTGTAACCGGAATTCCTGTGATTACCAAATTCTGCTTGTGCATTTTGGAATGTCGTCTAACTGCCTTGTTCTCGACTGGTAGTATTAGGTAGTACAATGTTTACAATGACCATTTTGGAAGGATATCTAAAGTGTTATTAATGATGTGATTAAATAAAATGGTTTTAACTCTTTGTTCAGTATAAAGTAGTTCAGTTCAGTTAAGTATGCATGTTAATAACAAATAACAGTTGCCCACAATGCTTTTGTCCAGTAGTACAATTCTGGTCCTCCACACCTCTGCTGCAGAATATTGTATCTATACATTTTTTTTTTTTTTTTTAAATATTACAGTATTCGAGCCTTATTTTTCTTTTTTAATTGCTGTGCTTATTTTGCAATTTTAATTTTAATTCATTCCAAGTCGCTGTCTCATTGAGACATTATTCATGTTAGCGTTTTAAACTCCAGTGCAGGGCCGGCGCATCCATAAGGCCGCCCAGACGACCGCCTTAGAGCACCAGAGCAAGAGGGTGCAAAATTCGAATCCCCAGCCATTGGCCCAAAAAAAATTTTTTTTCAGCCACAACCTACCTCGCTCTCCTGGTGACCAGCTCCCTGACTGCCCAGAATGGAGGTGGAGTCCGCACCGTCCTCTCCTGATGATGTCAGGAGGAGGGCACGACTTCCACCTCCCTCAGATTCCCCTGTGGTCCCGATGCTGTTTAACCCAGCCTCCCTCAGCAGGCTCCAGCATGGAGCACTGGATTAAGAAGCACCTCTAGTGGCCATTTGAGTGACTGTCACTAGAGGTGTAACTAGGCAGCAATGTAAACACTGCATTTTCTCTGAAAAGGCAGCCTTTACATTAAAAAAACAGCAGGGACAGGCTATAGACACCAGAACCACAAAATTGAGCTGTAGTGGCTCTGGTGACTAGAGTGTCCCCTTAAGCTACTCAAATTATACAAAATTAAATATGTTTTTTCTTAATTACCATGTAATTAGCGAGTCCCTACACTAAAATACATGTTAAAGTTGATCTTCTAATTTACGTATAATTTCATAAATCTAAATCAACAGAGCAAAAGAAACAAAAATAAATAAATAAATAAAATAAAGGAAATAAAATTAGAAATATTTAGGCCCAAGGGAGATAGCAAGATATAACGGGGGGTGCACATAAAATTTAAAGAAAATATTTTTATACTTAGTATAAGTGAGACACCTCCTGATTGACCTATAATAAAAGCACATGCATAGTGTAATACTGTTATGTAAAAAACATTGGTCATTCACAGGTATTGGGTCACTCACAGTATGTAGAGCCACATAAAGCTGGCTCTGACTTCACTGGCAGATGAATAATTAGCTTATTCTGGATTTCAGCTTCCCAAACAGGTTTGCTTCTTTTCCCATCTTTTCAATGAATTCCAGGACATCCAGTAGTAAAGAGCAAATTGTAACTTTACTGGTTAAAATACAGGATACAGAAAATAAGCTAAAATAACATAAAAAGTCCACAGCACTAACGCGTTTCGACCTCCAGGTCTTTATCAAAGTGTGTGGTGAATGCTGGTCTTCTCTCTCTTAAATAGTGCTTCTGTCTTTAAATTTGGCGCCGTTTTGCCGGCGTCCGTCTTCATTTCCAGGTTCGCCATGTTTCTGTGTCACATGACCTCCCGTCCGATCACGTGATCATATGTCACGTGTACATCTACAGTCCTGGCGTTTTCGCCATATTTAAAGTGGGAAAAACCCAACATACAGAAAAAGTCTAAAAAGATCAGTCTGATTTATAAACTGAATCTTATTATTTCACTATACTTAACCACATATATATACATGGATAAAACAGCCATATATTTGACTAAGAATATTTCATAATATTTATACATCTATGTTATAATACTCATCATTCATCAAATTCAAATTAAAACTATATAAAAATTATATTCCACATAATTATACATCTTATATATCAAGTTACATAGATAAGAGGACATGTTTACAAAAAAGAGGATTTTTATATTTTAGCATCTTTACAATATGAGGAGGGTAATCCCCTTAGAGGAAAATATATTTATAATGGGGAATAATTGTTAATGCATCATCCCATATAAAAATATAATAAAATAGTACAATTTATAAACCTATATACAGAGGAGGGAAAAAAAGGGGACATAATATATCTGTAAAGGACACGAAGATATTAGTCAACTCTTATCTATGTAACTTGATATATAAGATGTATAATTATGTGGAATGTAATTTTTATATAGTTTTAATTTGAATTTTATGAATGATGAGTATTATTACATAGATGTATAAATATTATGAAATATTCTTAGTCAAATATATGGCTGTTTTATCCATGTATATATATGTGGTTAAGTATAGTGAAATAATAAGATTCAGTTTATAAATCAGACTGATCTTTTTAGACTTTTTCTGTATGTTGGGTTTTTCCCACTTTAAATATGGCGAAAACGCCAGGACTGTAGATGTACATAGAGCTTATAAAGTGAAGATCGAAAACCCGGAAGTGACGTCACGACGTATGATCACGTGATCGGACGGGAGGTCATGTGACACGGAAACACGGCGAACCCGGAAATGAAGACAGACGCCGGCAAAACGGCGCCAAATTTAAAGACAGAAGCACTATTTAAGAGAGAGAAGACCAGCATTCACCACACACTTTGATAAAGACCTGGAGGTCGAAACGCGTTAGTGCTGTGGACTTTTTATGTTATTTTAGCTTATTTTCTGTATCCTGTATTTTAACCAGTAAAGTTACAATTTGCTCTTTACTACTGGATGTCCTGGAATTCATTGAAAAGATGGGAAAAGAAGCAAACCTGTTTGGGAAGCTGAAAGCCAGAATAAGCTAATTATTCATCTTCCAGTGAAGTCAGAGCCAGCTCTATGTGGCTCTACATACTGTGAGTGACCCAATACCTGTGAATGACCAATGTTTTTTACATAACAGTATTACACTATGTATGTGCTTTTATTATAGGTCAATCAGGAGGTGTCTCACTTATACTAAGTATAAAAATATTTTCTTTAAATTTTATGTGCACCCCCCTCATATCTTTCTTCTTATCACTTTATATCTGAGTGCCATTTAGTGATTTTGGGCACTGGGGGTAGTTGCGTATTTTCTGGCTCTCTAGCGCCAATCCACCATTTCTGTGTTTTTCTTTACCAAGGGAGATAGCGCGGTTAGGCGAACAAGGGCACATGTATGAGTTTGGGGCTCTATGAGCTGTGATTGGATCATACGTTACTGTAGTTTGGAATGAATGTGTGATTAATTATCCTACCTCAGGGGAGGGGAGGGAGTGTGGGGGGTAACAACGGGTTTTATCAAGAGTCTTCCCATCTAAGTATGCAGTTTTGTAAGCTCAAGAGGGTGGGAATTCATCTCTACAGATCTGCAGGGTGTAGATCATGCGTTTGGCACCTTCTACATAGGTGGTGAGTAATGCATCATCGTGGCGGTCTTGAGCCACCTGTATGTAACAAGGTGGGTACTGATTACCTATACTATGAGGGTGGGAAGGGGAGAAGAAGAGGAAGAGAGGAAGAGGAGAGGTGGGTTAGGAAATTTAGGGGGGGAGGGGATAGCAGCAAAGGATACTTCAGTGGCCTATTTCTGTCCTTGCTTTGCAAGTGGCCTGTTCTGTGTGGAGTGGGAATTCGAAAAGCCAGGGGTCCCATATTGAGGCAAAATGTGATTCTTTGTTAAACTAATTTGCATATTCCCACCCAGAATCATTTGCAGTAGTAACATCACTGCAAATTTGTAATTTATGTGGGAAAAGAAAGTCTTATGGCTTGACAGGTGTGCAGATTTTTGTTTGACATTGTATTTACTATCCACAGACTTCAGGTGGGAGGGGTTTTCAATCACATTTTTTCCCCACCATAACCTTCTTGTTTTTTGGCATATATATATGTGTATAAGGTGGGATCCTAAAATTGTGGGAGGGGTTACTTGGCTTAAATAGCCTGAATACACTTCCATACATGCCATTGCTTTCGCGAAGTTGTGTTTGCACTTCCAGTTCAACTTTCTTTAGGTAGCCCTCAGCGCATCCCCACAATTTCACCACAATTTCACCACAATTTCACCAAAGTCCCACCTTGGTTAGAATTTGCTTGTGCTACTGTTTCGTGATGTAAGTACAAGCCGTTTCTAGGGGGTGGATTTCCAGCCTAATCGAGGCTTCTAGCACTTCATCCAACACAAACTGGGAGTGACCTTTCACTATATATAAATATGATGTCTGTAATGAGGCTAGTTGGCACCATTCATGCTGTATAACCATATTTTATAGAATTGCTATGGCAGTTTGCTTTTAATTCCTGGTGGCCTCTTCCGGCCTCACTTAGAGCTATCTTACATTGCTTTTGCTCACTTACCTTCTGGCTTAGTTTTCCCTCAGTTGGCTTCAGCCGCAAATTTCTACTACACAGTGAATGTTTCAGCATGCATGATTATTCTGTACTAAATTTGACCCTGGGAATTGTGTTTAGCTCGCCACCTGGTGTTCATTTCTCATATTGCATGATTGATCCATAATAGTCTACAGGTTTAGTTTATTTTATTCTGTTGTATCACTTTGCTTTACTGATTTGTGTTCTAGTTACATTGTGTCTTGTTTTACAAATTCAGATTTATTAAGTATTTGGGCTATTGTAGTTAGCTAAAGCCCAATGTGTCTAATCTTTCTTATGATACATTCTATTTATTGTTATAAGAAACATATCAGCTTAAATTTGTGTCACATTCAAAGTTCAAGTATAAGTATGTTTGTCTTTGATGTCTTTTTGATACATTTTCCATCTCGATATGTTCATATATCATTTCGTCATTATCCCTATTTACTCTACATGGTCATTGAACATTTCTAATTATAGGCCAAGACAGTTTACGACTCGTCAATTGTTCATACTTTAGGTTAGTTCTCAGTATATTTAATGAATTCTATAAAATATAATACATTCCTAGTAGTAATTATGTAATGCTGTTTTTATATTAGGTTCATTTCCTTTATCCAGGACTAAAGATCCAGGCCTCTATGTATTTGTTGCTACTTAAACTACCTTAGCCTTTAGTCAATTCTAAACTAATTTCAGTTATTTGTTTGTTTAGGAGTCTCAACTTTTTCTGGTCAAGTTAATTGTTACAGCAGTTCTCTTTCTAGGCCAAGGGTTTTGTGTCACATATTTATTACAGTCTCTTCTTATTATTACCAAACCCCCTTTTTTTCTCATGTCAGTATTATTAGAGGAACCAGCTTGTTAGTTAATACTGTCAAATAAGGTACTCATTTCATAGGCTTCTTCACCTTAATGTAGTAATCCCGCAAGGCCAACTCCCATCTTCAAGTCGGGAGGTACAAGCCCATCGACCTAAATCATAGTACTTGCCTCACAAGAAATTATAGTTAGGGCCTCGCCTGTCATTGCCATTCTGTCTTGAATCTTGTAACTGTCACCGAGATCTTAACACCCTGTCACTGACATTAGTGCCTCCATTAACTCTCGAGCCAAATTTATAGGTAGAGCCTCCTTCAAAACTTGGCTACTAGTAGGCTATCACCTGTCACCACAGTAGCCATTATAATATAATTTGGCCACTTGACATTAGCGATAGCCTGCTGGTTAAAGTCTCATACTTTCAGACCAATTACTTATACTTACTTTATTATGTCCATAGCATATCTAATGTTTCGGCTCATGGAGATGATCTGTCCTTACCGAGTACCCCAGCTAAATCCTGTTCACCTGCCAAACTCACAGAAGCCCCAAGTCCTGCCTCCTGTTACATATCTTGGACTGTCCCCAAGATAACAGCAGAGTTGAAAAGCAGGTTTATCACTTTTCCAGCTACGACTGGGAAAGCTGAGCTGTCCTGCTTGTTGAAATTGAATAATAATAAAAAAAGACGTGGTACAATAAAAATGTATAAATATGGTGTGTGTGCTCCAAATAAGGAACAAATAAGTTATTTATTTGTAAAATATATTCTACAAGGAAGGATGCATTGACATTTCTCTCATTTTAAAGTATGCCTTGAGCCCACAAACACTGCATTGTTACAATACGGTACAATATAATATCACACAAAAATACAATATACAGATATACATACACAGTCACGCACATACATAAATTTAATACATAACAGGTAATAAATATATTGAACCATGACAGGTGCATTCTGTATTCAGGTATATTGCCATAGATCTGTTAAAGGCTTTTAGATTGAATGAAGATTAGACTGTGTCCCTGAGGTTATTCCATAATTGCAGTGCTCTGTAGGAAAATGAGGATCGAGCCACTTTATTTTTGTATTGCGGTATGCTAAATAAAGTACTGGATCGGAGGTGATAGGAGGTGGGAACAGCTAGGGAGAGCATTCTACTCCAGGAGCGTGGGAGCTTCCCAGAAAATCTCTTATGCATAAGGCTGGACAGATGAAGGGTGCGTCGGGATTTCAGTGATAGCCAGATTAGCTCTTTTAACATGTCACAATGGTGGGTAAAGTGCTAGTACAAAGCAGCAGAATTAATTATACAATGTTTTAAGTTAATGAAGGTGGGTTTGCGGCGTAGGTGCATTCACTACATCCCCAAAATCAATGACTGGCATTCACATTTGTTTTCTGTAGGGCTTAGGCAGGATTTGTTTCTGTACAGGGCACCTCATTTTGGATAAAGTTTTGAAGATAGTGTTTCAATGTGAAGGCCTAAATATTAGAATGAGCAGATTGTGGTAAGTGTGCTACTTGTATTTGTTTTGATATATATTTGGGAATTTTGTAATTTATGCAATTTAGGTACTGTTCCAAAGATCATTGTGACAATATTGTCAGTGTTTAGAAAGAGTTTGTTAACCACAATCCACTTTTCTACCTCTGCGAACTGGTCTTGGAGAACAGCCTCAAGCTGCAGTAGATTGGGTTTACTAGCGTGAATTACAGTGTTGTCTGCATACATATGTACAGTTGAGGCTTTGGACACGTTAGGCAGATCATGTATAAATAATGTGAATTGTAGGGGGCTGAGAATGGAGCCTTGAGGAACACCACACTTAACCGGGAGAGAGAGGGAGGCGCTATCAGAATAATTCACACATTACAATTGATCTTATACATTTGATTGAAGCCAGGTTAACAGATGAACACCAATACCTGAGTTTTTAAGTTTTTGCAAAAGAATACCATGGTCTACCATGTCAAAGTCCTTGGCAAGATCAAGGAAAATAGCTCAGGTTAATTCTCATTGTTCCATGCCCGTTTGGGTGTCATTGTAAAACCATTAAAAGGGCAGTCGTAGTTGAGTGATTTGGATGAAAACCTGATTGATCAGGAGTCAGGTAGATTGATTGTTGATAATATTCAAATAGTTGCGTGTGAATGCATTTTTCCAAGATTTATGACAATACGAGGAGGCAATGATATTGCACGATAGTTAGATAACAAAGTATTGTCACCACTTTTATGGATAGGTACTACTCTCGCATTCTTCTAAAGTTTTGGTATGTATCCAGACACCAGGCATTCATCGATAACGGTAGTGACATGTTTAGCAATTGCCAGCGTACTGAGCTTCAGCAACATCGCTCTGATTTGATCTGGTCCACACTGTTTTTTTTTTCATTTTTAGATTAAGGTGATGGGATAACTTAAATTTTTTTATTTAAGAATTAAGATGTTTATTAATGACACTAACAGTGGCCGGTCTAAAATTGAATTTCTCTATATGAGGTTTTTGCAGATTTAGCAGGGCCTGATCTGCATTTGTAGTCCGAGAACAAGTGTAATTCATTATCTTAGCAATCAGAGTGGTGATAAATCCAACAAAATCATTGTTAAAGGCATTTGCTATTTCTTGATGATGTTGCAGGGTTTGGTTGTCCATTTTGACAGTGGCGGGTTGGGAGTTGATTGTGGGGGTATGTATGTTACTTATGATTTTCCAAAAGTTTCTTGGGTCTGATATGTTATTGTTAAGATTTTCACTGAAATATTGAGCCTTTGCCATTTTGGTTTGTTTTGGGAATGCATTTCACCATTGTCTGTAAGTACAGTGATCGTTCATGGAGCCAGTACGCTTGAACTTTGACCACAATGAATCTCTAAACTGTTACGTTTGAATGACGTCAGCTGTAACCCAAGGCAGATATGTCCCTTTTATTCGCACATTACGCTTGTAAAATAATCACACTTTTTATAATAATAAACACATCCACAGAGAAATGGGTAAAATCAAAGCATATCAGATAAGACTACTCAAAATAAGCAGAATCTCATATTGATAAAACACTGGATTTTTCTTTGTCTTTATGTTTACGCAAGTTGTGTTGTGTGTGTCAAGTGTTTACCAATCTTGGTAATAAAGTTTAGTAAAGCAATTAGCAGCAGCACCACAAGAATGCAGCCAAGTGTGCTTTTCAAGAAGAAGGATGTAAGGGAGACTGGTTATTCAAAAGATGATGGCAATTGAACCAATTGGGGTGTCATCCATCTCCGCAGTGTTTTCACCTGCAGGCAGCAGCACTATGGGGAAGACTCAGCAACAATGTCACCAACTCAGGAAAGAAATGTCTTGCACACCACTGAAGAAGAAAATCACTGTATTCTATTCAAAAACAAAGCAGAGGAAAGTAGTAGAGTAGATTGGTTAGTGCAGTCAGAAGATGTCAGATCCTACAAAAATTAGTCATAGACAGGGGTTTACTAAAGCACCCTTACAACTCCAAGTACAAGGAGCAATGTAGCCACCAGCAACCTTGTATCCTCTAGACCAGCGTTTCCCAAACCAGTACTCAAGACCCACTAACAGTCCAGGTTTTGTTAGTATCTCCATTGGAATATAACAGGGAAATACATAAATCCTGGACTGTTGGTGGGCCATGAGGGCTGGTTTGTCACACACCGACCTATGGACTGGCAATTAGATACGCGGTGTCACCCAGTCCATCCGATAAGAAGTATATACTTACCGTGGTGGACTACACTACCCACTACCCCAAAGCAGTTGGCCAAGATGGTAAAGGAAAATCTCCAGGTGGCCCAGGGGCAACATAAGGTCTGGTACGATTGGGCTGCTCACCAACATACGTTCCGGATGGGCCAAAAGATCCTGGTGCTAAAATCTACCAAGCAAGATAGGTTACAGGCACAATGGCAAGGCAATTAGATACCACGTATCTAATTGCCAGCTGTGCTGACGAAAGGATCCGAAGATCCTTCCACATTCATATTTAAAATGAATATCAGGAAAGGCAGGAAGACATAGCTCTATGTTCCCCAGCCACAGACAACCCCGACAGTCTCCCCCTACCCTACCTCTTGGAGAGGGATTCTCAGACTGACCTCCTCAGCCAGGTAAAGCAAGGGTATCGATTAACATCTGTAGAGAGGGATCAGGTCTTTCAGTTACTAGAAGGCAAGCGACAGACCTTCTCCCAAGAACCCGGGTTCACCACTCTAACCACTCATAGAGTGGAGACTCCTGGGCTGGCCCCCTTTAGGCAACCACACTACCATATTTCTGAAGCCGTCCACGAGAGAATGCGGGGAAAATACAGGAAATGTTTAAACTAGGTGTTATTGAACCCTCAGATAGTCCGTCGGCTTCACCGGTCCTCGCTTCCAAGAAAGATGGAACCATCCGGTTCTGCATGGACTACCGGCGACTAAACAACCAGACCGTGACAGATGCCTAGTCGATGCCCTGGGTAGATGAACTCTTAGATCGTATAGCTAACGCTATATGACCACCATAGATCTCTGCAAAGAATACTGGCAGATTCCCCTGGCCGTGGAGGCTATCCCCAAGTCGGCCTTTCTCACTCCGTTTGGCTTGTAACAATTTAAGGTCATGCCATTCGGGATCAAGAACGACCCGGCTATGTTTCAGCGCTTCATGGATAGGGTCCTTGATGGCTTCCAGGATTTTGCCTGTGCGTACCTGGATAACATTGCAATCTACAGTGAGTCCTGGGAGGAATATTTAGTTCATGTAGGGGCAGTGGTGGATCAGATTCAGGCTGCTGGCCTGACCCTGAAGCCAGACAAATGCCACCTTGGAATGGCTGAAGTCCGGGCGTGGTGTGGGAAAAAGTGACCAGAACATGCTAAGATTGAAGCGGTTGCTAACTGGCCCACACCTCGCACCAAGACCCAACTATTGGCCTTCCTATGGACCGCCAGGTATTATAGACGCTTTGTGCCTGACTACAGTACTATTGCCAAGCCCCTGACTGACCTGACCAAGAAAAGCTTACCCAGGCAGGTCCTGTTGTCTCCCACCTGTGAAGCTGCGTTTCAGTCTCTAAAGAAAGCATTAATTCATACCCCTGTCTTGGCTGCCCCAGTCCCTAACAAATGTTTTATTGTCCACACAGACGCTTCCATGTTTGTGCTGGGGGCAGTTCTAAGCCAAGCTGGAGAAGATGCAGGAGAGCACCCTGTCGTGTACCTCAGTAGAAAGCTATTACCCCAGGGAGGTGAGCTACACCTCAACCATACAATTTCACTATCCACTACCGGCCCAGTAAACAAAATTGCAATGCCAACGGGTTGCCTTGAGTTTAGCCCTTAGCAGAAATCCAGACATCCCCAGGCTGAGCCCAAAAAGGTCAAGCTGGGTCTGTTGGAGTGTTCCACATGGAGGGAGCACTGTAACAGATCCTCCTGTTCCTGAATTATTACTTTGCATTGACTGGCTCGGTATACGAACTTAACCGAACAGATTGCCCCATTTGGTTCGTGTACCGAACAAAGTACCGAATGGATAGACCACCCAGAACAGTCGTGTGTTGCTTATTAACCTACTAGCCCTCACTAACACCTTTGCAAACTGAACAGCCGAACACAAGGCGGCGGCCATCTTGTTTTGCGAACGCACCCAGCAGTGTCTGGTCGTCGAGTGAATGTAACTATTATTGGACACTCGACAACACAAACACTGCTGTGACTTCCACTTCCACATATGTTTATTTCTATTAGTCTAAGAGAAGCGGCGTTTGGTGGGAGCAAACTCGGTTATCTTCATCATTTTGTTATGTTTCTTACTCCCGAAAGAGCCCGACCGCTCAGCCTAAATTCATGGAACTCTTTTGGGCAGGCGCCTCGTGTGTGTTTGGTCTAAACTTTACCCCGGTGGCATTTTGGCTATGTTCGTGAGATCTGAGCCATTTTCTGATATGTTGGACGCGCAGATCTATCTGGGGATATAGGACTTGAGGGGGTACTTAATTGTTAACTGTATGTTTTGGTGTGTTTTTGTTATGTGTGTCCTGGACCTGAAAGTTAATATAATTAAGTGGTGTACCTTACAGTTGTCTACTCTCAGGTCCAATGGGGAATGACCCTGGAATATGTAATAAGAAAACCCTTGCATGGGGAGTTGCATATAAGGCCCGTTGTGGCTGCCATTAAATCAGTTCAGCTTCACCATCAACACAGAACCTCGTCTCGTGATTGTAGGGAACTGCTATACCTGCTTTATTACTGCTTGGAATACTGATTGGGAATACTACAGCATTACTCATACTAGGGGGAAAGAACATCTCTGGCGGTGGAAACCCCTCTTCTCTCGAGGTGGCCGCCATATATTTACTTTACCCAGTGACATCACCTATGGGTGAAACCAAAGTAATACAACTTGTGTGATAATGTGTGATATGAAAATGTACAAAACATATTTTACCCATACATACAGATGCAAGAAAAAAATCAACTCATCAGGAATAAGAATCATGGGGAAAAGTTTTAAAAACACAAAAAATAAATATACTAGAAATGCTGTATTAAAGTAATTTATTCATGTATCATATTACAATTCTGAATGTGAATAATTATTTTCATTGGTGCAGGTAAATTTAACATTCAAAGTGGTATCTCTGTGTTTCAGCGTCTGACTACCCAAATCGCAGAAACTTTTTGTGGAGCAGCCACGGAGTGCCACAGGAAAGGATTTGCTTCCTGTAGAGAACAAAGACAGTACGTAAGAAATGTTTATAATATATGGGCTGGTGTCAACCTTTTTTTTAATCAAATATCAATTATATTACAACTGAATATAAAAACCAACCATATGCCTAACTTAATACACTAATCAGTGCCACTAGGGGAAGCATTCCACTTATACGACTAAGTCAGACTTGGTTTAGTGATATTCAATGTTCTCACTCATTTCATGGGGAATAGCCTCAGAGAAGATGAAATGGAAAAATGGAAGGTGGAGAAAACGGCTGCACGAAGTAAGTCTCAAAGCTGAAAAAATGTTTAATGTTTTTTTTTAATTATATTTAGCGGCAACCTACATCTATATAAGAAGTAGAACACTATAACATTTGGAATACATATTTTTATTACAAAAGCTGTAGTGTTATTTTAACCCTAAAAAAAATTTTTTAGGCGGTCCTAAACACCGGCGGGCGGCATAGAACGGGACGTCCTTTGTACTTACCGGGTCCCCGCCGTTCCCCTGACGGCGGTCGCAATCCCATAATGGCATACCATTTGCAAAAGTAGACAACGCAAGGTATTGCAAATGAGGTATGTCCAGTCTTTTTAGTAGCCACTGAGTCACAAACCCTGCCCAAATTAGCATTCAATTTAGTTTTTAAAAATGTTCACACACAAACAAATATGAATGCTAACTTTGGCCAGTGTTTGTGACTAAGTGGCTACTAGAAAAGACTGGACATACCCCATTTGTAATACCTTGGGTTGTCCACTTTTGCAAATGGTATGCCATCATGGGGGTAATTTTCATTCCTGGGCTACCATTTGGTCTCAAAGGCAACATAACCAGTCTGGCATATTTAAGATACAAATATTTGATGTGACATGAAAGCCCTGTTTCTCCTGAACATAATTATATATGATAAGTGTGGGTGCACATAATATGAAAGAGGTGAATTACGTCTCAACAGACATATAGCGCAAATTCAAGGTTTTGTTTACGTTTTGTTTTGATCACAACTTGTACAATTGGCTCAGTCCTTAAGGGGTTACTATATCTCTAAACTGGTTAGGTTCATAACCTACCAGAGTAGTAGGATCCATAGCTCTGCATCAAATAATCTTTCATCCACTGGCCTTAGCTATTTTTTATATAATTTTTAAATAACCATCTGTGGTCTAGAACATGGTCTTTGCCACTCACTATACATGAAATATTTGTACTTATTCATACCAGATACCTTATTTAGCAGTACTAGCATTTGTATGGCCATTAATTGTAAAGTCTCTCACCACTTGTTTCTTATTAAAAATGCTCTTCAGGCAACAGAACCACCATAGTTCACTGTAATGGTTGCGGTAATATAAACTGTATGTGCGTGGTCTCCTCTTGTTTTGTTGAACTGTCTTGGAGTGGATTGCCAATAACTAGGGCTCTTAGTGACACCCATAGACCACCACTCTGCAGTACAACCAATAATATTGGAGCTACACTTCAGCATTGTCAAAAATATTCTGCCTAGCCTAGATGGCAATGGAAGACTAAGCTTGCTGGTAAAGACCTATGGCACTATAACCACTACTCTAAGCTATAATTGTTATTGTACGTGCAGTCACATTTTAAGATATAGATATAGAATCCTTGGGTAGCCTATTTTTTTATAACAAAACATTTAAATGGCACCATTGATTGTGTTACAGGAAGGTAATAAAGCAATATGACATGCTCTATAATATAACTAAAACATATCATTATGTGTAATATTGCACATCAGAAAGTAACAATGTAACTGCTATACCTTTTATCTTCGTACTTTGTAGAATACACTGTGTCTCATTCCCAGTACATAAAATGGTCTCACTGGTGGAGCAGGTTTCCGAGTCCTCAGATATGCACGCTGGGCATGTTATATTGTTTACTTGAGAGTTGTCATCCGGCACTTAAATGGAAGAAAATTGAGTCAATAAAAGTCAAATGGAGTCCAAAAAACCTGATTCATTATTATATGTTAACTTGGTACAGATCGTGTAACCATGGAGATAATAAAAATGCAAAATGTAGGCCATGTTGGAAAGAGCTATGCCTGGTTTCTCTTAGAACAAGGGCTAACTCTTCTTACTGAATAGCAATTATTCCACTGAAGTCTATGGGGAAATTGCTATTCGGGAAGCAGTGTAGTTCTCTTCGTTATAATATGTTTTCCACTGTCTAATTATTAGCTACCCTAAAGACTTCAATGTGTATTTTCCCTCTGCAAACAGAATCCAGACGTGAAAATGTAAACTATGAATGATGTTTCCTTTCTAGTTTGAATAAATAAAAATATATATACTTTTTTTTTTTTAATATCATGTTATTCTCCTCTTATTTGGATTAGTTTGATTTTGTTGGAGTTCACACCAAGGCCATTAAAAGATATGAATATGCGAGTGCAAGTTGATTCCATCAATCTGTTCAGCCATCTGTTTATCCATATAAATTCTCAAAAGCACAATAAGACGTCAATGTAGTTTAATTTTACTCACGTAAAGGAAAGGTTGGATTACAGTTTTTAGCATTACAACACGAGGTTCCAATCTTTATATTCCCATCAGTAAAGGTGACACTTCCTTCCAGAGTGCATTGTTTTTTTGGTAAACATGACCTAATGAAAATGTGTGAGTCTTCAGAACCTGTACATTGTGTAAGAGAAGAACATTTCAATTAGCATCTAGCCATGGATAGTATTCTTAAATTTAGTCAGTGTCCAGAAATCATACTTAAACGAGTATAAAACCACATAGCCCACATAGCCTATAGATGTTGAATGGAAAACCCACAGCACTAAGAAAATTAGGAACAAACTATGTATGGTTCTAAAGCAAACGTGATGCCTTGATTGTGATATAATAAATGATGCATTCTGATGTGGATAACATTTTATGATTGTCACAGATAGAAAGCAATGCCATTGCACCCCAATTATCTTGCCAATTCCTGAGATTGGAGAAGGCCCCAAATAATTTTCCGTTGCTGTTACAAAACTCAGGAAAACCTGAGTAGGGTGATTATTTATGTTAGAATTATGAAAGTTGTTTACGTTTTGTAGGGTTGTGAAGGCTCTCTTCAAAGGAAGTAAGCAACGAAAAACTTGAATACAAATACAAAAAGATAAGTCCTGCGCTCACTCCCATCACTCCTGGGCGTCAGCAATGACCACAGTACACATCAGCCCCAATACATACAGTAAAAAAACAAAGAAAAAGTTACCTGCGCTCTCTCCTTAATCCGTATGTATATTTAGACAAATGGAGGTCATTAAGTTACTCCAATGGCCATTGGAGGGAATGCCTGCCTGCCAACTTCAAGGCAGACCTCCATAGGCGGGTCCTACACTGACCTTTCACCTTGCTTCCTTGAGCTTCTGGCAAAGCTATCTCTGTAGCTCATTAGAGTGTAGAACACACCTAGGGGGGTCTGCCTGGACGTTGGCAGGCGGGCGTTCCCTCCAATAGCCATTGGATTGTAAAGCGCTGCGGAATTTGTTGGCGCTATATAAATAATAACATAAAAATAATAATACTAAGATAAATTAAATGCGATAGAAGGTTCATTTTTGTGTGGCACATACCGCACACAGTCAACTGAAGTTTTGGTTTGCTCTACAGAGTAATGGCTTTAAGCCCAAAGAGTAAATAAGTGTCATAACCACAAAAAATTGCAATGGGAAGAGCTGAAAACAGTTCAATTTATGGTGGAAAATCTCAAAATACTGGTGCAAGAGATCTAATAATTCTTCTAAATAAAATAAATGGTCATTATGTAAAAAGAAAATCAGCATAGGCTGCAACTTTAAAGGCATCAGAACCAGTTTAAGACCACAGTAGCTGAACTGACAGCACAGCTAACAGAGTCTTTTTTTGCAGTTCAGCTATTTTGATCTTGCATCTGAAATGTACTGTAAATTCCAACTTTAATGAATAGTCATATAAATGATAAGTATTCAATGAATAAGGCTCAATACTTAAAGAAAAGCATTCAACAAGATGGCAGATACAAACACTACAATCAGTGGAAAGGCCGTCCGCAGACAACAGGAGAGAAAGCAAACCTCCATCAGCCCTGAGACCGCCTTGCCCATCTTTGGTACAGTGATTATATTATGAATAACTATAATAGGCCATGTTGTCAGTTGTATACTTTTCTAATATTATAATGCTTTATATTCATATTGAAAATTAGGTTTTCGCTTTATATAATTCCTATGTTTCTTTGTTTTAATGTTTTAGTTTCACATAGTTTCACATTATTTTATAAAACTGTTATTATTTATTTTTTCTTTTGTTTCAGCTATGTTGGCACTGCTTACGTAAGAAAGGATACAACTCTAAACTCTGTCACTAATGATAAACATAAATATTTTAGGACATCAAGCCTTAATCATCCATGTCCAACCAAAAGGTTACCATTGACATGGATAAAATAAAGCATCAATGATGTAAAGTCTTATTCATACAATGTATTTCCCAACAATATGGTCCAGCAACCCCAGCTTCTATGAGGCATGATAGTGGGACTGACTAATGATTGCATACGTCGGTGAGTTAACCCAAGAAATGTATTTGCACATTCACAGAATGCAGTCAAATAGCTTGTGCATCCTTATATTTTTTTTTTCTTGCATGGCTTCAACTATACTGTCACTGCAGATTTCTCTAATGTCCAGAAGACAATACTGCCAACTTAATAATAGTTCTCTAAGGGACATCTATGGGAAAATCGTTAGCCATTTGCTATAATAAAATAAATAATACCTAATTCAAAAATAATGCTGTTATGAGTGAGGTAATGTTTGATACAAAGAAACCTATCATGTGTTAAGCATTTTTTTGTTTCATACATTTTTCCTAAGCACACGTTGTTTTACTGGTATTTAAATGAACAATGTACCTGATTTAGCTAGTACATAATGCGATGCACACACGGAACCAGCAGGGCAGGTCACACTTTTGCCAGTGCACGATGAGCCTCCTAGATTAACACAATTTACACAGGACAGGGCATAACCTGGAAAGGAAAAATAAAAGATCAGTAAACACAGAAACACAATTAGAATGCTGTACAATTAAACTAGTAAACCCATGTAAAAATATCTGAAACCAAGTCACAAATCTTGTTATGGCATCACAAATTAAAGAAATACTCCAAGTACAACACCTGCTATAACTCATCTGACACTCTCAATATGGCCCTGCTTAGTTCAGAAGAGCTAAAAGGATTTCCTGCAAGGAGAATAGAGAAGCAGGGACTGGGCCCAGGTAAGTTGCCCAATCTTTCTAAAAGGAATTGACAGATTATACTAGAAGGGTTCCAGGGCACTTGTGGCACCATAATTACTGTAGTGTGCTATAGTGGTTATGGCGTTTGGAGTGTTCCTGTATACAAACACATAAAGGAGCACTCCATGGAAATATTTGACTCTCTTCCCCGCACCAGCCACAGAGTCAGAGAATAAGAAAGACTCAATTAATTATATATATTATATCATGGTGTATATTGCATGCTGATCACTGTAATTTTCCTACTACTATACGATGAATGATCAGCAGGCCATCTGTGTTGAC
This sequence comes from Pelobates cultripes, assembly GCA_933207985.1. NCBI lineage: Eukaryota > Metazoa > Chordata > Amphibia > Anura > Pelobatidae > Pelobates > Pelobates cultripes. The sequence continues at coordinate 13,838,990 of OW240921.1, forward strand.
ACAGACAATAATCAATAATTTTTGATTCATATTATTTTCTTCAGATTAGATCTATTATATGCTTAAAAAGAAAAATGGAAATCGAAATCGACTTGACCACAGAGTCACCAAAAGGATCTGTAAAATCCTAAAATCTAGGGCTGAAATTAAAAAAAGGAAAATACACATGATCTTTATAATTGTGTTTTCTCCTTACAATCTTTTGTCTTAAAATACTATTCCCTTCTTGATTGTAAGTACAAAGACACGGTTCTCTTCTTTTTGTTTTCAGTATGTCTAATTAAGTATCTGCTGCTTGTATAATTAACAATGTTAGTTTTGCATTAAATTGCAAGACCCTCTAGATCAGAGTGCTATTGGTAAATTCTGCGGATTATAAACAGGAGGTCTGGAGGCAATTTCTTAACAGCTTTTTGATTTGCAAGCACACGCTTCAGCGTTTTCAATGTTTGATTTGAGTTAAAATTGGCAGTGTATGGGTCAATCTTGATCCTCCCTTTCCATGATAAGAAATTGGCCACTGCTGTAAGTTCAAGGTGATAAAATTTTTGGTTAAATCCTTAAAGGTTATCCGTGATGATCCTCTCCAGTGCAGTTTACATTTTTTCATATAAAATGTAAAAACAAAATGTTCTTGTTTTCTTTTTCTAGCATATAATAAAATTCCTCAATTTAAGTGATTTGTGAGGAGCTTCTAATATGGATTGGAGTTAAATCACTTCTGTTTTTGTTTATGCAGCCCTAGAAACACCCCCCCTGGCTGTGACTCACACAGCATAAAAATATAGTTTAATTTTCATTCAGATGTGAATGTACATTAGAAGTTTTTATGTTCTGCTCTGTAAATTGAACTCTAATCACACACACAGGAGGCTCATGCAAGGTCTAGCAGACTATTAACAGTGTGGGAGATATACAAAATGAAACACATTGTGTACTTAATGAAATTTAAACATTAGATCTCACAGTTCCAGCTCCGTTCGGTTGTCCGTACACCCCTTGTTCGTTTCACGAATGAATGATGTGTGGTCCTCCTTTTAAACCTACCTGAACACCGACCACTTCTGACTTGTTAAGTTCAAACGAGCAATTAGCTTAAGTGCTTTCCCTTGGTGGCCACCATTCGTATAACTGAACACATGTGTTCTAGTAAATGATGGGCATTTTGTCTCCTGAACGTAGGCAGAGGTAGACGGTTTTCGAATTCGTGGAACCCCGGGAAAACTGTACTGCTGCCCGTTTAGCTCTCAGAAAAGTTAGGAGAACTACCGACTGGGGGGAGCATTCGCTCCCTAAAAGCCAAGGGGAGCATTACTCAGTGTTTGCACAGGAACTACCAAAAGTGGACCAAAATAGTTCATCTAGATCTGAGTGCTATTTGGACAACTTAGGGCACTCAGATCCGGGCTATACAGGGATATAATACTTGTGTGGTTTCTGTGTATTCTGATTGTATTTTGTATTTTTGATGTTTCAGGTATTTTATGCATGGTTACCAGTCTTTGACACAATTGTCTCCCGGACACAGGGATGCCTGGGAGGGGTTTGTGTTTTGTTGAAAGGAGACCCAATGCTGGGGTCTGTGCATAAAAGACCGAGTGTTGTATAATGAAACTCAGTTGTACTCTCAGAACTGTGTGTCATCCAGTTACTGGGGAGGAGGAGAACACATTTCAGTGCCTTGTTCCTAAATTCCAGTTACCACAGATCCAGCAGAGGAAGTCCTGGTCAAGACTAGCGATTCGCTACACTCACTTTACAGGAGGTGTTTAGGAAGGCGGTGTAAGTAACATGCAGTGAGATGTGACTAGGGATGCATAAACAAAGGGATTTAACTCATAAATTGCAGAGATTGAGGAGTGAGGCTACAGACGCATGATCTATATATCAAAACTGCTTTATTTAGCTAACAAATTTTAGCACTTTCCCCCAAGATAGCACCTGCTCCATTATAGATCTGTCAGTCTAGTGCAAAATATATACATAATATAAATATTATAGATATTTTGCAGTACATAGATATGTGCATTTGTTGTTATGGTTTGTAGATCAATTCAGAAGAATTAACCAACAGAAGGAAAAAGCGAGGGACAGTAAAAAAACAAAATCTGTATTTATAATATATTATGAATAAATATTATACATAATATGCAATATATATATATTTATTTGTTTGCTGCTTCTCCTTCTTTCCCTCTTTCCCACATTTCTCACTTAATCTGTGAATGACATCAGCATTTGGAGGTTGTGCCCTGACCATCAATTATCTTCTTTTTTTTTTTCTATGAAACTTTTTTTTATTTGGCTCCACAGATGTATCAACAAATTGCAAATCGATTAAACAACGTGTCCATTCCTTGTTTCATTTGTTTTGTGATTCAGTCACATGATGAATCAGAATTAAGAGATTCAGAACACTCGCCAATCGAGCCAATTTGGCCGATCAATACAAACGTCTAGTTTTAAATTGGACTCTTGTCTTGCACTTTATATTTACAATGTTCAAGCTGGCATTACTATTTTAACACTGCACAATTTTTCCAAAATTACAGGGTCATCCATCTTTCTTAATCTCAACAATCTTAACCTAGCCTTGGCATTCTATTTCTGTTTAAACAGCCTCTATCTACTCCCCATTTAAGTTTCTCAACAGTTTTCCTGGTAAACAATAAACTGCAGGGTGACAATGCATCGCTTATAGATATTAATGTTTGTCTTATTTCACGCACACCCCACCGGACATACCAATTGCTTCTTCAGTCCCACTGCAAGGCTTCATGGACCTCAGCCATAGATACAAAGGTCCTTTAGCCTGTATTTGTGGGAGACGTTTTCCTTATAAACATCCTCCTCTTCCGGCAGTATCTCTGTGTTTGGAAGCAAACAACCCCACCCTTAATTTTCACCCTTTTTATTTTTCTCCCTCATCCTTAAAACTATTTTACCTAGGTGATTCCTCTTGCAGGCTAGTAACACAACGTGTTCCTTTACATCCCTGCTGACATGTACCCCTTTCTTCTTCAGTTTCATTGTCCCTGACCACAAAGGGTGTATCGTAGTATCATAAGATTATTTCAAACATGTTGAGTGTGTGACCTATTCCAGTGCAGCTGGTTTTTTGAGCTAAGACCTGGAGAGTTTGCATAGTTACTTAGCGACCCAAATGTCAGTTTCTATGTCTACAGCGTCTGACTCAGTGTAAGCTCCGGGCAGAGCATTTACTGATCAAAATGTCTGTGGATTATACTTCTAAAGAAAATCAATTAACAAGAGAAATAAAAAAAAAACATGTTTCCACAGAACAGTGACATTTACAAAATATTGCAAAATGGAGCTAAACTGGAAAATATCAGATTTACAGGAATGTCCCAGTTCAAGTAGTTTGATTTACAATATGTAATTCAGTTGTCAGTTCAACACAATCCATTGATTGGTGGATATACCTTCAAAGATGTTTTTATTAAACAATTTCTCAAAATTCTGCTAAAAGTATCAGTAAATACACGTGCAATGCAGTACTGTGCACATACCTTTGTTTTCTGTAGATTTATCAATAGAAACAAAACCTACAGCATACTGGAGCTTACTTTTTCATTTAAGAACATTCTGAGGTTAGAGGATAAAATGAGGATAATATGTTATAATTATACTTTTAGCCTAAAATACATGAGTGTGCTTATAATGTGGAAGATATAACACTAACTATTACATTATATATCTATACAAGAAATATCGACCAATGTTATTATTAATTTATTATGTGAGGAACATGAAGATTGGAATCACAAAAGATTTTGTCCGTATGGTTTTGGCTTCTCTTATTCACGATGTGCTCGGACATTAAATGACACTAACACCCACACTAGGGAACTACAGCCAATACTGTGAGTCTTTTCAGGTCTTGTCTTTTAGGTTTAGTAAGAAATCCCACTCAGGCGATCTCTCAAAGCCAGACATACAAAGTATCAATCCATATTAAGGTCAAAAGGCAATTTGGATGGTTTTCTTCCAGAACCTGAGACTTGACTCAGAACCATTTTTCGAATGAATCTGTCTTGGTCACTTTTGTAACCACCTTGCTTATTGAAAGTTCTTTACCATCTACAGTTTTACACATCCGAGTAGAGAAAAGTAAACTACTCTATTATAATACTATTATTATTATCATCATCCGTATAATAACCTTGCTTCTCAAATAGAGACTTACCTGTTGTTACTAGAGCTGAGAGGACATATATGAATGCCAGAAGAGTGTTCATTCTGTAATGTTTCGTCTGTAAGAATGTGTAAAACAGCTCGCGAGAACCTGACACTAGCAGAAAACTCTAGACCTTTGTGTAGAGACACATAATAAAAATGGGTGGGGAATAAGGCTACAACAAAAGAATGAGGAAACAGTTCTAAAGTGAAAATGTAAACCAAGCAAGAAATGTCATAATGGAGCGTTGCATCATCAACTAAGAAATCAGAGTAAAAAAAAGTCACACTCTTTGATCAGTTCCAAACATTTTTTAAATAAAAATGATAAAGAGGAAATAGTCAGTTGTTCAATCAAAAAAAAATCTGCCCAGCTTATATACCTTCTGCACAAATATATATTTCCGAACATTCTAGTGCTCATAGATATCAGTGTTTAAAACCATATATCCACCACAATTTAAGAAATCCCAAATCATCATGTATACTACACAGATATCTCGGCAATCTCGAATGTTCCTTGATACCATTATTAATTTTAATATACCTTTTATTTCATACCAATTAATTAAAAACAGACATAAAACAGGTTTGAATGTAGTATTTTATCTTTTCCACATATTTTATATTACATTTTTTTTATAGATTTTACAACAATATATTCAGTATTATAAAATAATATAAAATAAAATGATAAACCTCAAAAGAAATGACCAAAAGTTAAGTAAAAATAGGTCTATTTTTTTCCGATAAATCCTACCTTGGTCTCTTACCATGAAACACATGTGCATATAGCTAATTAATAATGTAAAGTGAGTCTAAAATATAACAGGATTATATACTAAAGTAATAATTGTTTGGGATTCAAAGTGAAATCTAAGGCACACAGTAGCTAAAATGGAAAAATTCCCAAAGTCAGCCATGCTTCCAGTCCAACTATTTTTCTCATGTTAGTAAATAATCCTGAAATTGTACTTAATTCTAAATCCACTGTAACCTTATCTGTCTTGTGTCTTGATTGTAAATGCACTGTAACCTTATCTTCTTCTCTTTCTTTTTGAACTGCACAGTAAAGTCAGTAAAATTGAGCTGGGTGCAGCTTTATGGAAAGAGGCAGGTTCTGACTAAGAGATGTAACACTCAGAAATATCGTAAAAGAAAACGACAGTCAAGGGCGTGCACTAATTGTCTCTTTAAAGTGTTGTAGGCATTCTTCTTTACCGTACGGCAATTCAGAATTTCTAATGGTCCCATTATACTTATAGCAATGTTGCAGAACCTGTCAGTCAAGTTGGCCGGGTGCAAAGCAACATTTGAAACATGAAAAAGAAGAATACTTTGAAAATATCATATCAGATTGTTCCGTGTCAATTAACCTGAATTGCCATTACTTGATGCTAAAGGCTACATACTTTTATACTTTTTTTCCTCAGGCTAAATGCCATCTAATTGCTTTGCGTACTAATTCTAATAGTTAAAGATGATGACATTTATAAAAGGTCAATGTCAATATAATCTTACAAAAAAAATGCAGAGAGGAACACTGCTCAAAGAAATTAGCTAGTATTTAAATTTAGTTTAGTCAGCAATATATGATAAGGTTTGATTTTCTCTTTTATTATTTAAAGCGGCAGCCTAAACACCATAACTACTACAGCCCATTTCAGCTGATTATTGGTACCTCCCCCTCAGTTCTGCGCCAAACTGTTTTGAATTGTATGATACAAACAGAAAATCTCCCAGGTGCCCATGACTGAATCCTTACTTATTAGGTTGTTAATGTGGACGTTACACTCATTCATAGTTTAGGACAGGATTGTTTGGCTGAGAAAAAAAAAATATTTTAGAATCCCCCCAAAAATGTAATTCAATGGAGCTCATGGAGGACTTGCTGAGGATTCTTTTATGAAAGCCTTCCCACATTTTGAAGCTTAGTCACAGAGTGATTGGTTGGCTTGCAAGTCACAGACTACAATTGTTGCACAAAAGTATATGTTTCTTTAAAGTAGACCTCCTTTCCATTTCACACCATTCTATGCTAAATTTTGCTGAATTATTGTGTATCACTGACAATTACCTCATCTTTGCCAGGTTTACAAGGCCAGAATTAGATGTTTTCTGATTTACATTTTCACACTTGGAATTCCAATACATCTAAAAATGTAGACACATGACGACTCTCGTTGGATGTATTTTGAGCTTTATTAATTATCAATTTTTATTAAATTAATCACATTATATAATATCATCTTTTTTTCATCACATGCATTGCATTTATGCTGGGTATTTTGAAACCTTATGTGTAATACTTTTGTCAAACCCTTGAAATGTAGCTAGCTACAGTCACAAAAAAAACAATATCTCTGCAAATTATTTTGTGTAGATACTGGGCACTACAGATTTTAAAAACTTTTAAAAATTTGACTATGTTTCACATTCAAGTATAATAGCATTTCAGGAACGTCCCATTGCTCTCCCACATTTTAACAATTCACACTATTTAAAAAAACTGAATGTACAAGTTTAATGAGATTTAGGGATAAGGGGTAGTTATGTTTATGGGAGTACCTGTATTTAAAAAGATGCAAATTGTAACTATCGTCTCATTCAGCCATTGGCTGAGCATAACGAGGTAACAATTTACTGCAGATATTTACTCTAAATCATGCCATCCTTAATCGTAAATACCCTGAACCCCAACATTACCATATTGGTAACCCTGACCAAAAACCAATCTTAACCCCAACACTAACTGCAACTTTAAATCATTACCCAACATTAAACATTGCAGAATGTGACAAGAAATACAACTGATTGTAATTCCCTAAATATGATGTATGAATAACTAAAACGTATATAGACTCAAGACATTATTAATCATTAACGATGTACCTAGACAATTTGCATCACAGTCAATGGAAGTTTTCCCCAGTTGTGTGCAAATACAAGGGTCTAGATTTATTAGCGGAATAAGGTAAATACAAATAAAATTAACATAGGAATTAAAAAGTTGCAGTGCAGATCAACACATCCATTGGCGCAGGTGAACTTAACAGATGTACGTGGCTGGCTGGTGTCTATCAACTGGGTCTCAGCATCACAAATGCTTTTTGTGATACAACCACGAAACGCGTTAGGATTTGATTGGCTTCCTATAGAAAAAAATATATTACATGAAAGAAAATAGTTGAGGATGAGTTCTAATAACAGGTAAATCTTTTTTTTTTTAAACAAATGTCAAATGTAAATATTTTTGTTTGATTGCTTTGAAACAGTTTTATATAAATTAATTTCATGATGCCTTACAATGTGCTCTTACATTGTTCTCTACTTGCCTCTCCTATGCTCTCTCAATGTCTTCCTTTCAAGCATCTAACATTAACAATGGGTGCAAAAAAACACATTTTACACTCTGATTGACCACCGTTTTGTTTGCTGTAGACTTCATGTATTGGGGATATTGTGAGTGCTTTGAGTGATAGTTTCAGACCAGTCACAGTGCCTATTAATAAATAGTCCATTAATAATTCAAGTAGTATTATGTTTGTTTTACCTGTTAAGGTGGTTGTTTTCTGAAGACATATGTTCTCAATCCCAGTACATTTAATGTTGTTGCTGGTTGATGATGGACAAGTCAGTCCATTTAACTGAGTACTATCACCAGGTACTTAAAAAAAAAAAAAAAAACAATCACTTATCAACCATATCTGTCATAACACTATGTTTAACTCACATTAATTAAAAATATATGTATATACATCATATAGACAAAGGTATTGGGGCACATGATCTTTACACCAACAGGGACTTTTATAACATTGCATTCGAGATGCATAGACATTAATACAGCTTTAATGAAAATGATTTAACCCCCATTGAAAACCATGTTTATTGTAAAAATTCACAGACTTCCAGCTGTTTGCAATAAACACATGGAAAAAAAGGATTTGAATAGCTCAACACAATGAATTTCTCAACTGAAAATGCAAATTATTAAAACTTCTTCAGTCACAGAATAGTTTTTCTTTTAAAAACACCTAACCTAGGCAAAATAATGGGTAAATGATCATATATTGCATAAGCCTGCCACAATGTCAGTGTACCCCATTTTTGGCACATCCTATCCTAATGCCTGCTTTTGTGATATTAAACCATTTACTTGGGGAAAAAACATCACCTTGGGGCTCTCTGCAGTACATGACTCAAATTAGCCCTGGGATGATCTATCATCAACTCTGTCTGTCTATCAGCCTGCCTACCTGCCTATCTAATCTTTTTAAAATAACATTCAGTACACTAAGTGATTTAATCTCAAAACAGTGAATTGTAGTGATGCCTTTGTTACTTTTTGTTACTACAGGGAGTGCAGAATTATTAGGCAAGTTGTATTTTTGAGGATTAATTTTATTATTGAACAACAACCATGTTCTCAATGAACCCAAAAAACTCATTAATATCAAAGCTGAATATTTTTGGAAGTAGTTTTTAGTTTGTTTTTAGTTTTAGCTATGTTAGGGGGATATCTGTGTGTGCAGGTGACTATTACTGTGCATAATTATTAGGCAACTTAACAAAAAACAAATATATACCCATTTCAATTATTTATTATTACCAGTGAAACCAATATAACATCTCAACATTCACAAATATACATTTCTGACATTCAAAAACAAAACAAAAACAAATCAGTGACCAATATAGCCACCTTCCTTTGCAAGGACACTCAAAAGCCTGCCATACATGGATTCTGTCAGTGTTTTGATCTGTTCACCATCAACATTGCGTGCAGCAGCAACCACAGCCTCCCAGACACTGTTCAGAGAGGTGTACTGTTTTCCCTCCTTGTAAATCTCACATTTGATGATGGACCACAGGTTCTCAATGGGGTTCAGATCAGGTGAACAAGGAGGCCATGTCATTAGATTTTCTTCTTTTATACCCTTTCTTGCCAGCCACGCTGTGGAGTACTTGGACGCGTGTGATGGAGCATTGTCCTGCATGAAAATCATGTTTTTCTTGAAGGATGCAGACTTCTTCCTGTACCACTGCTTGAAGAAGGTGTCTTCCAGGAACTGGCAGTAGGACTGGGAGTTGAGCTTGACTCCATCCTCAACCCGAAAAGGCCCCACAAGCTCATCTTTGATGATACCAGCCCAAACCAGTACTCCACCTCCACCTTGCTGGCGTCTGAGTCGGACTGGAGCTCTCTGCCCTTTACCAATCCAGCCACGGGCCCATCCATCTGGCCCATCAAGACTCACTCTCATTTCATCAGTCCATAAAACCTTAGAAAAATCAGTCTTGAGATATTTCTTGGCCCAGTCTTGACGTTTCAGCTTGTGTGTCTTGTTCAGTGGTGGTCGTCTTTCAGCCTTTCTTACCTTGGCCATGTCTCTGAGTATTGCACACCTTGTGCTTTTGGGCACTCCAGTGATGTTGCAGCTCTGAAATATGGCCAAACTGGTGGCAAGTGGCATCGTGGCAGCTGCACGCTTGACTTTTCTCAGTTCATGGGCAGTTATTTTGCGCCTTGGTTTTTCCACACGCTTCTTGCGACCCTGTTGACTATTTTGAATGAAACGCTTGATTGTTCGATGATCACGCTTCAGAAGCTTTGCAATTTTAAGAGTGCTGCATCCCTCTGCAAGATATCTCACTATTTTTGACTTTTCTGAGCCTGTCAAGTCCTTCTTTTGACCCATTTTGCCAAAGGAAAGGAAGTTGCCTAATAATTATACACACCTGATATAGGGTGTTGATGTCATTAGACCACACCCCTTCTCATTACAGAGATGCACATCACCTAATATGCTTAATTGGTAGTAGGCTTTCGAGCCTATACAGCTTGGAGTAAGACAACATGCATAAAGAGGATGATGTGGTCAAAATACTCATTTGCCTAATAATTCTGCACTCCCTGTATTTTACTAAAATCTTCAAAGGGAAAATATTAATGAACTGATTACTTACAGCTCTGCTATTTTGTCTTAAAGCTTTCAGTTCACCGAATGTTCAGTGAAAGATCTGATACGAAAAATTATCAACACACTTTTTATGCAGAGGTAACACAAACCCTATTAGTTAATTTTGGTACATTGTTTTTTTATTTGCCAACTGGTTATTGATAGTATTTGAGCATAAAATAATAACGAATCCTGCGTTTATATTGCAAATTTTGCTTTTCTATTGTGGCTAGCATCGAATGTGTTTCAGTATGTCACATTCTAATGCTATGGTTTATCAGATTTGTTACTCGTTTCACTGACATGTCAGAGTTCTAAATATGGAATGAACACTCTTAAATTAAGGACTAGATCTTCAAGTTAAACTCAGGTCTTAGAAGCCAGAAACATAACCTACTGAGCTATCTTGCTAGCAATTACAGTATGGCACCTAAGAGGTAATTTGGTATTTAGGGTATGTTAATGCTCATTGATTTACACACAACTTACACACAGGGATGGATGGAGTACAATTGTAAGTGTAGCAGCATGAGGTTCCGATCTTTGTCCTCCCACCGCTAAACGTAAAGCTTCCATTCGTATAGCACCATGATTTCTGAATGCATGTTCTTGAAAATATTTGGGAGGTTTTTCCACCTGTTTTGGAATAATTTTTGCATGAAGTTCATTCCAGATTCAAAGGCACCAAAAGTCTGCGTAATTCAATGCAATATAATTATAATACACATAATGCAGCTGAACATGGTAATAAAGTCTGCATAACTTGAGTTGGGTATCTACTATTAAGCTAATTTACTTGTTGATATAGGCAATGCTCCTTTCCAGTTCTAATAGCCAAGCAAGAAACACAACTCTGAGTAATATAGAAACATTTGTTTCTCTAGTATCCCATCAGACTCCTCAGTTCTAATAGCCAAAACAGGAAATAAGCATTAAATAAGCAGCAAAAACGAGAGCTTCGGTGCATCATCGGAAATAGTAGAGGTTTATTAACCTTTTCACTTTGCAGCCAGCTGTGGCAAATTGACATCCTAGAGCCAGGTTTAAGATAAATTTCATTCTGCAGTACTGGATATTCCATCTGAGTATTTCAGGGTAAGAACTGTAAGATGGTTTTTATCTCACCAAATTTACGGTTAGTGACAAACTTGCTAAGTACAAATGCGGTATTAAAATTGTGCTGTAAGCTGCTTAATTTGTTTGGGGCTGAGATGGCAACAGGATGCACTGTGGGAAGAAGGCAGGCTGGTGGAGACAGTGTTATGCTCTAGGCAATGTTGGAAACCTTGAATTCTGGCATTCATGTGTATGTTAAATTAACATGTCTAAAGATTGTTCCAGACTACATACATCCCTTCATGTCAATGGTATTCTCTGGTGGCAGTGACTGGACTTAAAGGATCTGCTGCTCATGAACTAGTGCCAGATACCACAGGATTCCATGCCTTGATGTATCAGAGCTGTTTTGGCAGCAGAAGGTCACCTGCATTATCTTTGGCAGGTGGTTTGACTATTGTGGCTGATCAGTGTATATTTAATATATATATGATCAGAGGTGTAACTAGAAACCACTAAAATATAGAAACAATAATAGCCCTGGACCTCTCCATATGCTTCCCTCCCCCCCCCCCCATATCCCGTCCGTTTGTCTAATTCTCTCCCACAGACCCTCCATGAGTCTCATCCCCCACTGCTCCTCCGAGTGTCTTTTTTTTATTTTAAATTCTTTATTTTTGTGGTGCAATTATTTTTACATGCTTTTTTAATGCCGCAGCAGCGGTAACAAGAATAGTAAAGATTATACAGGTACATGGCATATACAATTACTGCACACATTTTTAAATTTAGTAGACTAAGTAGCTGAGTCACAGGCTTATCCAACATGTCTATGTTTCTTGTAGTGAGTCATTTTATTGGATTACCCAACCATATGATTGATTATGCTAAAGTGAGTTGCATAGTAGGCTTTTAAGATTAAATTTATACAGTGCTCATTAGGTTAGACCGCAGGTCCTATGTTATGCTAACTAAGTGCACTGTGGTTGAGTGTGTAAGTGTTACGCAAGCTTAAACCAAACTGGCAAACAATATGCATGAGATGTCGTGGAGTGGACTCATGCCATTTTAGGTAAGCGGAGTGTTGTTGCTTCCTCCTGCCTGCTTCCATCCAGCAGGGCCTGCGTGTACAGCAATAGGCCGTGGTGGACCGTGATGACCCCCGGTGGTCCAAAGGGAAGGATCTATGTCTGCAGGACTTCGGGAAAGGGTGACCGGCCACGTCCCCTGCCCCGCATCAACTAGGCCGCAAGTCGGACCTGCCTCGGCTAGTGTTCGGAGAGTCCATAGTGCCCCAGTCTGGTCCCACCAAGGGTTCCATGGGTAAGTGGTGAACCCAGTTAACTCGTCTGGGTTGTGACCTAAAAAACTTAAAATCAGCCATTTAGCGGGAGCTCCGTTCGCATTTGACTTCTCCACATGGCGGTCATGCTCCACCCCCCCTTCGAGTGTCTTATCCCCCTTACAACCTCTCATTCCCACCAGCTCATCCATGGGTCTCATTCCCACCTAGCTCCTTCATGTGTCTTATTCTCCTCCAGCCACACCATCAATCTCCTTTTCCCCATCTCCTACATGCGTCATAATCTCCCCAGCTCATCCATGTGTCTCATTACTTAATGTGTCTCCTTTCCTCCCCAGCCATGCTATGCGTCTCCTTTCCTTCCTAAGCCATTCCATGTGTCTTTTTTCCTTCCCCAGCCCCTTGATATGTGTCCTTACTTGCCCCATCCCTCCATATGTCTCCTTCCCCCCCCCAGGTCCCTCAATGTGTCTCCATTTCCACCCAGCCCCTTCATGTCATTTCCTCTGACCAGTCCCTCCATGTGGTCACTGCATGCCACGCTACATGCAGTGACAGGCAGCAGGACACTGTGCTGTGTGTTACCCTGTTGCCAGTCACCCGGCAACTGCGCGTTCCGGGCCAGTACAGCTTTGCACCAGCCCTGAAGTTATGCCAGTTGCACAAGTCGATAGGGTGGCCGGACCCCTGGAGTGCTGGACATGGTTGAAGCTGCGATCTCTGCAATCACTTCATATTCTAAATAAATATACAGATTTTTTTATTTTTTTATTTCTTACTGTTTTTCCTCTTTCTCCCTCTGTCTGTTACATTTTCTCAATTGATATCTGAGCCAAATGGTGGGGAAATGTGCCTATGAATGTATTGCAAAAAAAAAAAAAAATAATATATATTATTATAGTATTATATTATTAGTATTTTTTTTTTTGTAGTACACTGATTGGCTAATTTTTTGCCAATTTTTGCCCATTTTTGGTTTGTGTGCATGCTTCCCTGAAAGTTTTTCATGAACAACATTTAGTCAAACCATCACATGAGTGGGGGAGTCAGATGACCCAACCAAAATTTATATTACTCCAAAAATTATTTGTCCAAACGGAACAATTCCACGGTGCACAAGTCTGGTGAATATATTCATTGTCATGTACACATGAACACAGTTGGTGACCATTTCATAGTTCAGATTACAAGACTTTGTGTTCTTTAACTCAGATAAAAACAAACAAAAAACTTTAATTAAATAAGGCTGGTTTAAGACCATTGAACTTAACAGTGTACCTGAAGACGTTACATTGTACTGAGATCCACAGACAGTTCCTGCCGGGCAGGTCATAGTGCTTCCTGTACATGTCGATGATATTGAACTCACACAGTCTACACAGGACAGACCTGAAAAACAAACACCACATAGAAAGATTGTAGTTAATTAAATTATTGTTATGTTACTATGTTATTATATATATAGCGCCAACAAATTCAGCAGTGTTTTTCAGCTCTCCAGAAGTCTTGAAGGCAAGCATCAGAGGTGGGAGTATGGACAGAAGATAGACGTAAGTCTTCAGCAGATCATAAGGGCCTAGACGGGACATACTTGTGTATTAGGGAGGATAGATAGGTGGGAGCAGTATTATGTAGAGATTTGAAAGCAAGAACCAGAATTTTCAATTGAGCCCTATATCTTACAGGAAGCCAATGTAGGGACTGACAGAAGGGTGAGGCGTGGGAGGTGCGGGCGGACAGGAAAATGAGCCTTGCTGCCGCATTCATTACGGACTGTAATGGCGCAAGTTGGGAGCACTTAAGGAAGTGGATTACAGTAGTCAAGGCGAGAAAGGACAGTGGAATGGACCAGCACCGTAGTCGCATCTGGCATTAAGTCGTGTCGGATGTGCGCAATGTTTTTGAGTTGGAAACGGCAGCATTTGGCGATAGACTGAACATGAGGCATGAAGGAGAGGTTGGAGTCAAAGAGAACACATAGGCAGCGAGCCTGCGTGGTGGAGCTGATGGTAGCACCGTTGACTTGCAGGGAGACTCTGAGGATATATTTATTTCTGCAAAACAAGTCTGCTATGTGATGTGCTTAACAAACAGGTTTATTTTAGCAAGACAGAAAAGGATGAGAAATATGGAATTCATGGTCAAACACCACAACATTGTAGAGAAATGTCATGTTCATAAGACCTTTACACAACTAATACAGTGATGTTAATCTTCTTTGATTAAATTGATCAGCATATCGTTTTTTTATAATAATTAAAAACTTTCAAATGTGTCTTCAGTGTGTAAATCCCTTTGGTGTCCATGTCTGTGCAACCACTCAAAAGCATCACATTATAATGCTGCATTTACATTCTAATTAGTACTAGTACGCCAATGTGGTTAGAGATATAACACTTGCTTGTGGAAGATCTCATTAAAATATAAGGTGCGTTTGTAATGAAACTGACCCCACATTTCTGCTTTTACAGTTTCTACTTTTTTTGGAATACTTTCCCATAGATGATGGAACAGTATTGTGGATATTTGCTTTCATTCAGCTACAAGAGAATAACTGAGGTCTAACTCTGAGAATAGGTGTTTAGGCCACCAGTTGATTTTGTCAAAAACTTTTCCTCTACTGCAGGGTCAAGTAATGAAAAAGGTATGCATTTTCCAGCCAGTGTTTGACATTAAGCATTATGATTTCAGTTTTCTGGGTGATTCTCCTTACATATAATCCTGTTTTATCGAAGGAACACTCTAACATTAAGAATACAAACAGTTAACTTGTTTTTTTCCCACAAAAAATATAGTTAAATAAAATGTTATTTCTTAAATCCCCTAGCACTCGCTTGTTGCCGCATCTACCATTCCATCCCTGGCTGAGATCATCATTCCCCCGGAGGGAAGCATTTTGGGGGTTTTGCATTGTCTCCGTGGGGAGCATTCAGTGTTTGAGGTCCCCCTCAAAAACAAGCACATAACTTGACTCATATGTTTGAGGGCAATAACACTCCTTGTTTCCTGTTGAGTAGTCAATACTCTCATGACTGCAGGTTTCACGGTTTCACTGGAATAGGAAGTAAGGTTTAGAAAAAAAAAAGTTGTTTAAAGCACAGAAGGAAAAAAATTACTAGAGGAGAGAGAATAGTTAGTATTTAAAAGAGTAGATTTGTTGGGGGTTGGTGTATAAACAGGAGACCTGTACTAAACTAAAATATTTTAGGTAAGGTGTATATGAGCAGGTCGTTGATCCAAGGAAAAATCTGTAAGCTGTCATGGACTAAAGAAGGGTTTGTTTCATTTTTTTGTGGCTTGATTGGCTATTGCTTCAAATAGTTTTTTATTTATTTTAATTTTTTTCCCCCTTCTTTTGAATCAAGAGCATAAAACAATGTGTTTCAATGGCTGAACTCCATGGACTTGATTGTGGGTCCATGGACCCATAATTAATCAAAATTAACACAACTCTGAGTAATATAGAAACATTTGTTTCTATAGTATCCCATCAGACTCCTCAGCCCTAACAAAGTACCAATAAAGCTCTGAAATACTCAAATTACAAATTCAATTGATTTATGAGGTCTACATTTCTCCCATTGCTTTCATGATGTTATAACGTGATATTTGAGCATTTAGCAAAACATTTCTGAAACTGTGATGGCATTTTTCAAATTAAGCTTATATATTTTTACCTCCACTCTTACACATTACAGTCTAACCTATGTTAGCTGACCACCACCCCACAACTGATGCACACTTATCCTTTAGCTTTTGAATATGACAAGGGAAGAATGGCTTCATTAATGTGTTGATAACTCTGCTCTGGAATGATTGTGATCCCTTAAGATTGACAACTTAAAATAAGCTCTTGTTTGGGAACTGAAGATGCTAAACATGTTGATGTAAAATATTATACAGATAACATTGTTAAGGTCTCATAGAAAGCTGTTAATATCTCAGTAATTTTCTAAGAACAGATCTTGTCATTATGGTTTTATTAGCTTCACTCATTTTATTAAACTCTTATGGTTAAGAAAGGAAGACTTTACAGGAAATTTAACCCGTGACTTAAAGACTCTGCAATTAGCATCTAAGGAGGTCCTGATGGCACCCTTTGCATTCTTTATGGTGTACCTGCCACTTTGGACTCTCCTTCCTCCACCTGCAATTATTTCTAACTCCCGTCTTCCCTTTACACGTACTATGTCATATGCCATTATCCTACTACCACGTAAGATTATTAGTTTATTTTTTTATGGAGAGGAAGTCACTAAGGACACTAGAGATAATGGATCCTGCTCTGTACGAAGTTTTAAGCCTCCTTACTCACTCACAATCACTGTGAGAAAGAAGTTTAAAGTCCAAACAGTGATACACAATTACTAATGGCATGTGTGTGTTTCAGCATGTGATGTACACAAAGATTGATTATATTCTACTAAATGTTGATAAGTAATTGTACGAAACTCTTCAGGTGAAGTGTTTTGTGACAATTCTGGAAATTAATTTGGTTTAAAAGTGTAATTAATTGTGATATAGTTCATGAATGCAAATTTATGTGGTTCTACAACAACCGATCATCAGCTTGTGTGCCCCATCTATATGCTGGAATCAATCAACACCATTAGTAATAAACCTGATAGAGGACCTAGCAAGGCACACATGTACAAATACATACTTCATTGTGCACAGCAGTGTCAGAAAATAACAATTTTCCTCACTGAAAATGTGAATTGCTTATCCATCCACTTACAGGTGAGAGACAAGGGGAGGTTACTCGTTAGTCCTTCCCTGGTTAATGTGGCACTATGTGGCCAACTGTAATTTGTTTTTTATTCAGGACGAAAGCAACCTCATTGTGTCAGTATTGTCTTGTTATTCTCCATAACCTTCACCATTTATATGTATTTAAGAGGGGGATGAATTTTAGGTCTATGTTGATAACATCCCTTTTTATATTACAAATTAATGAGATTGCCAGTGAGTGACTTTAGTTAGAAGACAATGACTCTGTAATTGCACACATTAAATCTAATTTGTGTTCTCTCTGCAAGTTGCAACAGAGAATCATTTCAGCTATATATCCACAGGACATTTCCTATGCAAAAATATCTATGAATATTTTAGCTTTTGAATGGTGTAACTAATTACAATGTTTATATAAACTCAAAAATGTATCTAATATGAAAATAGTTTTCAAGTTAACCCCTTCAGGACGGAGTCAATAGTACACGTTCTGATCAAAACAAAACGTAAACAAAAACTGGAATTTGCGCTGTATGTCTGTTCAACCGTAATTCACCTCTTTCATATTAAATGCACCCTAACTTATTATATATCATTTTGTTCAGGTGAAACAGGGCTTTAATTTATCATTAACTATTCATACATGGAACATAATTTATTATGAATAAAATTAAAAATAAATTGAGAAAATAAGATTTTTTTTTTTTGTTTGTATTTCCGTCTGACATTTTAGCTGTTAATGTCATAATACTGTTAGGTATTACTGCAAAAAAATGCCCATATTTGTAATCAGCGATGTCTCACGAGTACAACAGTAACCCCCATTAACAGGTTTTATGGTGTTTTGGAAAGTTAAAGGGTCAACTATAGAACGTTCCATTTTCACATTGAAATTTGCTAGATTAGTAATGTTACCTTTGAGACGGTGTGGTAGCCCAGGAATGAGAATTACCCCCATAATGGCATACCATTTGAAAAAGTAGACAACCCAAGGTATTGAACGTGGGGTATGTTTAGTCTTTTTTAGTAGCCACTTAGTCACAAACACTGGCCAAAGTTAGCGTTCATATTTGTTTTTGTGTGAAAAAAGCAAAAAACTAATATTTGGCCAGTGTTTGTGACTAAGTGGCTACTAAGAAAGACTGGACATACCCCACTTGCAATACCTTGGGTTGTCTACTTTTGCAAATGGTATGCCATCATGGGGGTAATTCTCATTCCTGGGCTACCATACGCTCTCAAAGGCAACATAACCAATCTGGCAAATTTCAATGTCAAAAGAATGAAATGCAAGCCTTATATGTGACTCTCTAACTTTCCAAAACACCATAAAACCTGTACATGGGGGGTATTGTTATTCTTGGGAGACTTCACTAAACACAAATATTAGTGTTTTAAAACAGTAAAACATATTACAACAATAATATAGTCCATAAAAGTGCAGTTTGTTTGTAAAAAATGCAAAAAACTTCACTTTTACTTAAAATATCATCGTTGTAATACAATTTACCAGTTTGAAACACTAATATTTGAGTTCAGGGAAGTCTCCCGAGTAAAACAGTACCCGCTATGTACAGGTTTTATGGTGTCTTGGAGAGTCACAGGGTCAAATATAGAGCTTACGAATTAAATTCTCTGCACTTTCTCCCTGTGTTGTCCGGCATGTCAAGCAAATTTTTATCAAATCACATAATTATGTTAAAAGATTACTTAAATATACACGTAGAATTTTAATATATATGCATTTATAGGTATTTAAATTCTACGTGTATACTAATGTAATCTTTTATGTAATCATATGTATTTATCTATATATATATATATATTTGCGGTTATTTGTATTTTATATATAGATAGATATATATAGAATGTCATTCTAAGTGTATTTTGTTACCAATATATATATATTAATAACAAAATACAGTTAGAATGAAATTACATATGAATATATAATTTATATAAAATTTTGTTTCAATATTTTATTTATTTATTTTATTAATTTATTTATTATTGCAATTATACGTATATATATATATATATATATATATATATATATATGTGTGTGTATATATCTATTATATATATAATATATATACATATTATATATATGTAACGTCATTCTAATTGTATTTTAATACTAATATATATTCTAATATTAGTATTAAAATACACAACGTATGACGTTATATATATATAGTATATATATATATATATAATATATATACATACATTATATATATATATATATATATATATATATATATATATAAATGTGTTTAATTTATTTTAAAACTTGTTTCATTTTTTTTTTTTACTTTTCCACCAGCAGGGGGACTGTCTGATTTTTCAGACAGTCCCCCTGCTGGCAGATCCATAGCCAGCTATAGGGGGCCATGTGATCGCTCTTTGAGAGCGATCACATGGCCCCCGGGGGCCTCATTCGCCGGAGGAGGGCTGCCTGGGCGGTCAGGCAGCCCTCCAGAAGAGGATCGCGGCGGAGGTAAGTACCTCCGATCCCCTGGGGCAGAAAGCCGTTACGGCGTTAAGGGGTTAAGGAATATACGGTAGACATGTTATTTTTGCTGGATTTGCCTTTAAACAAATTGATATGTTTGACAATAAATTGATCCAATCTGTTCGTTTATTGTGCCTATCGATTAATTTGGGCAAATAGCTGGAAATTCTAAATCGGAAACATAAAACAAACATCTGTTAAAAATGGACTGGAAACTACTCATTATACTCTTTATATTTTGTTCATTTTATTTTCTGTTAATTGTTTCCTCATATGTTTGCATAATGTAAGGTGTTCCTTTGAACACTATTTATAGCTCATATCACCGCTGTCTTACACAGTTCGGAACAGCACACTACCCACGCTAACTCCTAACCCCCCCCCCCATGAGTCAATCTTGATTATGCATCCAATTGACCCATCCTAAAGGGGTTCTAGACTTTACCAAATAATTACAATTCTACTAAAAGACCTTCATTGACATGGAGGCATCTGGGTGCTATCCACCCTTCTTGGCACTCTCATTACCTCCTATACAGCACTAAGATGGGGACAGCATTCCTGTTAACTTACTTTTTATTTAGATATAGTATAATAACATTAAAATCCACAGTCCTCCATGTTATACAAACTACGATATATGTATGTGCCGCATTTTACTACCTGAGAAATGCATATACCATATTATATTGTTGACACTGACTACGCACTGATGTCCAATTAGAAGCGATGCCTGATTGTGATGGCTGGATTGTGAATAATGAAATAATTTTTTTTAAAAGTACTGAGAAATTGTTGTTTTTTGGGATGAATAAACACGACTAATATTAGACACTGCTTAGACACTGCTAGTTATTGCAAAATATTGTTGAATGAATTTCTATGCAGATTTTTGAGATAGTGCAAGTGTTAACTAAGACCTGAAATTGCAAGCAGTTCTCACCTTTGCACCGAGGTTCAGTAGAGCTCCAGGTTCCCATTGCCGTGCAGGATATCGAATTCATTCCGACCAATGAAAAATCTGGACCACAAGTAAACGTCACAGATTCTTTGTAATTGTATTCTGTCTTCTTGGGCTCAAAGCTTCCATTAGCAATGGTACTTGGAGGAAGACATACTTTAACTATGAAATAAAAATGTTACCCTAAAATACTCATACAATTTTATTTGACTTATTTAATCTGACTTATTTTATCTGAACTATTACATAACTAAAAATATAGTATTATTTCAGGATGAACATATTTTGCTGAATTTATTCCACA
Source organism: Pelobates cultripes (assembly GCA_933207985.1). NCBI lineage: Eukaryota > Metazoa > Chordata > Amphibia > Anura > Pelobatidae > Pelobates > Pelobates cultripes. Next base: position 13,860,020 of record OW240921.1, read on the forward strand.
TTTTTATTTGCTGCCATTTTATTAAATGGAAGATTTGAATACTGAAATCTATGCTAGTATGATTCTAAGAGATACAACTAATATCTAACGCAGCAATAGCTTACACATTAAGCACCTTATGAACAACAAAAAAAGGTGTGCTGTGCCTTTTAATATTATGCAAGGTATGATAAAGTGCAATTAGGTAGTGCACTGTACAATTGTGATATTGCCAATAATAAAGAAAATATATAAAGTGCAAACAAAACAGTGCACTATAAAGTAAAGTGCAAAATAAGTGCACAAGTGGAAAAAAATGAAATAAAAAAGGCTTACAGTAATCCTTAATAAATGGAGTTTCTCAGTATTCTCCCAGAAATAGATTGGAGTACATTGCATGAAAATATAAAAAGAGGGAACTATAGTGAGAGACTGCAACACTTATAAATATAAAGTCAGAGAATGACAATAAACTCAAGGAGTCTGCTCCAACTCAAATGGCTTGTCCCTGTACTTCAGGGCTGGAGTGAAGAAGATGTTCAGAACCGCGGCTGGACGCGTAACAATTCATACTTTATTAAATGTGACAAAGCTCTTAGTCCAAAAGAAGTCCTCAACTCTTCAAATAAAGCCGCAGATTTATTATTTCTAAATTATTTAATACAATTATTGGCAATCTCACTGTTTGCACTACCTAATTGCACTTTATCATTCCTTGCATAATATTTACAGATACAGCGCGCATTTTTTCTTTGATTACAGCTGTTTGTGTGTTTTTTGCGTTTTAAAGGTGCAGCGTTCCTTTTAATATTACTATATATTATTACGTTATTCTTACTATTATCGCCTTATTTTGCTTGTTCATTTCTTTTTTGTGTGTATTAAGCATCATATGCTACAAAATGTACACTAATAATAGTGGATAACGCCTGCTGTGAAATATTTGGTGCATGAGTTTCTGTACAGGTTTTTGAGATACATCAAATTGTAATAATGTGAAACTGAAAAAAGTACAGCAAGCAGTTCTTACCTTTACATTGAGGTTCAACTGAGCTCCAGGTTCCTGTTGTTGTGCAGTTTATTGAGTCTAGTCCAAGCAATGTAAAACCTTGATCACATCTATATTTCACAGAATCCGGGTACACATATTGTGTCTTCTTCGGATCAAAACTTCCATTAGATATTACATTTGGAGGTTTACAACCTAGATGACAAAAAAACAGGTTCTAAAAACCATAACGGCATAAAATTTACCTACGATTTTAAAATGAATAAGTATTTTAAGAACATATATATAAGAATACAATAGGCAATGGCACCAGTGGCAGACCCAGGGGAGGGGGAGGCAACGGGGCAATTGCCCCCCCCCAGTATAGTGCCAAGGCTCTTCCCTGCCAGTTTCAGCTGGGCCAGCTCTATCCAATTGCCGGCCCTGCTGGGTGCCTCACCAGAACACCAGGGCTTCACCCCTAGGACCACCTAGTTTAATGTCCCATCTCCCAGACAAAGGTAAAAAGGCAGGGGGGGTATAAAGATTATTTAAGAAAAAAATAATAATTTTATTCTAAATTTAAATAATAAAAAAGCAAATAAATATATATTCTCAAGTCACACACTGCACCTCACATCCAGCCACTGTACCACACACCCACACTCTGCATCCCACATCAACTGCACCCCACACCCACACACTGTACCACACACCCACACTCTGCATCCCATATCCACTGTACCCCACACCCGCACACTGTACCACACACCCACACTCTAAATCCCACATCCACTGTACCCCACACCCACACACTGGACCTCTCACACACACTGGACCCCTCATACAGCACCCCTCACACACTGGACCCTTCACACACAGATTGCAACCCTCACACACATTGCACCCCTCACACACACACACTACTGCCCCTATCCCTTACCAAAGGCCCTATTCCCTCCTATAGCTCTATCCTTGCAGACCCCAGGTAAGTTTTCAAACTGTTCTTAAACTGTTTGACTACTTACTCTGGCAGGGCTCTATGGCACTCCTGTACCATAACCACTACAGAGGGCTGTGATGGTTACTGTGCCTGGATTTTCCTTTACATGATCTACTACTGCCCCTCCCGAGATTAGGATCTGGATCCGCCCCTGAAGGGCACTGTTATTCTTACTTTTTATTGCTTTCTGTCTTTTTATTTTTCATTTTCTTAATGATGCTTGTTGAAACTATTAACTACAATATAAAAAAGCTACACAGGAAATTAAACAGTCAATAGTTCTCAAGATGCAAGGGTATGTTTTAACTCAATATTTACACACTGAAATAGCACTCAGTCCTAACCTTTATAGCCTTTACACTGGGGTGCAGCTGAGCTCCAGGTTCCCGTTGTTGTACAGGATATTGTATCTACTCCCACAAGTATAAAGCCTGTATTACATGTATATTTCACAGAGTCCTGGTACACATATTGTGTCTTCACGGGAACAAAGCTTCCATTTGAAACTGAATTTGGAACTGAACAGACTTGCGCTAGGGAAAAAAACAAAAATAAATTAAACATACAAAAAAATATTGTAAAAACAATTACTGAAAATCTAGGATCTTCGTTGTTGGTTTAAAGTGTTCTTGGCAATGACAACCTCTTTGTCCTAAGCTAAATCTTCCACAGAAATATCATGTACTTCTTACCTTTGCATTGAGGTTCAGCTGAGCTCCAGTTTCCCATCGATGTGCAGAATATTGAATCTACTCCCACAAGTGTAAAGCCTGGATCGCATGTGTACTTTACAAATTCCTGATACCCATATTGTGTCTTCTTGGGACTAAAGGTTCCATTAGAAATTGAATGTGCACCTGGGCAGAGTAGCACTAAGAAACAAACAAAAGAAGATATTAAAATAATCACAGCAATTGAATTTATCAAACTTTTCTAGGATTTTAATTGGAAGTAATTGATGATCAAAATGTAAGTCAGAGTACAAAATAATTTCAGGCAAGGAAGGACAACTGGTGAACCAGCATCAGGGATATGAATGCATCAGACCTGGTCCATGCAACAATAGAAAATGATTCCCTGGTCTGATGATCACTTTTTCTTTTTCAGATGGATATCCTGGTGTGTGTGAGTCATTTACCTGGGTAAGAGATGATAGCAGGATGCACTATGGGAAGAAGGTAGGCTGGCAGAGGCAGTGTTATGCTTTGGGCAATGTTCTGCTGGGAACCCTGGGTCCTGGTATTCATGTGGATGTTACTTGCATCCTGCAACACCGCAAATATTGTCCAGGAATGATTTGAGGAACATGACAAATAGTTCAAGGTGTTGTTTTTCCTCCAAGTTCCTCAGATCTCAATTTAATTAAGCATCTGTGGGATGTGCTGGAACAACAAGTCAAATCCATGGAGATCCCATCTCACAACTTGCAGGACTTAAAGGATCTGCTGCCAGATACCTCGGGACAGAGGTCTTGTAGAGTCTATGCCTTGATACATCAGAGCTGTTTTGGAAGCACAAGGGGGACCTTCATGATATTAAGCAGATGGTTTTAATGGTGTGGTTAAAGTGTATCCAAGTGTGGATTGAAAGGTTTTTAATTTGGATGAATCAATTTGTTTATGGACCAACCCGATATTTGCACGTGTAGTATATAGTCCTCAATAGTACCTCATGCTTTATCTTAAAAAACAAAATATTCTCCTTTAAGTAGTAAGTAGTGCTTACCTTTGCAGTGTGCTTCATCTGAGCTCCAGGTTCCCGTTGCTGTACAGGATATTGAATCTGCTCCCACAAGTACAAAGCCTCGATCACATGTAAAGCTCACAGAGTCCTGATATATGTATTGTGTCTTTATGGGACCAAAGCTTCCATTAGAAATTGAATTTGGAACTGGACAGACTTGCACTAAGGAACAAAAATAAATACATATTTAAAAACAATCAGCATAAATTATTACACTTTATTTTCTAACATTGTGCAAACCGTTGATGATCCAATAGAATAAATTAAATTAGCATTTTTTTTAGAAAGGATATTCACTTTATTATTCTTGCTTTTTATTTTTTTGTTTGCTTACAATAGCATTTTCCAGTAGTACTGGATAGATTGGCACTAAGGAAAGATCAGGAATTAAATTCCTCATTACAAATGGAAAATAATATTTTATTTAAAAAAAATAAATGTGTTTTAGTCCTTAATATATAAGGCAGTCCTTACCTTTGCACTCAGGTTCAGCTGAGCTCCAGGTTCCTGCTTCTGTACAGGATATTGAATCTACTCCCACAAGTATAAATCCTGGATCACATGTGAAGTTCACAGAGTCCTGATACACATATTCTGCCTTCACTGGATCAAAACTTCCATTAGAAACTGAATTTAGGACTGGACACACTTGCACTATAGAACAAATAAAAATGTATTTTGAAATAATCAATGTACATTGTCTAAGATCTTGCAAGGAATAAGTGATCCAATATACTATTCACATTACAATATAACTTCAGATGTCACTAATGTTACAGAGAATCGTCATGTTGTGTAGTTTGTCTTCTTGGGATCAAAGCTGCCATTTGAAATTTAGGATTTTGAATTAGCCAGGTTTGCACTGGGGAAAAATCATTAGTTGAATCCATCATTGCAAATAGAAAAGTAATTATTTTCCTAAAAAAATAACTGTATACTAGCCCCTGCAATATTAGGCATTCCTTACCTTTGGAACTGGACAGATTTGCACTATGGAACAAATAATAATAGATTCCTAATATATAAAGCCTTATAAAGTCCTTACCTTTGCACGTAGGATCACCTGGACTCCAGTTTCCCGTTGCTGTACAGGTTATTGTATCTACTCCAACAAGTATAAAGCCTGGATCACATGTAAAGTTCACAGAGTCCTGGTATATGTATTGCGTCTTTAAGGGATCAAAGCTTCCATTAGAAACTGAATTTGGAACTGGACAGGATTCCACTAAAAACAAACATAAACATCTGGTTTATCTGTGTTGTAGTATTTGATGATTCAACACATTTACAAAGCACAGAATAATTTCAGTTTGCATACATTTTATAGAGTATTTTTTTTTACTTTGCAATCCTTACTTTTTTGTGTTTAGAACAATACTCACAAATATTGATGCCATACACCCCAAAACAATTCCCCCAGCAGTTTAAAAGAAAATGAGGGCAAACATTTAAAGAAAGTAGCATAAAAACATTTTTTTTTATCAGCTAGCTCAACACTTAACAAGAATAAAAAAATCTGGTTTGCGTTGTCATGTGTGCTGGGCGTTTTTTTTCTTCTATTTGTTTCATGACTCATTATTTTCATATTATGAAGTATGTGGGTGATTTAAACTATCATCTCTTTAACCTCCAGGTCACAACTTGAGGCCACGTTCTACTGACAGAATCACATGAAGATATTCAATCTTCCCACCAAACGATCACTCAGCTCCACCTTCTTGGGTACTTACTTTTTTGACATGTTACTTTACATTGTACTGATCAGTGGGTGGGAATATAAGGATCAAATTTCAGAATGTTTTAAAATATTTTGAAATTCATATGTATTCTATTTTATAAGGTAGTCCTGCAAATATTTTTATGTTTTGCTGACACTGACGAGCTCGGTGAGGGTGTTGTGAAAGCAATTTTGCTACAAAAAGCAAGCTTTTAAAGCAAAAACCTCATCCAATATCCTCACTGACAAATGCTATATTTATCGGCATCATATATAATTATCCACCTCAGTGTTAAAGGGACACTATAGGCACCCAGGCACTCGTGCTCATTTATGTGGTCTGGGTGAAGTGTACCATTACCCGTAACACTGCAAAGCTAATTATTGCCGTTTTTATAAAATGCAATAAATAGCCTTGTGGGTTAACTCCACCTCTAGTGGCTGTCTACCAACCAGACCGCGAGACCTTAAAAGAACCAAATGAATCAAATGTAAAACAGCAAGAAAGGTTTCAGCTAAGATCCAGGTAAATAGTCATCTGTATTGAACACTTCTTTCCACTGCCTTAAAGGGAATCTATAGTGCCAAGAGAACAAAGTATTTTTCCTGGCACTATGACTCACTATAATGCTCCCCTCCCTCCCTCCCCCTTCCTGTGGTGCAGAACAGGGCCGGACTGGGGATTCCAAAGCAGCCCTGGAAAAAAAAATCTATGCCAGCCCCATAAGTCATTGCGCCATATATTGTCGCATGTAATATGTAAGGCTATGTCTTGCCACCCTAGATGATTGATATATATATATATTGCTTTTTCCAATATAAAATATTGGTCCTTTCAGAGTAAAATTTTTAATTATACAGTAAGCATACTCACATGCAGACACAGACAATCTTACTGACACAAGCTGATTGATACACAGCCTCATAGACAAACAATCTCACTGATATACATAAGGTCATTGACATAAAAACACAAGCTCACTCAGTAGCAGGCACACACACACACACACAAGCAAGCCCACTCACTAGCAGGTGCGCACACACACACAGCTTAATGTAGTGGCTCTGGTGTCTATAGCCTGTCCCTGCAGGCTTTTCAATGTAAACACTGACTTTTTAGAGAAAAGGCAGTGTTTACATTGCTTCCTAGTGACAGACACTCAGACGGTCACTAGAGGTGCTTCCTGTGTCAGTGCGGATTGGCTGAGATCATCAAGCTTGATAATCTCAGCCGTAGAGGCAGGGCCAGTCGAGGGGAAACCAGCACGACATGGGGGAAAAAAAGGTGAGTAAAAACACACATACACACACACATACCATGACAGACACACACCATGACACAGACAGACTGTTACACAGACACACAAACACACACACACCGTGACACAGCCAGAAACACAGACACACCATGACAGAGACACACACACACACCATGACACAGAGACACACACATACCATGACAGACACATACCTTAAAAAAGACACACACTCCTTGACACACACACACCATAACACAGACAGACCGTGACACAGACACACACACACCGTGACACAGACACACATTACATGACACAGACAGACACACACACATCACGACACAGAGAGACCGTGACACAGACACACACCGTGACACAGACAGACACACCGTGACACAGACTGACACATATTACATGACACATATTACATGACACAGACAGACACACACACACACCATGACACAGACAGACCGTGACACAGACACACATTACATGACAGACACACACAATGACACAGACAGACACACACACCATGACAGACAGACGCAGATACCATGACAGACAGACATACACACCATAACACAGACGCACACACCATGACACAGATGCACACACCTTGACAGACAGAGACACACACACCATGACAGACAGATACACACACACCATGACACAGACAGACATACACACACACAATTACACAGACAGACACACACAATGACACAGACAGACACACACAATGACACAGACACACACACCATGACACAGACACACACACAAATCACACAGACAGACACACATACACTCACAGTGACATAATTTCTACCTGTGTGCTGGCATGGGTAGTTCTGATGGCGGTCGCAGGGTTTGCTGGCTGTGCTGGTGGCCGCAGGGGGAGCTGGCTGTTCTATCTCTCCTCCCCCTCCCCAGCACGCCACTTAATGAGACCGGGGCTTGAATATGAAGTCATATTCCAGCCCTGGTCTCATTAAGCGGCGCGCAGGGGAGGGGGAGCAGAGACAGAACAGCCAGCTCCCCCTGCGGTCGCCAAAGGAGCTCCCTCTGCGGCCGCAGGTGAGCCGGCCCCAGGTGCCGACGGCCCACCGGGAAATTTCCCGGTATCCCGGTGGGCCAGTCTGGCCCTGGTGCAGAAGAGGGGTATCTTCTATAGACTGAGCCTACAGAAACTGCTCCAGTTTGATGATTTCCTCAGAAAAGCTGCCACGCTCAGCACTTTTTTCATGGAAAAAGCTGCAGCTTTATTGTCCATACTCAAGAAGTCAAACATTTTATAACCAAACATATAAGCCATCATAAATTGTTTTTCAACTTATCTAATTTACATAGCAAGTTCACCATGTGGAATTCAATATATTGGTAAAACTATACATCAATTTCGCAGAAGCATCTTGCAACATGTCCATTCATTATGGCCCATCAAGATGCAACAATTTTGCACCACATTCACAACTTGCATGGCGGTGTTGCTTTACACCACACAGGGCCGGCACAACCATAATGCATCACATATGGCCACCTTAGGGTGCCCCGGCCCAGGGGCACAAATTTCCAGGTGACCATCAGGAAGGAAGCTCACAGTACTCCTCTCCTGCCTGTCACTTCTTGTAGTGTGGCCAAGCACCAGAACCTTGGCTACCCAGCGCTGAGTGTTTTTTTAGGCGTAGTGGGGCCTGCGAGGGAGCTCAGGTCAATATCATCAATGAACTAAAACAAAGGTTACATTTTAACATTCAATTTTTATTATTTGCACCTTTCCTAATTTTCTGGTTTTTCTAACCCTTTAAATTAAGTATAATATGTAAAATTATCAATAAAAATGAAAAAAAAAAATACAACACAATAGTGATTTTAATGTTAGTGTGTGCTTTAACTCAAAAAGTTAAATCACTTTCCAAAACAGCACTTACTCCTTACCATTGCACTCAGGTTCAGTTGAACTCCAGTTTCCCATTGCTGAGCATGATATTGTATCTACTCCCACAAGTATAAAGCCTGGATCGCATGCAAACAACACAGAGTCCTGGTATATGTATTGAGTTTTATTAGGATCAAAGCTTCCATGAGAAACTAAGTTTGGAACAGGGCAGACTTGCACTGACGAACAAACAAACAAACAAGTAAATAAATTAATAAATATAAAACCAGTTCAATTAGAATATCTATATTGTGAAATTGATGGTCAAACACATAGCGTAAAGTACACAATAATTTCAAGTTACAGTTGTAATTAAAACGATTCAACCCCTCTTAAAAATCAGGGTGATTGTCAAGATTTACAGACAATGATCAAATCAAACACAAACAATTTAAATTGCTCAACACAACCAATTACGTTTAGTTGCATTTTCAGTTGAATTCGGGGAAACCACTTGAAGCATTCGTTGTGTCGAACTATTTCACTTGCTTTTTTTTTATTTGCTCATTGCAAACAGCTGAATGTCCGTAAAATTCAGTGAAGGTTGAATAATTATGATTACAACTGTACATTCACTTGATAAATTTTTTTTGCTGCTTTTATCTGTTTTTGTTTTTTTAACATGTTCAGAACAACATTTTAAATATAGAAATGGCATGCTGGTTCGAGACACTTTTGAGATACAACCTTCAACACTAAAAAAAGTTGAAAATATGGCCAGCACTCAGGGAAGACAATATTCCAAATGATGAAGTGGTTAAGAAGCTATTTTCTTCGTTAGGTGACTGGTTTTTGTACTATGAGGTTCTCTTGTTGATTTTAAATATCTCCTCTCTAATTCTAAATATAGGGTCATTACCGTTACACTGAGGTTCTACTGAGCTCCAGTTCCCCATTGCTGTGCAGGATATTATATCTTCTCCCACAAGTATAAAGCCTAGGTCACACGTAAAGTTCACAGAGTCCTGGTATACGTATTCTGTCTTCATGGGATCAAAACTTCCATTAGAAATGGAACTTGGAACTGGACAGATTTTAACTATGGAACAAATGAAAATAAAAACAAGCAATGTAATGTCTAACTCTGTGCTTAAAGGTAGATCTACCACCAAAGTTTCATATAGTTCTAACCTTTGCACTGAGGTTCAGATGAACTCCAAGTTCCTGTTGCTGTACAGGATATCGAATCTGCTCCCTCAAGTATAAAGCCTGGATCACATGTAAAGTTCACAGAGTCCTGGTATATGTATTCTGATTTCATGTGATCAAATATTCCATTAGAAATGGAGTTTGGAACTGGACAGACTTGCACTGAGGAACACAAATAAATATATATTTAAAAACAATCAGCTTAATGAGTTCTCTTTATTTTCTAACATTGAGCAAACAGATGATGGTCCAATAGAATATATTAAATTTGCATTTTTTAGAAAGGATATTTACTTTGTTATTCTTCATTTTTATTTTTTGTTTGTTTAGAACAGCATTGGCAGGAAAGATCAGGAGTTGAAGTCACCTATACAAATGTCAAATAATATTTAATATAAAAAATTGTTTTAGCTCCTGATATATGTTTTAGCATACCTTTGCACGTAGGGTCACCTGAACTCCAGTTTCCTGTTGCTGTGCAGGATATTGAATCTACTCCTACAAGTAAATAGCCTGGATTACAGGTAAAGTTAAGTGAGTCCTGGTATATGTATTCTGTCTTCATGGGATCAAACCTTCCATTAGAAACTGAATTTGGAACTGGACAGACTTGCACTAAGGAACAAACAGAAATATATTTTGAAAACAAATCTGTGTGCAGTGTCTTTGGAAAGTAATAAGTAAAACGAAATGCCATTCAATTTCATGGAGAATTTTCATAATGTAATATTTTTTTAGCATGTTTAGAATGGCATTTACCAATATGCTAATACCATATTGGAGCAATTAACCCCAAAGGCAATATACAAATGGAAACATGGCCACCAATTCTGAAAGTGCTAGGAGACAACATTATTTCAAATCACACTGTATTTTTTTTAACAATTATTATTATTATTATTATTATTTAAAAAAAAAATTCTTTTGTTTTAATTATATTGTTTACAATGCTTAGCCAAGGTTCAAAATTAGAGGCAAATTTAACTAGCAAATTCTCCAAAAAAAGTCCAATCCTCTGAAAAACATAAATTGTTAAATGACTCCACTATCATATTCACCTACAATTTTTTTGTTGACAGCATCATATAGTGATCTTCACCTTACTTGTAATAGAATAAAAGTAGAGATAGGGCTCAATTTGATTTGCCATAATCTCAAGGATACTAGTAAGCGAAGGACAATTTTCCAGAATTCGAGAGATCCACATTCATTCTTCTTCTTTTATATACAGTGACTTCAGTTAATTGGATTTCTAAATAAAAAGCTAAATAATGATGCTGTATATAATGTTGTACATAATAACTTTATATACTCAGACATAATAACTTTATAGTGTGTATTTAGTGGTTTTACCAATAGAAAGGGGAGTTTTCCAAGCAGGACGGTTGGACAATATGTTTGTGCACCTAATTCCCATTATTCTGCAAGTGAGTATACTGGTCTTAAAGCATCAGTTCAAATGGAAAATGAATGGTTAATACTTCTCAGAAGTTACTGCATGACTTATCTCAAAAAGCTATATCTATCTCTTAAAGAGGAAAGCAGTCCTTACCTTTGCACTCAGGTACAGCTGAGCTCCAGTTTCCAGTTGTCATACAGGATATTGAATCTACTCCTACAAGTGTAAAACCCAGATCACATGTAAAGTTCACAGAGTCCTGATATATGTATTGTGTCTTCATGGGATCAAAGCTTCCATTAGAAATGGAATTTAGAACTGGACAGACTTGCACTAAGGAACAAAAATAAATGTATATGTGCATGTATTCAAAGTAAAGAATAATTAAAATTTGCATTATTTTTAGAGAGACTTTTTCACTTTGTTATGCTTAATTTATCTATCGTTTGTTTAATAAGAATAGCATTCTCAGGTATTTTCCAGTCACACTGGTGCCATGCACCCATGAGATACTAACCTCAACAGTGAAAAAAGTAACAAATAGGGCCAACTGTAAGAGAAACTGCAATGAAGTATCAGTAATTTTATGGTTTAAAATATGACTTCTATATTGCCAAATCTTGGTTACAACTGGAGGCCAAAAACTACACGGAACAAAATTGTAAACGCAACGCTTTTTTTTTTTTTTTTCACATTTTTTCATGAGCTGAACTCAAAGATCTAAGACTTTTTCTATGTAAACAAAAGGACTATTTCTCTCAAATATTGTTCACAAATCTGTCAAAATCTGTTAGTGAGCAGTTCTCCTTTGCCTAGATAATCCATCCACCTCTGGTGGAAATTCCTGCAATCTTGCATGCCAATTGCACGCTCGCTGAAAACTTGCAACATCTGTGGCATTGTGCTGTGTGATAAAACTGCACATTTTAGAATGGCCTTTTATTGTGGCCAGCCTAAGGCACACCTGTGCAATAATCATGCTGTCTAATCAGCATATTGATATGCCACACCTGTGAGGTGGATGGATTATCTCAGCAAAGGAGAAGTGCTCACTAACACAGATTTAGACAGATTTGTGGACAATATTTGACAGAAATAGGCCTTTTGAATACATAGAAAATGTCTTAGATATTTGAGTTCAGCTCATGAAAAATGGGGGCAAAAACAAAACTGTTGTGTTTATAATTTTGTTCAGTGTACTTGCAGGTCCATCTAAAAAATGGCATATATTCCAACAACTAAATTATGAATTACTCCAACATCATCTCTGCCTACACCAAATAGTACTGAGTATTATTTTGTGTGTCATGCAACTTCCACAATCAACAGTAAACACAGTTCTGAGTACCAGTATTGACAATTAATTTGTGCACCTATCGCCAATTAATCTTGAGTAAGTGCTGGGATAATTTAATCAGTACTAATATAAAACAAATAGCAATAATTTTTAAAATGTTATAAAACGTAATCTACCTCCTGAAATAATATGTAGTCCTTACCATTGCAATGAGGTTCTACTGAGCTCCAGTTTCCCGTTGCTGTGCAGGATATTGTATCTACTCCCACAAGTGTAGAGCCCTCATTACATGTATACTTTACAGAGTCCTGGTACATGTATTGTGTCTTTATGGGATCAAAGATTCCTTTAGAAACTGATTTTGGAACTGGACAGAGGACTAAAGAACGAAAAGAAATATACGTAGAAAAGCAATCAGTACAAATTGGTTATCTTTACATTCTAACATTTTGCAAACTGCTGATGATCCGAATAGACTAAATTAAATGTGCATTGTTTTTTAGGTCATTTTTACTTTGTTATTCTTTTTTTTTTTGGTTAGAATAACATTTTCCAGTATTTTTGCAGATACAGTGGTGAGCCACTAACTTAAACAGCATAGAAGTAGGACCAAAAAATGCAAATAAGACTCATTATTTCAGATCACTTAGTATTTTAGAAAAAACATTTGCTGTTTGCATTTGCATGACTGCCTGGCACAAAACTGTTTAACGTCTTCCAATTTCCAAGACGTTGCTACTAAAAAAAAGTCAGTCGCCCACAGCTCGCACTATTCTGTGAGGGACACATTTACTCTAATTGACTAATTGATACCCTGTGTAATCTCTCTGTTGAAAAGCAGCGATGATGAAGTGTCATAATTCCATGTTTACTACTTTGAAGGCTTAATGTCAGGTTTAAATCCTGTACTGAGAGTAAAACAATTGCATATCAGAGGTACACCCAATGCTTGATATCTAAGAGAAGAGACACACACATACGTTGTCTGTTAAAATTCTGGTTCATTCCGCGGTCGCACGAGTCTTTTATGCTACGTACATAAGAAATTGTGTACGTGCAAAACGGCATGTCCATTCTTCAAGGCCGTCTTTTCCTGAGAAACCAAACTTAATGAAGTTTCGATTTCTCGTGAAATAGAAAGCCACTGATTATTTATTTTCCCTTCTCCTCGTACTAGTTGATACAAGTGCACAGATACATTATTATAGCTACTGCATAGAAAATTAACTCTAAGTTACATTTTCTTCCATCCCTTAACACAGAAAAATTATTGCACTGAGCTGTATATTAATGCTTCATTTGATACTGCTGTTCAGATGAGAAAATCTAGTTCATTTTTTAAAAAATATATAAATGTAAAATAAACAGTTTTCTTGCGTTCGATGGTTATCATATGCACTAATAAATCAAGACTTTTTTTGGATACAAATATGGCTTCTACAAGGATAAAGTTCAGTTCACAATTGGAAGTTAAACTTTACTGGCAGTTTCAACAAAAAATCTCAGTTTTTCCAAAAATGTAATTAGAAAGTGACTTCAACATTATCTTTGCGATTTTTGTTTTTTTGGGGTGAGGGAATTTTTTTATGGAAAAGATCAATTTGGAGGACCATTTGGCAGGATCTTTGGGATCACTATAGACCTTTTTTTTTTTTTCAGAACTCTTCATTAATTTGAGTTTCTCAGCAATTAGCCAAGCCAGGTAGAGTTTTAGTATAAATTTAGGGAAATTTTAGGGATCTGGTAGATGAGTCTATCAATAGCTAATTAGACTATTTGACTTGAGAATGGATGAATAGCCGAAATTCAGACAAAAATGAGTTCCTCCAAAAAAGTATGTCCAAGTCTATTAGTTATCACATCTTATAATTACTTTTTTCTCTGAGGATGCATTTACTGATTACTATTTAATGTGATGCACAACCACAATCAGTAGAAAAGACAAATTACTGGTATCTCTAAAGCAAAGGTGCACGTGTTGCTATTTAATCTGGGGTTACATTTTACAATAGAAATGAAAAATGAATGGACCATGGATATGAAATTCTAAAACTAGTCCTTACCTTTGCACTGAGGTTCAGCCGAGCTCCAGGTTCCCGTTGCTGTGCAGGATATTGTATCTACTCCCACAAGTGTAAAGCCTGCATTACATGTATATTTCACAGAGTCCTGGTATATGTATTGTGCCTTCTTCAGATCAAAGGTTCCGTTAGAAATGGAATTTGGAACTGGACAGACTTGCACTGAAGAACAAACAAAAATATATATTTGAAACATTAAGTGCAAACTGGTTTGTATGGCAAGGTAATTAGCCATTTTTATTTATCGATATTGTCACACCCACAGTATGTAAGAAAATTTAAATGTTTACTTTTATACTAATATTCTACAGCCTGTGAGAATTGTGTAAAGGATACGCTATATTGTCTATAGCTTTTCATTTCACAAATATTTTTATGAAGGATGAATGAATAAGTGAAAAACCAAAATTGTGTAAACTCACATAGTATAACTTTTTAGGATTGTCTGCAAAGTAATCTATATACAAAATAGCTGTGTTTTGATACGTTTATATGCCAGCTATGTATCCCTTGTGTTAAATAAATGTTATACTTTTATTTTTTAAATAAAAAAGTGCTCTGTAGTAAAGGAGTTAAAGATCTTATAGATTAGTCAATAAATAACTGATTACCTTTTACTTGTGTAAATCACTTTATATTTGCAAAGTGACTACCAGTGTTGAAATCAGCAGTCCAAATAGAAAATGAACGGACAATATTTATCAAAATAGTTTTGCGAACTCTAACTCAAAAAGCAAACACCTTACCTTTACACTGAGCTTCAGCTGAGCTCCAGGTTCCCGTTGCGGTACAGGATATTGTATCTACTCCCACAAGTATAAAGCCTGCATTACATGTATATTTCACAGAGTCCTGGTATATGTATTGTGCCTTCTTCAGATCAAAGGTTCCATTAGAAACTGATTTTGGAACTGGACAGACTTGCACTAAGGGAGAAACAAAAATATATATTTGAAAATATAAGTGCAGACTGGTTTGTATTTATTTCCTAATTTGTTGCAACTAAAATGTGATCCCAAAAATAAATTAAGGTATAGAATAATTTCAGATTTCATTGATCATATAGAGAATTTTCTTGTTACAATCATTGAATCCCTGTTTTTTATGTGTTGGGTTTTTTAAACATGTTCAGAATGAAATTTGTTAATATGTTATTGCCACGCTGGTGAAACACGCCCCAAAGACAGTAGATCAAACGTTGTAAAAGTGGAAATTATGGCCAACTCTTGGCCAATGAAGAATGAGTCATGACATTACTTTGGTGGCACTTTTTTCTTTCTATTATGAATTGCTTTTATAATTATCTCCTCTACAATGAGATAATTGAATGAATTGTAGAAAGAATCAACTACAAATTCTCCTTAGTCCTAAGATCGTTTGACCAAATACATTATCAAATGTTTCCACCCTCATCCTCATATTGAAACATTTCTTTTATTTTTTTATTTTTTATCAGCATCACAATTTTTCATTTTCATCTCTCTTTCAATGGAATGAGCAAATAGATAGGGGTCAATTGGAACATTATTTGCAAGGATCTCTGAGTCTCCCGTTCTTTCTCTTTCTTTCTGCAGAGCCTTTAGCAACTTGGGTTCCTCAAGAACTAAAGAGCCAAGCAGGGATGTTTAACCCCTTGTGTTTAGACCCTGTATATAATAGTGTAAGATAAAGAACACTGTATCACTGTATACTGGCTAAACTTTTACATTACAAATATTTTATTTCACCAATATTTTTATAAACAAATAGGTACGTAGCTCCTCCATTAGGCCCTTGTCGACAGCATGCTACACGCCAAAATGCGAGTAGTGCCGTTTGTTTATTTAGTCATTTGTTTTGTTTTTCACATGCTATGGGTAGTACCTTTTGATTTGACTTTTGATTTATTTTGTCATAGTTCAGGGCTAGCAAGTTTAGGCAGATACTAGCAGATCTCGCTGCAGTGCTGAGGTAATTATGGTCCTTGTGCATGCTTCATTTATATAGTTTTTTTTTTCGTTTTTTTTTGAGGGGCTGTTTAACTTGTTTTTTTACTAGTCATTGATACCTTCATTTATTCATTTTGTTCCCTGGGTATGTTTGCACTTTAACTGTGACAAGCAAATACTCTTGTCTATGGCTACATTATGTAGGTAGCATTTCCTGGGTAGAACTATGTGTCACCATTTTATTATAGTTGCATTTCCCTTCAAAGGGTTTATTATCCAAATAGTGATTTTGGTGTCCACTGGGGCAGATATCTATATTGGACCTGCTCAGGTGATTAATTTGCAACCCCTCTTCTGTTTTTTTTAGGGAAAGGAGCTCAATTAATTTATCCTCCTTTCTCCCTTCTCTAACTTGCTCTTTCTTGAGCACCTTATTGGACCCTATTATTATTTATAAAATATTTTGACTTATAAAATATTTTACCAGGAAAGATACATTGAGATTTCTCTTGTTTTCAAGTATGTCCTGGGTCCACAAAACATTGCATTAATACAATAGGGTACAGTAAAATACAAAAACAGTATGGTGAAGAAATTACCGTTATTTTTTGTTATTTAACTTTTTTCCGTTCAGCAGTTGAAACTACCGAACACAGACCACCCCCCTGGCTCGTTAACTACAAAGAGAACAAGGAATTAGTGCTCTCCCTGTGTGGCCATCTTGTTTGCATGAAAAGAGGCAGCAGGACTTGGTCGTCGAGTGTCATGAACCAAAATCGGACACTCGACTTCCCGAACACCGGTCAAACCATACAAATGCCTGCTTCCTTTTCCCGACCAGCTAGGAGAGTGCTGTTCAATAGTTTTGTTCCCACAAACTAGGGGAACAAATGCTACTATGAGCAAGGGAGTACTGTTCGTGATTTTATTCGGTTTCGAGACTTTCCTAAATAGACCAACCGAACAACCTGAACTCATGGAACTGTTTCTAGGTGAGAGCATCATGTGCGGCCGGTCAAACTAAGAAATCCATGAAACTACCGAACCCCTGAACTGATCTGGGTGATTTTTGGATATGTTGGTCACCCAGATAAGGGCTATCAGGGGATATGACATTTATAGAGATGTTATGTATTTTAGGGGTGCTTTTGAAGTTTTGGAGAAAAATGTGTTTTTCTCCCTGGAGATAATTGAGTTATTACAGTATCTGACACAGTTATCTCCCAGGCAGAGAGGAGGGATTATGTGTTTACTGTGGGAAACCTATTGTGATTGGTGTACAACTTTGTATTGGAGTCCCCAACAAGGTCCATGTGGGAGTAACCCTTGCATGGGGACTTGCATAAAAGGCACCCATTAAAATCATTCCTGTTACATCCTTCATCTAGTTTCGGCTGATGTTTGGACGGCTGTCTACTTTACTGGGAGAATACACTTGGGAGACTGACATTCGTATCACTCAGGCTCAGGCAGTTTGGGAGGAAATAGGCGAATGGGTATCTACTATACCAGCGTTCGTTACAAATATTAATACACAACATTTACAAAATTTAACATAGAACAACATGTAGGAAAAATATAATCAACCATGACAGGTGCATTTTGTTATGAGATATGTGAAGAGGGATCTCTTAAAGGACTTTAGGCTTGGGAAGATTTGAAAGTGTGCGGGAGGTCATTCCATAATTGTGGTGCTCTGTAGGATAAGGAGGATCGAGGTGCTTTCTTTTTGTATTGACGTACACTAAATAAAGTGACGGTACTGGATTGGAGGTTATAGGAGGTGGGAACAGCCGAATGGAGCATTCTGCTCAGTTAGGGTGGGAGTTTCCCAGAAAAGCTTTTAAACATAAGGCTGGAAAGGTGAAGGGTGCGTCTGGATTCCAGCGACAGCCAGTTTAGTTCTTTTAGCATGTCACAATGGTGGGTCCTGTAATTACATTGTAGCACAAATCGGCAGAAAAACTTATACAATGTATTACGTTTATTAAAGGACCACTATAGGTACCCAGACCACTTCAGCTTAATGAAGTGGTCTGGGTGCCAGGTCCAGCTTGGGTTACCCTTTTTTCTATAAACATAGCAGTTTCACAGAAACTGCTATGTTTTTATTAGGGTTAATTCAGCCTCTAGTGGCTGTCTCATTGACAGCCGCTAGAGGCGCTTGCATGCTTCTCACAGTTATTTTCACAGTGAGAAGATGCCAGCGTCCATAGGAAAGCATTGAGAATGCTTTCCTATGGACTGGCTGAATGTGCACGCGGCTCTTGCCGCGCATGCACATTCAGCCGAGGAGGAGAGGAGGTGGAGAGCTCCCTGCCCTTCCTCACCCTAGAGCCCGGTGGGACCCTGAGGGTGGGGGCACCCTCAGGTCATTATTGTACCAGGAAAACAAGTATGCTTTCCTGGCACTATAGTGGTCCTTTAAGGTGGATTTGCGGTGCAGGTGCATATACTACATCCCCATAACCAATGATTGGCATCAGCATTTGCTGTACAATATTTTCCTTTACTGTAGGGCTTAGGCAGGATTTGTTTATGTACAGGGCACCTAGTTTGGGATAAAGTTTAGATGCAAGTTTTTCTATGTGGAGGCCAAAGATAGATTGGGGTCTAACAACATCAGCCTGTTTGTTCCTCCCTATCAATGAGATATAGATACATAGATAATATCTTTTGTTGTATGAGAGACTGACTCCTGATCACTTGCAAGGTTCCCTGTATCTATCTTGAGGGCCTTCTCTTGACATAATAATTAGAACATTATTAGCAACTAGTCATTCTATGTGTAGCTTTACCTTAGTTGGTTAATAAAAGTTAGGGTCTCCTGCCCCCAATTTAATACTGTTCTCTGGTATTCTTCTGACTTGAGGTCCCTGGGTTTGTTTTGTTTTATGAAAAGCAGCTATTACCTTTGCATTGAGGTTCAGTTGAGCTCCAGTTCCCCGTTGCTGTGCAGGATATTGAAACTACTCCCACAAGTGTAAAACCTGGATTACATGTGAAGGTCACAGAGTCCTGGTATATGAATTGTGCCTTTATGGGGCCAAAGCTTCCATTAGAAATGGAATTTGGACCTGGGCAGACTTGCACTAAAAACATAAATAAATATATATTTCAAAGGAATCAGTAAAAATTGGTTATCTTTATTAATAATGTGCAAACAGTTTATAATCAAATAGATTAAATTAAACTTGCATATTTTCTTAAAGGACTTTTTTACGCCGTTATTCTTGCTTTTTATTTTTTATTTGGTTACAGTAGCTACCTCGAGTAGTACCGGACGGATTTACACTGAGTAAACTTTAGGTGTTGGATTCATTATTACAAATGGAAAAGAATACTGAAAAAAAACGATGTTTTAACCCAAGAAAATATAATCTACTCCTTACCTTTCCACACTCCTGTTTATATGCAGACTATCAAATCTACTTCTACAAGTATAAAATATATTTTGAAACAATCAGTTCAAACTGGTTTGTTTATAATTTTGCAAGTAATAGGTGATCCCAAAAATAATTGAAAATACAGGATAATTTCAGGTTACTTTGATTTCATAGAGAATTCTCAGATTGCATATATTACATAGGGTAAATCCAGCTAAGGGAGACAAAAGTAGAATATAGTGCAACACTGTAGAACCCAAGTCGGGAGATATATATGTGCCAATGGATCATTCACACTTTGTATTTAAAGTATAGGCATTCAGGTGGTCTTTGAACGTCAACCTTCTCAATTATTGGTAATATGGGTCTCGATTATATGTAAGAATAAAGTATATTCCAATAAAGTGACTGTTAAAACAATTGTGTAGTACAAAAAGTTATTACTTACACAGAAGTTAAAAGCAGCTGGCATCAGGTAAAAAGGTGATATCAACACATTGAACTCATTCAACGCGTTTCATCCCTGTCGGGGACTTCCTCAGGAATTGGCACTTGTTCTTAACTGAAACCATTCTTGAGGAAGTCCCTGACAGGGATGAAACACGTTGAATGAGTTGATATCACCTTTTTACCTGATGCCAGCTGTTTTTAACTTCTGTGTTCCTAATACATTTTTGTACTACACAATTATTTTAACAGTCACCTTATTGCAATATACTTTATTCTTACATATAATCAAGACCCAGATTACCAAGAATTGAAAATTTGAATGAGTTGATATCACCATTTTACCTCATGCCAGCTGTTTTTAACTTCTGTGTAAGTAATACATTTTTGTACTAGACAATTGTTTTAACAGTCACTTTATTGGAATATACTTTATTCTTACATATAATCGAGACCCATATTACCAAGAATTGAGAAGATTGACGTTCAAAGACCATCTGAATGCCTATACTTTGAATTCAAAGTGTGAGTGACCCATATATATCTCCCTATTTGGGTTCTACAGTGTTGCACTATATTCTACTTTTGTCTGCCTTAGCTGGATTTACCCTATGTATTGTATGCACGTTGATTGAAGATTTGAGGAGATCTTCGGGTTAATCCTAAACTTAAAGGGAAGCTAAGCATTTACTCATTACCTTGTGAATTTAATTCACTCTATTCACCTACTAGTGCATTTAAAAATACAGTCACTTTATTATAATCCACTGTGATATAGTGGAAGATTTTTTGTATATTTTTTCACGTTAAAATTCTCAGATTGTTATCCTTCTGTTTACATGTTTGGAATGGCAGTTATTGTTATGTTGTTGATATGCTAGAGTAATACTCCCCAAACACACTTCATCAAACATTATAAAAGTGAAAAATGTGTCCAACTCTCCATAAAAGTACAAAGAGTAGATTTTATTCCAAACTACCTAGCAACAAAGACATTATTAACATTGTATTGGCTGCTCTTTTTTTATTATTATGAATCATTTTGTTAGTTTAAAATATCTCCTCTACAACGGTAAAGTAAGGGTCACATTTGGAAACTAATTCTCCTGAACAAACCCAATCCTTTGTGCAATTAAATAAGTAATTTACTATATCATATTATTTAGCTACAATCTTTTTTTATCAGCATCATATATTTTCTTAGTCTCACTTTCAATGGAATGTAAGAAGAGATAGGGGTCATTTTGGAAGACTCTTTGCCAGGATCTTTGAGTTCCCCGTTCTTTCTATTTCATATGTAGAGTCTTTAGTAATGCAATTTAGTTACTGTAGAAGTGAATCAGGAAACTTATATATAATATGTGTATAAGAATATTTCAGATGAGCCTAGAGTAGCTGATAAGGTTTTGCTAGCTTAAATATTATATATAGTAACTACTAGAATGCACAGTTACCTACCTATATACCAAATAATATTAACTTTGCCTTATTTTCACACCTTCAAACCCTTATTTCTAAAATAGATCTTCTCATATTTAAAGAGGTTTCATTGGAGTTTTAGATCTTTGTTTAGATGTTGCACAATATACTGTGTAAGTGCTGGCTTAGTTTAACAGCAAGCAGAGCTAATGGCAATTACTAAGAGGGTTATTCACTAACGCTTTTAATGTGGCTACTGTGTGACATTCACTTTTAATTCTCATTTTAGTAAATAACCCTGTATTTTCACAATGCATTCCAAAACCAGTCCTAACCTTTGCACTGAGGTACAACTGAGCTCCAAGTCCTCGCTGCTGTGCAGGATATTGAATGTCCTCCGACCAGCAAAAAGCCTGGATTACATGTAAACGTTACCAAGTCTTGGTATGCATATTGAGTCTTCTTGGGATTAAACGTCCCGTTAGTAATGACACTTGGGGGATTACAACCTATGGAAAAAAAAGTTTATATATTATTGCAGATTGTATTATCTCTTCTTATATGCAAACTTTTATATTTAATTGATTAGTCACGCAAACTGAAGAGCAAAGTAGGAATCTTTCACATGTGAGTGATTTAAGCAACTCATTCCTTTTTATATGGTTTAATGTTTTTATCTCTTGGTTCTTTGGGTTCTACTGAGTAATATTTAGTGTGTGGCATGAAGAGGCAGCTAGCAAATAGAGGCTTTGATCATGTATTGAAGACTTATTTCTGTTTACCGTAAAGTAGGTATAGTACTTAAAGACATTATTAATATATAAACGGAATGGTCAATAACTTAGAAAATGTTAGTACATCTTTTAACTCAATAAACTAAATACAACCCTAAAATAACATTTTGTTCTAACCTTTGCATTGAGGTTGTACTGTGTTCCAGTTTCCTGTTGCTGTGCAGCTTATTGAACTTTCTCCCACGAGGGTAAAACCTGTATTACATGTAAAGGTCACAGAGTCCATAAACGAGTATTGCGACTTCTTGGGACTGAAATTTCCATTAAAATCTGAATTTGGAACTGGACAGACTGGCACTAAGAAACAAAGAGAAATATGTAAAAACAATCAGTGCAAATTTTATTTTCTTTTATAATAATTTCCTGTTTCCTTAAGTTTTTCAATTAGTTTTTGATAAGGATCAAATCAAGTGTTTGATAATTTAGTGTATCTGCTCCTGTCCTGATTAGTAGATATGTGCGTGCACGTTTTTCCAAAGTAAATCACACTGGACACAAAGTTTTCAGGTTGGTGAAAGACCCAGGAATGTTTAATCAGGGGTCGGGGAGCCTGTTATAAAGCACAAATACATCACATGCATAATTACAGATAACAGAGAAAAATACAACAATAATTGGTTAGATGTTGGGTGGTTTATTCAGTGCACATCCTACTGGGTGTGCATGTTAGTATTATCATGAAATTCTCCCCCGGATTCCAGCTCCATCTTGGTTACACGATGGGAGGGGGTGACTCCCAGCGGCCATATTGAGTAGTCACTGAATAATACTGATCATGATTACATAGCGTAGATGGGCATTTTACTAAACTATTATTTTGTCCATAACAGTTTCACAATTTTTTAAAAAAATATTTAAAAATATTTTTAAAATAACATTTACCATTATTTTAGAATCCCACTGATGACACTCATTCTGGACAAACGACCTCCAACAGAATAGAAGAGCACTAAAATAAGTTCAGGTACTTAATAAGCAGAACTCATTGTTTCAGATCACAGAGCACCTGCCTTTATTTTATTATTTAATTTCCTTATGAAACTTGTTGTTTATTGCACACATTCAAGGACAGAATAATTGCAAGTTATAAATAGAGTTTTACGAATAACACCATAGATACGGCATATATAGTTGCACTCTCGGCATGTGTTACGCTATTTTTTCACTTGTTCTTATTTCTAAAGTTTTGAAAAGTTCAATAAAATGTATTTGAAATGAAAGATATATAATTTCACTATGTTTCTAGCTTTCAATGGATTTATTTGTAGACAAGAGATCTTTCCACAGTTTCTTAGTGAAATAAAAAAAAAACAAAGAAATGAAGCCTAACACTCACCACTTACGGTCTTTGACTCACTTATCCCCTCTTGGAATCCAAAACCGAAGATCTTGTAATATTTAGTGTGTGGCATGAAGAGGCAGCTAGCAAATAGAGGCTTTGATCATGTATTGAAGACTTATTTCTGTTTACCGTAAAGTAGGTATAGTACTTAAAGACATTATTAAAATATAAACGGAATGGTCAATAACTTTGACCATAACTTTGACCACTTTGACACACAGTGAAAAAGTCCCTTCTTGAATCATTTTTTGATGTTATATTCAACTTGAGGACCAAATGAGGATCCATAAACAAACCGACACAAACTGATATGTCATCACAAAGGTAGGGGTCCCTACCTGGTATGCTTTATTATTATTATTATGTTATTATTTATATAGCACCAACAAATTCCGCAGAGCTTTACAGTGTGTGGACGAACAAACATGTAGTTGTAACCAGAAAAGTTAGACACACAGGAACAGAGGGGTTGAGGGCCCTGCTCAATGAGCTTACATGCTAGAGGGAGTGGGGTAAAGTGACACAAAAGGTAAGGATAGTATTAGACTAATGACAGTTGCAAGAGAAGAATCAGTCGGGAGCTATTAAAGGACCACTATAGGCACCTATAGGCTCAATGAAATGGTCTGGGTGCAAGGCCCATCTAGTGTTAACCCTGCAGCTGTAAACATGTTTGTAAACAAGTTTACACTGGGGTTAATCCAGCCTCTAGTGGCTGTCTCATTTTCACAGTGAGAAGACGCTGCCGTCCATAGAAAAGCATTGAGAAATGCTTTCCTTTGACTGATTGAATGTGCGTGCGGCTCTTGCCGGAAGAGGGAGGAGAGTCCCCAGCCCCGAGGGAGCCTGGCGCTGGAGAAAGGTAAGTGTTTAACCCCTTAGCCCCTCTTGAGCCAAGCAGGAGGGGGCCACCCCTCCTCCTTTCTTGCCTTCCCTGTCTTTTCAATATAAAGAGTACCCTGGTATTGCTATGTCCCAGTCAATTTTCTCATTATACCATGTCTCAGTAACAGTGACTAAATCTACATTATCAGTTGCCATTATTGCCACAAGTTCACGGATCTTATTCCTTAAAGAGTGAGCATTTGTAGACATGACTCTAAGCTCATACTTTTTAACACACTTGCTATAGGCACCTTCTATCCTTGTTTTGGCGGGCAATTGGATTGATGTTTTATCACTCTTTTGCCCCCCCCTCCTAGTTTAAATACATCCTAGCAAAACCTCTAAACTGCTCACTGGGAACATTTGTTCCCTTTTGAGAAAGATGGAAACCATCTTTTTTTTTGTACAGTTTACTTCCATTCCAAACAGAGCTACCATGAGAAATGAAACCAAATCCTTGCTCCCGACACCATTCATCAAGCCACAAGTTAAAGTCCCTAATACGCATCCGCCTGTCGTTCTGAATGTTATGCACAGGCAGAACTTCAGAGAATGACAGTGTGGAAGCAACCTGCCATATATCTTTGGCAAAAACACAAAAAACTTCCTTTACCTCTGAAACTTCATTGCAAGCCAAGTCATTTGTCCCTAGATGGAAAATAAATCTAATTCACCTCCCTGCTTTGCTCGCTTAACAATATTACAAATACGTCTCCTGTCTCTGTGAGCAGTAGCTCCCGGAAGACAGCTCACAAGATCACTATTGTCCAGCTCCACACCTCTTATGATAGAATCCCCCAACAACAACTGCTTTCTATTAGGCCTCACCATAGTCTCCAAGCAGTCTCCATAATACCACTGCACTCGGTGCCCGAGTCTGTCTCCACAACTCCACTACACTTGTTACACATGGAAGGTAAAACTGAAGAGTGAGTTTAGAACTGTGCTTTGTGTTATATATATATATATATATATATATATATATATTGATATATTTTTGATATATGATATGATTTGTTTTTTTAATGTGTTCAAAAAGTTATTAGAAAATGTTATCCAAAAAGATGAAATCATTTGTAAAGTTTATCCAACTATATTAAATGAAGGCCTATGTCTGAAGGGTAAATCTTACCTTTGTGTCAATTCTTGAAGGGTGAAAAAAAAATATTTTTTTTATACTTACTTGAGGGTACAGATGGTGTACATTTATTGGTATTGCAACATGTGGTAGATATCACTCCTCTTTCAGTAGCATTTGTATATTCCACAATTGTGTCACACTCACTTGTTTGAGCACAGTACTTTATGAACCTATTGAAGTATTGATTATCTATAAAATATTAGAAAAATGTATTAAATAATTTACAGTTAATATAGCATATAACATGAAGGATGAACGACAGTGTTAGTTAAACAAATAATTTCTATTCTATTACAAGTTGTAAAATGCTCAATAACTTACATTATTTTCCTTCCATTGGTATAGTCAACAATAGCATATTATGTCTATTGAACATAACAGTGTCGGTATAGTCGAAGACCTTTGTAATCAGTGTAATTCAAAAATGTACATAGCATCACTTGAAATAGGATGGCACTTTAACACACTTAGCCTATCAAAACCATAGAAAACTAAACAATTTCCAAAAATGTATACTTATCGTGTTTTGAAAAAAAACTATTACATTGAAGTTGTGATTCTTCAAGCACAAATCAGTCATAAAGTTCAATAGCAAAGCAGTAAAAAATATGATTTCTAAGTCATAGATTGTCCGTGTAGTGTTCATAAGAGCTAGGGAACCGGTCTAAGGTATGCACTATAGCAAAACACAGAAAGGGCAGTTTTTGTTGCACATTACATATTAAATATATTGTGCATTTGTATATATAAATGTATCCATTCATAAAAATATATGCATACAAATACATGTGCTTTTTGTACATGATATCTAGGAGTGAATGTTTGGGGACATGAGAAAAGCAAGAAATATAGAGGAGAGGGAATGACTGAGAGGAGAGGACTGCAGTGGGTAGGAGTGTAGTGGGGAGTAGAGAAGAGGGGGCAGAATGGAGAAGAGTGGAGTGAGGAGATTAGGAGAAGGAGTACAGCGGGTAAGAGTCAGTAGACGTAGAGGAGAAGGAGAGGTAAGAGAAGCAGAAAATGGGTTTACAGGAATAGAGTACAGGAGGGAGAATAGAGAAATAAAATGGAGGCCAATCACTAACACTAAAAGACCAGTTAGGCAGCAATGATGGCACCCAATGATTGCTAGCATGGAACATTTACCTCCGAAGTGTGCTGCCATCTGCAAAAAGTTCTTGTTTTAAAATATGTATATGATGGGACTTGGCAGCAACCTACAATGCTACCTGGTAACCCACTATCACATAAGCAGTAAACTCAAAGTCCCCATTATGAGAACTTCCATGGATTTTAAAATTTCAACTGTACCCTGCCCTAGAATCTACTGCTATATTTACCCCATGAACAGTGGCGTAAATACTGCAGTTGCAGCTAGGACTGGGCCCATCACTCTAGGCACCGCACACTGAGGGGCCCATCGGGTGGACCGTGCTCTTAGAGCCACCCGATGCAATGTATTTTCTGGAACCCAGTATGCACTGTGGTGCTCCAAGAGCCCCCTGTCATGATGTCAGCTTGGGAGGAAGTGATCTGTCACGTCCTCCCAGCTAACAGAGCTGCATGGTTGGAGGAGGAGGAGAGACTTGCAAGGGAGGAGAAGGACAGGAGAGGTCAGAGTGGGAGCTCTGACTCCTGTCAGTCTGAGCCAGCTACTAGACCCAAGGGAAATCACCCTCCTGCACCTATAAGGTAGAAAACAGGAGGTACAGTTTGCATGTATCTGTATGTGTGTCTGTGTATCCGCACATGTGTCAGTACATGTGCCAGTGTTTGTATCCATAGGAGTGTCATTCTGTGTATCTGAATGTGTGTCATTCTGTGTGGCTATGTATCTGCATGTGTGTCAGTGTGTGTATCATTCTGTGTGTCTGTATCCATATGTGTGCCTGTATATCAGTATGTGTGTCCATGTATATATCTGTTATATGGTATGTATATGTCAGTGTGTGTTTATCTGCATGTGTATGTGTATGCACCTGTGTGTCTGTGTATCTGTCACCCCCACACACACAGTCACCCGTCTTCACCCTGCCACACTCACAATAACTCAGCCAATCCTGTCATTCACCTATGCCATACTGACCTCTCATCGCTCTGCCATACTCACCCTATTACACTCACCTTGTGCAATTTTTCGTACGCCTCTGCTTATGTATACATAGTTCACTGCTGTCATGGCACAACCCGAGCCCTGCAGACAGGGCTCGGGCTGACCCACCTGCAGGCCTTTTCCAATTAGGGTTAGCTGCATCTAATTAGCAGGCTGTAAAAGCCAGCCCTGCCTGAAACCTAGCATCTGGTCATTTTGCCTGTTTGGTGTTTCCTGCTGGATCTCTGCTTTGCTACTGACTGATTTCCTGAACTCTGTTTTCTGCCTGCTTTACTGACTATGTTACTCTGCTGCCAGCCCTGACTTCTGCTTCTCATCTGACCCTGCCTTTGGATTTCCCCTTAATCTGTACTG
This sequence comes from Pelobates cultripes, assembly GCA_933207985.1. Taxonomy (NCBI): domain Eukaryota; kingdom Metazoa; phylum Chordata; class Amphibia; order Anura; family Pelobatidae; genus Pelobates; species Pelobates cultripes. Next base: position 13,888,374 of record OW240921.1, read on the forward strand.
CGCTTTTGGTTTTTGCCTCCTTCCCTGTGTGTTGCTTAGTTCTTCCCTGTGTGTTGCTTAGATGTGATGGTTTTTTAAGTTTCCTTTTTTCTTTTTTGGGGAACTCAAACCCTACATTAAAGGTGTTTTATTTATATATGTGCATACCCATAGATTCCTTTTCCTGTTCGGTACTCCCTTAGCTCATTTTGCTAGGGACTACCTACAATCCTAATTTTTGTTAATACTACAAGGGTTACCCCTTATATAAGGTTCTATGGACACACTATAGATTCCGATCATAAGGAATCTTACACTTTTTTGCCGTACTAAAGAACTAAGAAAATACATTTTCTTTTCACATCTACCATTTTAGATTTTTATTCCTGGTTTTGTGAATTGTAAAAGGGTGTCTTGGAAAATTAGGACAATTAGTAAGGTACCTTTCCCAATTACTTATTTTATTTGTCACATTTTAATCAGTTCATCCTCAACATTTTTATTTTCATCCACAACATTTTCATCACTGAAAAATCTTCTATGTCACTTGAATCTTAATTACTGGGGTTATAATCATCTTCATCATTAAAATCATACTCAGAATCACTCTGGTCTAATATTCTGGCCAATTCTTCCTCAGATAAAATTTTTGGTACATCATTTTTTTGAATTTCGCACACGGTAGTGCTGGCCCTAAATAGTGTCCAAGCTCAATACTCTATGACCATAGCTGACGTTTTTTTTTTCACTGAACTATTAGTTGTTCTAAATTTAAATTGAAAGCAAAATGCAAGTCAAAATAGCAAACATATAACTAAAGCTGGACTGAAGAATTTAATTTCCATTTTGTCTGTTTTTACCTAAATTGTGTAAATTGAATTTCAGTTTAGTATAATTCAAAACCCGACTATCATACTGTATGGCTGTGCTTCACAGTTTGTGTACTACTGTGATGTTATAAAAAAACAGTAGTAGCATTACATTAATTTGTTCATCCGACTTTTGTAATAGCACAACATTTTTACATGCCAAATTGCTCCAATATTATGCATGTATTTGTCTAAATTAGAATGAAAATCTAAACAAAAATTCAGGAAATAATTTTTTGACTGCCCTCTGGTCTTATATTGACACACAATGTGTACTATATAGCAAAAAATATATATATCAAACTTTCATTCATGTGGTTGCTTTGTCAGGATTCATTTTGGGTCGTTTTATCCGTATTTTGCCCATGAAATAGTTTCAGACAAAATTATACCTGTCCTTACTCTTCCCTCTCTCCTTCCTTCCCCCTTCCTGGCTTCCTTCTTCCTTAATTTTCCTTCTCACAAATAGTTGGGGTTTTTAAAGTCGAAATCACAAAATGTATCACACAGATGCACATGTCTAATATGTACTATATGTATATGGTAAAGGTTTTTTTTTTTATATATTACATCAGATAGCACAATTGTTATGCAATTAAATTGCATTAACAAGATTTCTTTAAAAAAATTAAGTGGAGGGCAAACTAATCACCAAAATTACTATTATTCAGGTGTCAGGTGTTTACTTAATCCTTTTGTATTGTTAGTATTATTCATGTGTCAGTTGTATACTTAATCCATGTCAAAATGTTAGTATGATCTGGTATGTACTTAATCCTAGTCATTTTCAATAATTATATTGTATTAGAGTTTCTATAGCAATTAAATTATTATTAGTGCAAGACATAAGCATGTTACGAATATGACTTGATGAAGTGCCATGTATAGTCGGTAATTTGTTCCCTTTCAGAACCTGTAGAAAGACCTCCTGCGTGAAAAATGAAACAGTTGTATTCCGCTTGGAAGCCTGTGCTGGTTACTAGGGGTAGCAACCCACAACAGCGGAAATTTTCTAGGTGAATAGGTTGAGTACTTCAAATCATGACAATTCCCTGCTTGCCCACCCACCCCTACCGGTGCTTTTATACCCAATATGGGTTAGAGGAACACATACAGACCCCAAACATTGTATGCAATTACTGCAAGAGGAAGTGTGTCTTTTAGCTACATGCCACCACCATCAAAAAATACAAAAGGAAAAGTGTCAAACAGACCATGGTATTTGAAAGCATTCAATTTATTGAGGTCTTATAGAAATGATGGAACTAGGATCACTAGCATCCACAGGCAGAGCCGAATTTGCCACAAGGCCACTGAGGCCAAGGCCTCAGGGCAGCAGGCATGAGTGGGGATCAAAGATCTCCCTTACTGGCCTACTGGGAAGTCTTTTCAGCTATACATGATCTTCCTCACCAGCCCTGATCTATTGCATTAGAGCATTTCCGTGAGTTACCACAGCAATGCTCTGATATTTTTCCTGTGGGTGCTGACAGCAACATCTCCCACCGGACCACCAGGGATCAGGATTGCCCATCGCTGGTCCTAAGTAAGCCTCAGGCAATGGAGTTTATTCCGTTTATTGATGTATTTATTTTTATTTTTATTAAAAATAGTTCTGTTTTGTTTTTTACCCCCTATAACGCCCCCCAGCATGTATCGCCCCCACTATCTCCAGAAACAAGCAACACCACAATTAGCCTACGCTCGCACAAGTAACCCCACAAGCAGCATCTTCATAAACATGCAACATCACAAGCAGCTTTCCTCCACAAACACAACACCATGAGCAACCTTCATGCTTTTATCCAAGCACCCCCTTCCAGCACTTATCATCCAACCACTCACCTACTTACATTCACCATACCATCACACCCCAAACTAGTCAGATTATTGCATTTATATATTTTGAGAAGGGGGTGCATTGAAAAAACTGGTCTTTGGGCAGCAAGGAGTGTGAAGCCGAACTAGAGTTTAAAATAGACAATGTATTGTGTCAAATGAGATGTACGCAAGCCACAATTATTCTACTCGATTTACCTTTAGTAAATCTCTGAAATGCAAATGAGGAGGTAGTTTGGTGATTTTCCCTGGATTATCACTGGATTAACCTTGTTATTGATGTCTGAGAAGTGATATATGTAAGAACAAGAAAAACGTAATAAACTGTAAAATGTGAGCATACAATTATAAAATTATAAATGCTCTTCTTTGTTTTAAAGTTCCATTTTGCATGTTTCTAACTTACTTTTCATATACTTAGTGTACTGGGATCCACATACAGTTCCTTTGCAGTCTACAGTTGTTCCACTGCACATAAACGGTGATGGACCCAAGCAGTTTGTGCACATGACAGAAAAACCTAAAGAAAGTAAACATGCCATAAAAAGGTTAAAACCAAGACTGTTTTACTATTAATATGTACAGAACATTGCTGCAGGATTGGGGCACAGATGGGAAAAATAAAGAGACAGAAGACTGATGATAGTTATGATAATAGCAAACCATGTACTATCGGAAAATAATGACATAATAATTTAGAAGTGGTTGCAGAACCCCAAGGTGGCATTATTCATACATGCTGCACTTTCATGTATGTATAAGGCTAGACATCATGTTTTCAGGCATGGATGAGGCCAGTTAGCATTGTCCTCCCAAGAGTAAGTTGTCTTTATTTGAGGTTTTATCTTGTGTAATGAATTAACTAGAGTTCACCATTAAGTAGCTATTTCCCTCTGGAAACTGTTATATCAGCATTCTTACAATATATGCATCATTGAGTGCAGCCCTGTTGGTATATATATATTAGACTGGTGTAAAGTCATGAAATTCAGTTTGATTTGATTATATTTTAACAGGCTTTTGTTATACCTTCCACCATAGGAAATTGAGCAACTTCGGGTCTTTGTTTTGACTAGGTCACATTACACATCTAGATGTGTATGTCTATAGTGCTATTGATTTATTGATTGTGATACTAAAGCTTATCGTCTTATATTATATAGTACAGCACAGGTAGGTAAGCTTCGGCACTTCAGATGTTGTGGGAAGGTTGTCTACCCCTGTGCTAGAGAAGAATGCATAATTTGTTTACAGTATGGTTCATATATATATATATATATATATATATAATATATATATAAACCCTCATTATTTTTGCCTAGATTAGGTGTTTTTTAAAAAACAAATAAAATCTTTCAACATTGAAGTTGCTGTTTAGTGGATAGGTGAGTGCGCTGGATCTTGTGTATTGTATTATTTGGCCCCCAGCAGCACCCCCATTTATGCATGTTCAGGTGAGTGCAGCCAACCCCCTCTTGTTTCATATATTTATATTTGGGAGTCCAGCCAACTCCTTGGTTTTGCACCCCTCCCTGTCACAGGTGCCTCATATAGGGGCCTTATTTAGCCTTGTACTGCAGAGAGCCCCAGATGGAATTTTTTCTGTAAGTATCTCATGACGCAGACATTAGGCTGTTAAGAGTAGGACCTGCCAAAGATGGGGTACATTGACGTTGTGGCAGACTTATGCCATGATCATATACTGTAACTAAACCCCCATTATTTTTGTCTAGATTAGGTGTTTTTATAAAAACAAATAAAATCTTTCAACATTGAAGTTGCTGTTTAGTGGATAGGTGAGTGCGTTGGATCTTGTGTATTGTATATATATATATATAATAAAAAATTTTCTGTTGATAGTTTTTCTTTTTATCTTTATGAATAAACACATTATGGTGTTTTGTTTCAATTTCATTCAGTTAAAGAAATTAATAGAAATGAAATATGTATAAAGAAATGAATACACCTAGATTGTATCACATTTCTGTTTCAGATCTATATAGAATCAATATTTTTTAATCCAATTTAGATTTTCCTATCAGAATTAACAAAGAAGCTTCCAAGGGGGTGACTACGATAATGAGAATGGTTTAACTATGCGCGATCTCAACACATAATTGCTAATACATGCAATTATACAATAAGAGTATTTATCTGTATAAGAAAAGACCCTGGCTTGGAAAGTAATTAAAAAGTCAAGCGTGTGACACAGACATTCAAATATAATTGCAGGTGACAACATTTGTGTTTGTATTAAAAGAGGAGAGAAATGTGATCCTTTTTTCTATTATATTGGGCTTTTGTTCCTGTGTCCACCGTAGGAGATCCAGAATAATTTTGACTCCTTCAGGTCTTTGTAAAGCCTAGGTCAGATTACACATACCTGCCTCTCTATAGTGCGGTACATTTATTGATTTTGATTCGAAAACTGATTGGATTAACAAACATTTTAATGATTTCATTTACTTGCAAAATAGGTGGTGGAAGGCAATTGTTTTATTTTTGTTTTCAATATAGTTTTACTATGTCAATCTTTCAATTAATAGTTATTCTCTATTCCTATTATTGTATTTTTTTTGTATTTACACATTATGCAGTTTTGTTTATATGTCATTTTGCCAGTTAGCTTTATTTTACTGAATTAATAATTCTAACAGTATAATACAGTTTCAGGAGCAGATTTAATGACTAATTGATTCTTCATAGTAGCTTAACGTTTATTTAAGTTTCTACAATAGTAATGTCCTACAACATGTAGGTATATGTACAAAAATAATTTCAAGTAATACTAAAAATAATAATAATAATAGGTTTGCTTTGTGTGCAGTATATAAAAGCCAAATTGCCTTTTATAAATTTTCTGAATGCAATTCTTTGAATTGTGTGTACAATATAGTTCTTATACGTCAATATTTCAATTAATAGTTATTCTCGATCTCTATTTTTTTTGTGGCTTTACATATTAGTTATGTTTATATTGTTTATATAATTTTTGCTTCTAATTCTAACCACGTGACAGATTATCAGGACCAGGATAGTATGCTCAGGTGGTCAATTTAATTCCCTACATACATACAGAGAAAATATACTGAGTGCATTTTAAATGTGATGCAAACATTTATTTATTTTTACTAAACTAAGTTAATGTAAAACAAAACAGTGTAAATTAATATATAATGCAGATTTAACATTCCACTCCATGTGTTATGTTTATATGAAAAATATAGGGAGAATTTGATTTCTATATTCAATATTTATGATGTTAAAAGGACACTGTAGGTGCCAATACAACTTAAATACATTTAATATATTTGGGGCTTATAAATAGTCTGTATTTTTTGTAGCTTTTTTTTGTAGCTTTTATATCTTTGTAGTTTCTGGAAAAAAAAATATTTCATGCTAGGAACTTTTAGTCTAATGTTGCGTGATGATAACCAAACTTGGTCCCCCACTTGGTAAACTGGGTTGACACGCCACCGTTTATCAGCATGGAATTTAAAGAAAGCACCCGCAGTTGTGTCATGGGTAGCGTTATTCCTGGCATATTCGGCCCAGGGCAACAAATCAGCCCAGTTAGACTGAATACTGTTCACAAGGCAACGTAAATACAGCTCAAGCAATTGGTTAGCTCTTTCAGTGCACCATTGGTCTGGGGATGGTAAGCAGAGGAAAAAGACAAGTTAATGCCCAACTGTTTACTGAATACCCTTCAGAACCTTGATACAAATTAGGAACACCTCTTTCCTGTCATGTAATATAATAAACAATTTATCTAGATGTTTATTGCAAGGTGCCTGGGACTGAGCCGCCATGATAGCACAAAGCAATGGTGATGACAAGGAAAGGACCGTGGATGCTATGATACATTCAGGGGGAACAATGGGTGACGTCTCTTGTTCTAGTTCTGACTTTTTATCAGATTGCCTAGATAAGGCGTCCGCTTTAACATTTTTAGGACCAGGTCTGTAAGTAATAATAAAGTTAAAGCGTGACAAGAATAGAGACCACATAGCTTGTCTAGAAGACAGATGTTTGGCATCACCAATATAGGCCAGGTTCTTGTGATCGGTTATGATCTTTGGAACAGTCCAAAAGATGTCACCATTCCTTGAGTGCCGATATAATGGCCAACAGTTCTATTTTATCTATGTCATAATTACACTCAGCTGGAGACAACTTTCTGGAGAAGTAACCACAAGGATGCAAAGGGGTATCCTGACTCTCTCTCTGGGAAAGAACAGCCCTGACCCCTGTTTCAGAGGCATCAACTTCAAGTATGAAAGATTTGCTGGTGTCAGGATGTATCAATATGTCTGCAGAAGCAAACCATTTTTTGAGAAGTTCTAAAACTTCTTTTCCTTCCCCCTTCCATGTCATATTGGTGATGGGGGCAATTACTGAAGATAAACCTTTTATGAATCTCCTGTAATAATTGGCAAAACCAATGAACCTCTGAATGACCTTTAACCCGTTGTTAGTCCAGTCTACCTCAGAAGCCAAGGTGCAAAATTCTATGGCATAAACCTAATGGTTCAAACCTTAATTTCAATTCTGCAAGGAATTCCTGGTAATTGTATGCAATGCTCCTATTACTCTGCCATAACGGATTGGCCCAAGTTAAGGCTCTACCTTTAAGTTGATTCATTAGGTAACCAATCTTAGGTCTGTCTGAGGGAAAAGATCCTGGTGAGGCCTCAAAATGATACTCAATTTGGTTCAGAAATCCCTGGTATTCTTGAATATTCCAATCAAAATGCGGAGGAGGATATAGGGAGATAGTAGGTGGAGGTTCATTAGGCGAAAGAGACATGGTCGGAGAAGCCTCAGGTTGTAAGTGCGCTGTTCGGGTACTGAAAGCTTAGGCAAACTGATCTATACAGTGATCATGGTCCTCTAGCTTTGTCTCGCAAACTGCTATGTACTGACATGATTCCAGGATCTATGGCCCTGTCGTAATGTCAGGATTACTAATTGATCCAGCACGTAAAATTTTATCACACCTAGGACTACAGATAACATCTAACTGGACATTTGAATGGCCGGACTTAACGTCTCCAGGAATAGTCAGAATACTAGCCGATGTCAGGGATACAGAATCAGACACAACAAGGAGAGAAAAGCCATAAATCAGGGAAGTCAGAACAAAGCCAAAGTCAAATACCAAAATATCAAGATCAGGAACGCACTCTAGGATTACCATCATGCATAAACCACAACAGGGCAAAGAGAGAATGTAAAAATTAGTTTAAATAACCCTGCTGTTTTTCCAATTGGTTGTAACCGGCCTTTGACCCCAAAAAGTGGGCGCACGTGATGTCACACGCACGCTGACGTCGTTATCAATGTGGCCGGCCATGGGGCTATAAAGTGACATAGATCCGCAGCGGCCGGCATCCCTAGACATGTTGGGTTTATCAGGGATCAGGGCGCATGGTTGCAGATGGGCACAACTATTCCTGTCAGGATGGTAAATACCATCATAAACATTTCTATGTGTGGATGAATCCGTTACACTTATCAGTGTATGTACACAGCTCAGTCCCTGAGAAACCCTGCTATATTGTTTATGCCATGGTCCTACATGATTTGCAGAACTGCAGCAGACACAGAAAGCAATATAGAAGTAGACTAGCCACCTATGCATTCTGAAACCAGAAGGAAGCATAAATTAGCTCTTATTACATACACTAAATAACTGCTGTCCTTGCCACCACCATCTTCTCTCTACATCTCCTAGTAGCCTCAATTGTATCACTGTCATAACAGCATCCCATTTGCATATGGAATGATGTACTGTGAGCAAGGAATTGAAATTGAATTGGGTCAAATTAAAAAAAAATGTGAGGCTAAAATAGAAACCCTATGATACAGCACTCGAGAAGTGGATATTGTTGATATATTGTCCATTCTGCTATATTGGTCTAAATTTCAAAATTTGTTACAATTCACTAGAATCAGATGTTCAGTGAATGAAGCCCATCAATTATGAAATATTACACCTAAGAACACAATGTATTTATATAGCTCTTTGTGCTGACATCACTAAATGTGTACATTGTGTGGCATTGCAGGTGATTTGCAACATTTAGATCAAACTCACTCTTCCAGAAGAAATTCTCCAGCATTTTTTTCCAGTTAAATATCATGGTCTAAAATCTAAATTTTGTTTGCAATTCAATATTTTTGGCTTGTTTAAGTGATACTTGGGAAAATCACTTTTATTCATGGTACATTAAAACTATGGCCTGTCAAAAAGGAAATGGCTTAAATATGATGTATCAATAACAGATGTAAATTATAATTTAAGACATATTTTTTGTTGTGCATGTGATATTGCACTAATGTTCCGTTAACACTTTGTTACATAATAACCAATAAGAAAAAACTATTAAAGAGAACAGATTTCATTATATTCTAATGATTGCATATTTTACCTAAACACATTGTTTAGACACAATATCACAAATAACTGGAAATGGGCAAAATACATTTGCTGATTAAAAATAAAGAGAGCACTCAATGGATTTTCCATCTTGATAAAGACCTCCGGGTCGAAACGTTGATTATTTAAAAACAACACAACTTTATTTTTTGGGAAAATCCATTGAGTGACCTCTTTATTCCTATTTGCTATATCATCTTCGCCGTGCAGCACCGTGGTTTATTGGATTGTTACCCCATTAAAGGTAGAGTGCCAGATCTTCTTTTTGTTTATTATAAATATGTATCCGTTAAGACATTGATAGCTCTATTAATGATTGACATATAATAACATCAGAAAAAGAAACATAATCAGTATTATTACAATATTTTACCTGTTGTCGCTATACTTGAGAAAATAACCAAAAACCCAATGGGAGATTTCATTGTTAAATTGTTCTCCTTTGAATGAGTTAGTGTAAATGGAAAGCTAACGTCTAGCCCTGAAACTGGTTTATATATGAAATATGTTGGGTACATGGGTTGGAAAAAGGAGATGAGTAACTTAGTAACTTAGATTTAACAAAGACTCACTTTCTTGTTGATCCAGGTGACTATGGAAATATTTGATATATGACCCTTTGTGGTTCTAGTGTAAAAGATATGAACACGAACATAAGGTCATATTGTATTTTGCATAATGATTTCTACCTCTAAGGGGGTATGTGGAATGTGTTTTTTTTTTTTTAAATAAAACAGTAATCTGGTGGTGACTATATTAGAGATGCGATGTTGGTTTGTGGGTATGCACCCTAAGATAAGGTAATCAGTAATATAAAATCTATGTATTTTATTCACCTCTTAGGTTGGCATTAAAATCCCAACGCATAAAAAAAATAGTGTGACTATACTAGGAATAAAGTGCCTCGAATGGTTCGAACATCAAACTTGACAGCCACTACCTGCATGTTTGGTTTTACAACTTTATTGAAAATTATTTGGATAAAGTAATAAAATGAAATGAGTAGCTAGTGGCTGTCAACTTTGTTGTTTGAACTATTGGAGGCACTTTATTCCAAGTATGGTCACACTATATGGTTATGTGTTGGGATTTCTATAGCCCTAAGTGATGAATAAAATACATAGATTTTATATTTACGGCTGTTCATGTTTACCTTGTGTATTGACCTGTAACTGATCTCACCCTTTGGAACTCTAGAACAGTGAGTACTTATATGGTGCACATGTTTTGAACAAGGCTACTAAACAGTGATTTTACTAGCATGCTGAATGTTTGTTTAACTAAGGTTTAAGGTGTTTTGTTTTGGTTTTGTTTTGTTTTTAGAATTTATGCACCATAGGATGTCCAACTAATTACCACAAGAAACCACAAACCATGATAAATGACCACAATCCTGCCTTGTTTAGTGCCAAACATAATGGCAAGCTAACAGATCTTCCTCACAGATCTTCCACAATTTTCCTCACTGTTCATCACAAAGTAACATAAAGGACTGCAAACTACTATGGTGGAAGATGAGCTGATGAGCCTGAGAATGCTCTTCCCTTTCTTCAGTCCCTCTCCTGGCATGTCATTAATGGGAGAGGTGCCATATAAATTAGGGTATGCGATGGGTAATTGCATATATAGTAGACTTTACACTGCTAAATTGTATTTATTTAAACTGTTACATGTTTCTTTAATAAATGACCTCTAATGGTGAACATGCAAGACACATCTTCAGTACATTAAGGTTTGGATATCTTCATTTTCCTTGACGATCTAGTTGTGCTTGTGGACGCAGATAAATGTTTCCAACATGCTGTAAGAGCCTATAGACACCAAGAGCATCAATAACTGGAGATATCCAAACCTAAATGTACTGTAGATGTGTGTTGTATCTTTACTTTTACTCTGCACCAGAGTCCAGCAAATTCCTTAATAACATCTATTTGCGTTTAAATACAGGGGTGTGTTTGTATGTAGTGTTGGCTTTTGAAATGCAGGTGTGCTTTTGTGTGTAGTGTTGGCTTTTGACACGTACCATGATACACAGAAGAACACCCTGACACACAGATGCACACACACATACACAGATGCACACCCTGACACACACACTGACCTATATACTTACACAGATATACATACACATAAACACACAGATACACATATATACACACTAACACACATACAAACAGAGACACAAAGTTACACACACAGACACATGCACACACCCTGAGACACAGATACATACATTGACATATACATACCCTAACACACAGACACACACACACTCTGACATATATACACACAAACAGACACATACACACACTATGTCACAGATATCCACACACTCAGACATACACTGTGAAACATAAATACACTCAGACACACACACAGACACACACACACTGTGTCACAGATACACACACACACACACACACACACAAAGACACAGATACACACACACAATCTGACAAACCCATAGATGTCACTTATTATATTTGCAACGACCCTCCTGTTAACATACCTTTCTTTTCTAAGAGGCTCGCTTGCATGGAGTCCTAGTGATGCTGCCTGAGGGGAACGCGTGTAACTGCTATAGCCCATTTGAGCAAGTTCTTGGTTCTACCCCGTCAGTTCTGTTCCAGGCTGTTTTTGAGTGGTTTGATACAAACAGAAAATCCAGGTGTCCATGGCTGATTCTTTACTTATCATATTGCTAAAGCAGACGTTACACTCATCCATAGTTTAGGACAGTATTGTTTAGCTAAGAGTGTGGATGAAAAAAACATCAAATAAATAATGAAAAAAAATAATAATAATTCACAGGAGCACATGTAGGACTCTTCACTATCTGATGTTTAGTTTATGAAGGCCTTCCCACATTTTGAAGCTTAGTCACAGAGGGATTGGTTGACTTGGAAGTCACAAACTAAAATTGTTGCACAAACGTATATGCTTCTTTAAAGTAGACATATTGTGTATTTTCCACCAATCTCTGTAAAATACATCTGGATTATTGTTTATCACACACAAACAGCATGTTCTCATCTTTTTCAGGTTTACATGGACAAAATTAGAAGCTTGTCCCTTGGACAAAATTAGATGCTTGTCACACTTGGAGTTTAGATACATCTAAAAATGTAGACACACAAGGACTCTCGTATTTTGAGCTTTATTAATAATATATTTTTAATGAAATCACATTTTATAATATCACTTTTTTACATTTTGTTTTTGCAATGCTTTTATGATGTGCATTTTTAAACCTTCTATGTGATACTGTAGTCAAACCCTTGAAATGTAGCTAACTACATTCACAAACAGTATCTCTGCTTTAAACTGAATTCACAAGTCTAGTGAGATTAGGGTTAAGGGATAGTTATGTTTATGGGAGTACTTGCGTTAAAAATTATGTGAATTGTAACTTTCATCTCATTCAGCTATTGGATGGGAATAAGGAGGTTACATTTTACTGCATTTTAAAGGCGGATATTTTCTAAGTCTACTCTAAATCAACCATACTCCCATGCCATGCCATCCTTAATCATAAATAACCTTAATCCCAGCATTAACCATATCAATAACCCTGACGCAAACCGAATCTTAACACCAAAACTAACAGCAACATTAAATCCTTACCCCAACATTAACCATTGCAGAATTTAATAACAAGTAAAATTGATTTTATTTCCATAAATCTGATGTTTCAGTAACTAACACAAATATAGACAATAGACATTATTAATCATTAAAGATATACCAAAGAATTTGCATCACATACAATGGAGGTTTTCCCCAATTGTGTGCAATAACAAGGATATAGATAAATTAGAAGAATAACGTAAATACAAATAAAAGTAACATAGGAATGAAAAAGTTGCAGTGCAGATCAACACATCCATTGGCGCAGGTGAACTTAACAGATGTACGTGGCTGGCTGGTGTCTATCAACTGGGTCTCAGCATCACAAATGCTTTGGGTGGTACAACCACGAAATGCGTTAGGATTTGATTGGCTTCCTATAGAAAAAAATATATTGAATGTAAGAAAATAGTTTAGAATGAGTGCTCATAATCTCTTCTTTTTTAGCAAATGCCAAATGCATTGAAATATTTTTGTTTGATTTTTTTGATTGATTTTCTTAACACATTTAATATGCTGTTGTTGCTATGTAACTGTTTTATATACATTTATTTTACAATGCCTAACAATGTGCTCTTACGTTGGTCTCTACTTGCCTCTCCTGTGTCTTCCTTTCAAGCATCTAACATTAACACTAGGTGCAACCAAACACATTTTACACTCTAATTGTGGATTGTCCTGTTTGCTGTAGACCTCGTGTATTGGTGATATTGTGAGTGCTTTGATTAACAGTTTCAGACCAGTCACAGTGTATATTAATAAATAGTCCATTATTTCATTATTGTATTATGATGTTTGTTTTACCTGTTATGGTGGTGGTTTGTTGAAGACATATGTTCTCAGTCCCAGTACATTTAATGTTGTTGCTGGTTGATGATGGACAAGTCAGTCCATTTGACTGAGTGCTATCACCTGGTACTTTAAATAAACCAAAGAAAGAATAACATTTGAACCAATTTTGTCATAACACAATTCTTAGATCACATTAATGTTTCATTATTAATGAAAGATAGATAGATAGATATATATATACACACACACACACCGGTGATTCATGAAAAATTAGAATATCGGGCGAAAGTTCATTTATTTCAGTAATGCAACGTAAAAGGGGAAACTAATATATGAGATAGACGCATTACATGTAAAGCAAGATAGTTCAAGCCATGATTTGTCATAAATGTGATAGTTATGCACAGTATTCTAATTTTTCGAGTATCACCTGTGTGTGTGTATATATATATATATATATATATATATATATATATGTAAAAAACAGATAAAATTCTTATCTTGTAATACCTTTTTTATTGGACTAACAGAATTTTTTAATGACAAGCTTTCGGGAGAACCTACCTTTCTCAAGTCTAAAGCATTTGCTCGGAAATGATTTAGACTTGAGAAAGGGAGGTTCTCCCGAAAGCTTGTCATTAAAAAATTCTGTTAGTCCAATAAAAAAGGTATTACAAGATAAGAATTTTATCTGTTTTTTACATCTACATCACTGGACTAATACGGCTGCAATCTCTACTTGAACACTATGGAAGATACATATATATTAAAAGGTGTTCGATGGGGTTCAGGTCAGATCTCTGTGTGGGCCAGTCAAGGAGCAATTTTAGTCCAGACTACTAAGTGGCAATGTTTTAGCTAAAAATTATTCTTTGTTTGGATAAAGGTTGCGCCTGTTTGTCTCAGGCAAATATTATGACACAAAATTATTAAATATAAATTATTAAAAAATATGTTAATTACTAGTCTTTTATTAACTTATTTCACTGTATAAAAAAGAAACACACACACATGTATATATATATATGGAGGATCTTGAGGAAGACCCTGTAGGGTCGAAACGTCGGTCAGATGATGTAACATTTTTACTGAATAAATACTAACAGATTTTTTTGTAAAGACCTGAGAGTGCATCTCTTATTTCTCCATATATTCCATAACGTGGGATTGCACCAAGGCATAAATTCATCAATTTAATGGGAGATAGGGTGAGTGCCAAGCTATCTATTTTTGTATATATATATATAACTATAACATCTTGTATGTATCCAGGACTCACTCATTCACTAAACAGCTACTTCAACATTCACATAATTTATTATAAAAAAAAAACAGCTAGCCTAGGCAAAATATTTGGGATTGAGTTACTGTATATTTTAATACATTACATAAACTTGACACTTGTCAATGTACCCCATTTTTTCAAGTTCTATCCTAATGCCTGCTCTTATGAGTGAAACCATTTACTTGGGAAAAAATGTCTATCATCTATCTATCTATCTATCTATCTATCTGTCTGTCTGTCTGTCTAGCAATCTGTCTGTCTATCTATATGTCTATCACCAATCTATCTATCTATCAATCTATATATCTATCTGTCTGTCTAGCAATCTGTCTGTCTAGCAATCTGTCTGTCTATCTGTCTATCACCTATCTATCTATCTATCTATCTATCTATCTATCTATCTATCTATCTATCCATCTATCCATCTATCTGTCTAGCAATCTAACTATCTGTCTGTCTAGCAATCTATCTGTCTGTCTGTCTAGCAATCTGTCTGTCAGTCTATCTATCTATCGATCTATCACCAATCTATATAACACTATTGATTTATCTTTTTTTAAATAAAATTAAGTACACTGTGATTGAATGTCAGAATAGTGAATTGTGGTGATTTCCTTGCTACTATTTTACTTAAATAATCAAAAGGGAAATATAAATGAACTGATTATTTATAGCTCTGCTATTTTGGCTTAAAGCTTTCACTTCACTGGATTCTGTAAAAGATCTGATACAAATAATTATCAACGAACTACTTATGTAGAGGTAACACAAACTCTACTAGCTAATAATGGTACATTGTTTTTGTAATCACCAACAGGTTGTTGATAGAACTTGATGAAAAAATAATAAATATTCCTGTGTTTATATTGCATGGTTTGCTTTTACAGTATGTCACATTCTAATGCTACTATTCATCAGGATTTTCTACTCATTTCATTGACCTGTAGAAATAAGAAATGTCGAATGGACACTTTTAGTTAAGGTCCAAGATCTTCAGGTTAAACTCAGATCACAGCAGTCAACAAACTAAGCAACGGAGCTATATTGCTAGCACTTCCAGTATGGCACCTAAAAGGTAATTTGATATTTAGGGTATGTTAATGCCCATTGATAACTTACACACAGGGATGGATGGAGTACAATTGTAAGTGTAGCAGCATGAGGTTCCGATCTTTGTCCTCCCACCGCTAAACGTAAAGCTTCCATTCGTATAGCACCGAGATTTCTGAATGCATGTTCTTGAAAATATTTGGGAGGTTTTTCCACCTGTTTTGGAATAATTTTTGTATTAAGTTAATTCCATATTGAAAGGCATCAACAATTTAGCATTTATGTAATATAATACAATATGATTACAATACACATAATGGTATTAAAGTTTGCATAACTTACGTTGGGTATCTATCATTAAGCTACTTCACTCACGTATACCCACTTATCCAGTCAATGCTTCTTTCCTGGTCTAATATCCCCCGCCCCCCAAAAAAAAATCAAAACAAGAAATAGTTAATTAAATAAGCATCAAAAATATGAGCTTAGGTGCATGATGGGAAATAGGAGAGGTTTATTAACCTTTTCACTTTGCAGCCAACTGTGACAAATTGACATCCTAGAGCCAGGTTGAAAATAAATCTCATTCTCTGCAGAACTGGTTGTTATTCCATCTGGGTAATTTGGGGTAACTCTAAGATGATTTTCATCTCTCCAAATTTACTGTTAGTGACCAACTTGCCAAGTACACATATGGTATTAAAATTGTGCTGTAAGCTCATGATTTTTTTTTTTATTATCCCCCTAGTATAAATGAACATGTTAAGCACCAATTATTAATGTGAATATTAGACTTGAGAATTCAGATTCTGCTGAATTGAAATTTGGAACGGTCAGCTGTTCAGTCAAATTCTATATTTATGAAAATCGATTATATCATTACAATGGCACCTGTCAAGGGGTGGGATATATTGGACAGCAACTGAATAGTAACTTTGAGAATTTTATGTTTGGATACAGGAAAAAGTGGGAAGTGAAAAGATTTGATTGCCTTAAAAAAGGGCAAAATAGTGATAGCTAGAAAACTGAGTCAGAGTATCCCCAAAATATAAATTATTGTGTGGTTTCTACTAGGCAGTGATTAGTACCTACAAAAAGAGGTGCAAGGAAGGACAACTGGTGAACCGGCATCAGGGTCATTTGCACCCAATGCTCATTGATGTATGTGGGGAGTGAAGGCTAGCCCATCTGGCGCGATCAACCAGAAGAGCTACTGTCGCTCAAATAGCTGACAAACGTAATGCTGACCATGATAGAAAGTTATCAGACTACACAGTGCATCGCAGTTTGCCGTTGCCACAGACCGGCCAGAGTCCCTGTTATCACCCCTGTCTACTGCAGAAAGCACATTCTTCAAGACAATGTTCTGCTGGGAATTCATGTGTATGTTAAATTAACACCAAATGCCCAGAGCAGTGGTTCCCAAACCAGTCCTTATGACCCACCAACAGTACAGAATGTATGTATTTTCCGGTTTTATTCCAATGGGGATACTAACAAAACCTGGACAGTTGGTGGGTCTTGAGGACTGGTTTGGGAAACGCTGGCCTAAAGTATGTTGCAGACTACATTTGGTCAACCGGTCACATAAATGAGCATCAGATGTCCCGACAAAAATTTCAATAACTCAAACAATTATTTAGCTGAACTGTACAGTTCCACATTAAACAATTAGTGACCATTTCAGATGACAAGCTTTTGTTTTCTTTAACTTAGATAAAAAAAAAAAACATATACATTTTTAAAACTGAACCACTCTACTTTGTTCTACACAACATCTACATCTAGAAACAAAAACTCAATTAAATAAGTCTGGTTTAAAACCATTGAACTTAACAATATACCTGAAGACGTTATATTGTACTGAGACCCACAGACAGTTCCTGCTGGGCAGGTCATGGTGTTTCCTGTACATGTCGATGATATTGAACTCACACAATCTACGCAGGACAGAACTGAAAAGACAAATACAACATAGGAAGGTTGCAGCTCAGTAAATATGAGGATATATGTCTCTCTACGAAACAAGATGTGGTTAACAAACAGGATTCTTTTCGGAACACAAACAAGGGTGAGACATATTGAAGATCTCATTCAAATATCAGATTGAAAATGAAACTGACCCCGCATTGATGGAAGTACAGTTTTTTCATTTCTTGTAATACTTTCCGATACAAGATGGAACATAGTTGTGAACCTTTACTTTAAATCAGCTACAAGAATATAATTAAGGACTGATTCTGAGAATACATGGTTAGGCGACCAGTTAATTTTGTAAAAAACATTTCCATGGCTGCATGGTCTAGTGATGAAACATATATGCATATATATATATATATATTACAGTCAGCATTTAACATTGAGCATGGTGATTGCAGTATTGTGGGTGATGAATTCTCCATATCCAATTTTATTAAATAAACTCTATCATTAAGAATACAAACATTTAAATTTGTGCCACCCCAAAATGTTTAAATGAAATGTTATTATGTAAATCCCTCAACCTTCTCCAGCATCTGCCGCTCTTACCATGGCTGAGATCATCATTTCTCTACATTGGGTTTTTGCATTTGCTCCGTGGGGAGCATTCAGTGTTTTGGTTAGACAATTGCCAGCCTGCAGAGACTGATTCTAAGCACCAGAAACATTACATTAAGCTGATAAAGATTATCACTTGAAAAAGCATGTTGGTGAAACACGTTGTGATTCTATACAAGTGCATTATTGCTTTTATTTATTTATTTCATTTCATATTATTCCCGTTGGCACTACTACATTCTTCCATTTATCTCTATACATCAATGGTGGGGATTACACCACCCATGCAGATTCCATTGAGGATTCACCGTTCTGAAAAATATGAGTACCTTTTTTAAAATAAATGTATAAGACCTAGAGCACTATAGTTATCTCTATTTTTTCTTTATACAACAAGTGGGGATTCTACCGCTTCAAGCCTTCTCTAAGAGCTGATTGGAGGCTCTCGTTTTGTAAGTGTATTTATGTTTTTTACACAACTTGATTTTGTTTTATAGTGGATTAAACTATTGGTGCTTTTCTGTATTCTCATATGTTACACAAGAGACACCCTCATAACAAGCCACTGAAGGCACTGTCATTTTTGAATAAAATTTGATTGTTCATCCATATCCTTGGTAAAGATTATAGACATTGCCATAAGCTGATATATAACAGCTAAAGGATAGCTCCTCTCTTGTGAGCGTATCATTATCTGGCACAACCTGTTTTTTCTTTCCAAAGTAGTAATATATGATTGACATTTAGCTTGGTCAATGGTTGCCATACTCAGTTATTGTTTTTCATAGCATGATTCACTGTTTAGTACACTTGATCTCTAACGGCTCCCATTCTCCTTGGGACTTTGATTCCATTCAATCCCTCCCTGATATCTGCTATTTGATTTACTGATACACCACAACATTCACCTTTCTTTTTTATGAGGGGGATTGTTGGTCATTTACCTAAGAGCCTCCCTTCCACGTTCCTTTTTATTATCTCTGTCTGGGTATAATTAGGTTATTGCGGTGTTGGGACAGGAAAGAAATTTGATGAAAGTATATGTGCACCCTTTATAGTGTTCCCATTTAATATCTCTGTGGTTATTTAAGGTTTTTTATTTCCTTTGCATTATTAGAGAGGAAGCTATTTTTTTTAATTGCCATAGTCTATTATGTTCTTTTTTGGATACAGTTATTACAATTTTATTTGAAGCACTTGTACCCATTTCTCTCTTATTAAGTAGTGTATTATCTACAGGAGCATTGGCCCTTGTGAATAAAGTCTGTTGTTTTTGCTCCACCGTGTGGCTGTATTAAGGTACTACATGACTCTAGTTACTATGAGAGTTAGGACAGATTTTAGCTGTTGAAGGCAATCTTTACATGATTCTGAAACACAAAAATGTATCTAATATTAAAAGAGTTTTCCAATTATAAAAATATGCAGTAGACATGTTACTTTGTCGCAATCGCATTTAAACAAATTGATATGTTTGACAATTAATTAATCCATCCGATACGAAAACCTATCTGTTCCTTTATTGTGCATATCGATTAATTTGGACAAATAGCTGTGAATTCTAAATTTGAAATACAAAACAAACAAAGTAGTTTGATTCATTAAAAATGAATTGAAACATCTTTTTTGTTTGGATAAATTGATTCGTTGACAAAAATGATCTGTTTGAAGACGAATGCAATGAATGCATGTTTTGTACACAGTACAGAATAAACATGACTAATAGTAGAGACTGCTAGTTATTGCTAAATATTGTTGAATTCATTGCTATGCAGGTTTTTGAGATAGAGCAAGTGTTGACTGAATTGCAAGCAGTTCTCACCTTTGCACTGAGGTTCAGTAGAGCTCCAGGTTCCCATTGCTGTACAGGATATTGAATTTACTCCGACCAATGAAAAATCTGGACCACAAGTAAACGTCACAGATTCCTTGTAATTGTATTCTGTCTTCTTGGGCCCAAAGCTTCCATTAGTAATGGTACTTGGAGGAGGACATACTTTTACTAGGGAAGAAATTTTGTATCTGTATTATCTAACATTTTGTAATTATTTAATGATCTACTAAATATTTGAAAATATTGTATTATTTCAGGATGAACATATTTAATGAGTTTATTTCACATTTTTATTTGCTGACTGTTATTTTATTTATTTTTTAATCACATTTTAGTTTACAAAATTACAAGATTGCCAGTTGGTGGCTTTAATGGAGGATGTGAATATGGAAATATTTGTTAGTGTGAAAAATATATATAAAATATCTATCTAATGCAGCAATAGCTTATACCAGCGGTTCACACACAGTGTGTGGTGGTGTCCTGGGGCACCGTGACTTTCTTACAGGGGTGAAGCGAAATGTTTCCGAGCCCATCGGGTGCCCCATTAACTTAGGGACACCCAGTGGGTATCACTACTTTATTGATCAACATGGGCCCAGTCAGGTGCCACACCTGTTTAAGAGCACAACTGGGCCTCTGTGGTATCTACTGGCTGGGAGGAAGTGACAGCCTGTCACTTCCTCTCAGCTTCACAGAGCGCAGCACTGGAGGGAGGAAGGGGGAGACTGTGGGCAGCAGTGGATCAGACAGCATGAAAGTGAGGCTGGAGTAATCTGCTGCATGCTCATTCCTGTCAGCCTCAGCCAGGATCCCAAGCAAACCACCCTCATAAAGGAAAGCTAACAGGAGGCTGACTGCAAATATAAAAAGTATAACATGTATGTCTTTATGTATATGTCAGATTGTGTGTGCGCGGGTGTGTGTATTAGTCCGTGTGTGCAACTATGTGTGTGTATCTGTGTGTCAGTGTGTGTGTGCATCGGCTTGTCAGTGTGTGCACATGTCAGTGTGTGTCTGTGCGCACACATCTGTGTGTCAGGTTGTGCTTCTGTGTATGTCTATTTGCATCAGCGTGTCAGGGTGTGCATCTGTGTGTTTGTCAGTGTGTATCTGTGTGTCATGGTGTGTGCATGTGTAAGTGCTTGTGTGTGTTATGTTGCGTGTATCTGTGTTTCAGGGTATGCCTTTGTGCTTTATATGAAAGCCCCCCTTCAACAAACACCAACACTATACATAATACTATAGTGCCAGTATATGCTGCAGCACTATATCGACCTAAACATTAACATTAAACACCATATACAGATATGGAAAATACAGGATAATTCCTGTTGTGTAAAAGTTCTTACCTTTGCACTGCGGTTCAGCTGAGCTCCAGGTTCCCGTTGCTGTGCAGTTTATTGAGTCTACTCCAAGCAATGTAAAGCCTTGATCACATGCATATTTTACAGAATCCGGGTACACATATTGTGTCTTCTTCGGATCAAAACTTCCATTAGCAATTGCATTTGGAGGTTTACAACCTAGATGACAAAAAATGTTACGAAAGCCATAAAGGCATAAAATGTACCTAATATTTTAAAATGAATTAGTATTTTAATACATAACTCAAATAACTATTTGATATACAGAATAATAATACAGAATATATGAGAGACTAATTACAATATAAAAACCCAACGCACAGGAAATGGCCAATAGTTTTCAAGATGCAAGGGTATGTTTTAACTCAGAATTTGCACCCTGAAATAGCACTCTGTCCTTACTTTTGGAACCTTGGCATTGAGGTTCAGCTGAGCTCCAGGTTCCCGTTGCTGTGCAGGATATTGTATCTACTCCCACAAGTATAAAGCCTGCATTACATGTATACTTTACAGAGTCCTGGTATACGTATTGTGACTTCTTCAGATCAAAGGTTCCATTAGAAACTGATTTTGGAACTGGACAGACTTGCACTAAGGGACAAACAAAAATATATATTTTAATATTTAAGTGCAAACTGGTTTATATAAATATTTATATATTGTGTATTTTGCAAGCAATAGGTTATCCCAAACACAAATCAAAGTATAGAATAATTTGAAATGTAATTGATTTTTTTTTTTTTTATAGAGATTTTTCATGGTGTAATCCAATGCTGGTGTAACACCCCCCAAAGACACTACATCAAACACTGTAGAAGTGGAAAATATGACCAAGACTTGGTAAAACTACAAAGATCAGACATTATTCCAAATGACCTAGTATTGATGTAAGAGTCCAGGCATTGTTTTGTTTGTTTGTGGCTCCTTTTTCTTCCTATTATGAATTGTTTTATAATAAACTACAGTAAATCTACAATCCTAATAGTCACTGATATAATGACTGCAAATTTTCTGAAAACGTAAGTTCGGGCCCCTGCTTTCAAACACTAAAATAATTTTTAATGGGTCATATCATTCCTACAGTCTGGGAGGGTGGAGGAGTGACTAGACTCTACCATTTCACTGTTAGCATTACATTTGCATTGAAGGGATTGATAAAGATTGCTATAGTAATTTTAAATATCTTTATTTTAGAAACATATGATATAACTGTATTTACTGTATGTAGGCATTCTGCCTAAATGCAGATGTTCTTTTTACATTCTGTTGCTATTTGTAGTAAGCTAGTAAGCTGCTAGCAATGCATTAAGGGTCCTGGCATATACTTATAAGCAATGTAATTGCCCATTTTTATTCATCTATTTTTGTCGCATCCACAGTATGTGATAAAAATAGCATTTTTGCTTTTATACTTATATTTTAGACCCTGTGTGAAATGTAATTTAGAAGCAAACACTCCTTACCTTTGCACTGAGGTTCAATTAAGCTCCAGTTTCCCGTTGCTGTACAGGATATTGTATCTACTCCCACAAGTATAAAGCCTGTATTACATGTATATTTCACAGAGTCCTGGTACACATATTGTGTCTTCTTGGGAACAAAGCTTCCATTTGAAACTGAATTTGGAACTGAACAGACTTGCACTAGGGAACAAACAAAAATAAATTAAACAAACATAAAAAATATTGTAAAAACAATTACTGAAAATTGATGATATGTAGTTTTTTATTCGTAGATTCTTACTACCATTTCATCCTGATTCTCAGGTTGTATCTTCTGTATACTATTTTTTGTCCCACCACCCTCCACCTTATACTTCCCCCCTGGGGGCATATTTTTGTTCACATATATTCTATTTGCAAGTGTTTGCGAGGTACACTTTTGGTAGGGTGGCTGGGTGTTTATATATAGTACATATTTTGTTTATCACTAGTGATGTCCCGAACGGTACGCCGAACGGTTCGCCCGGGAACGGTTCGCCACGGACTCACATTGAGTAAACTTTGACCCTGTACATTCCAGACAATCAGCAGCAGACCCTCCCTCACAAACCCTCCCACCTCCTGGACAGCATCCATTGTGAAGCTGCATTCTAAGTGAACTGTCCAGGAGGTGGGAGGGCCTGGGAGGGAGGGTCTGCTGCTGATTGGCTGGAATGTGCCTGCTGACTGTGAGGTACAGGGTCAAAGTTTACTCAATATAAGTCCGGGCGAACCGTTCGGGACATCACTTAAAAATTGGTTTATCCACATTGTCTAGGATCTTCGCTGTTGGTTTAAAGTGTTCTTGGCAATGACAACCTCTTTGTCCTAGGCTAAATCTTCCACAGAAATATCATGTAATTCTTACCTTTGCATTGAGGTTCAGCTGAGCTCCAGTTTCCCTTTGATGTGCAGAATATTGAATCTACTCCCACAAGTGTAAAGCCTGGATCGCATGTGTACTTTACAAATTCCTGATACCCATATTGTGTCTTCTTGGGACTAAAGGTTCCATTAGAAATTGAATGTGTACCTGGGCAGACTAACACTAAGAAACAAACAAAAGAAGATATTAAAATAATCACAGCAATTGAATTTATCTACATTGTCTAGGATTTTAATTGGAAGTAATTGATGATCAAAATGCAAAACATGTTCAAAATAGTTTAAGGTCACATTGATTTTACAGATAATTTTCACCTAGTAATTTGTTTATGTTTTATTTTATTTTTTATTATTTTGCCTGAGAGACAATACCCCCAACAGTACAAAAGAAAAAAATAAGGTCCCATTTATAGAAAGTGCAAAGAGAGCACTTTATATCAAACCAGTCATCAAGTGTCGTCAAGTGTATTTCTTTGCCATTTTCATCTATCTTTTTTTGAGGTGGCAACTCTTTATTTTTAATATTATGAAAGTCATGTTGGATCAAAATATTTCTTCAACTATAAAATTAGGGAATTTAAACCAAAGAAGTTAAATTCTTAAAAATGTATTGACTAGCTCTTTCATTATCCTAATCTACAATCCACTTTTTGTCTAGCTATGTAACAGGGCACAGATTGAAGGACAATTTAAAAGAGCCCTTTAATTCTTTGTGGGTGCCATTGACTACAAAGCTAGATTGGGACGATGCATATGTTTAGAATGTGTTTAAGGATATATTAATTTAGTTTTGACATGATTTATTTGCGAAAAGACAGTTAACAAGCAGAAGTGTTGACAATACATCTGTACGCCCATCGCCTATATGAGAGTTAAATTCATAAGTACAATAAAAATGAATAGTTTATAGAAGAACAATGAAAAAAATTATTGATTTGTCCAAAGCCTTTTAATTCACACCCAAATAAACTGATTCACCTTTCCACTTACAACTGAATATGAACATACACTTAATAAAATGCTCTATAAATTTCAGGTATCACCACACCAGTAATAAATTCTAAATAAAAAATAATGGTTCAGTGTTCTCCAAAAATAATGTAGTGTCCTTTTTTATTTCGTGAATGCACACAAATAGCAATATTTTAGCTCATACTGCTTAAAAAAGGCTCCTGTGTGAGCCGGAACATCGCTACTTCTGTGCTTTCTTCTATGCACTAAATAAAGCAATTACATTATTTTTGGAGAGTGATGGGCCATTCTTTTTTATTTCCTTTTATTTTCCAGATATATTGATTTACACTGATCAGCCACAACCTTAAAACCACCAACCGGTGAAGTAAATAGCATTGATCATATTGTTACAATGGCACCTCTCAAGGGGTGGGATATATTCGGCAGCAAGTGAACAGTCAGTGTTTGAAACAGGAAAAATGGGAAAGCAAAAATATCTTAGTATCTTTGACAACTACAAAATAGTGATTGCTAGATGACTCGGTCAGAGCATCTCCATAATGGTAAGTCTTGTGTGATACTCTATGTATGCAGTGGTTAGTTTCAACCAAAAGTGGTGCAAGGAAGGACAACTAGTGGACCAGGATCAGGCTCATGGGTGCCCAAGGCTCATTGATGCATTTTGAGATTAAAGACTAGCCCACCTGTTTTGATCACACAGAAGAGTCACTGGAGCTCAAATTGCTGAAAAACATAATTCTGGCCAAGAAGGAAAGGTGTCAGAACATACAGTGCATTACAGTTTGCTGTGTAGCTGCAGACTGGTTGGAGTCTCCGAAAGCACCTTCGGAGACCTGGATCATGCAGCAATAGAAGAAGGTTTCATGATCTGATGAGTCATGTTTTCTGTGGCAGATGGGTGGCTTGTTGCGCTGGGGAAGAGATGACAGCATCGTGTACTATGGGAAGAAGGCAGGTCAGATGCAGTGTTATGCTCAAGGCAATGTTCTTCTGGCATTCTGTGTGGATGTTACTTTGATACCACCTACCTAGAGGATGTTGTAAATTACACCTTCAAGGGTGTTCCCTGATGACAGTGGCCTCTTTCAGGCAGGCCACGTTGCAACAGTTGTCCAGGAATGCTTTGTGGAACGTGACAAGGAGCTCAAGGTGTTGCCTTGGCCTCCAAGTTTCCCAGATCTCAATCCAATTGAGTATTTGTGAGATGTGCTGGAACATCAAGCCCAATGCACGAAGGCCCCACCAAGCAACTTGCAGGACAGAAAGGATCTGTTGCCAGATACAACAGGGCTTGTTCAGAGATCTTGTGGAGTCCATGCTTTGAGACACCAGAGCGGTTTTGGTAGCACGAGTGGGACCTACACAATATTAGGCAGGTGGTTTTACTGTTGTGGCTGATAAGTGTATTTCAGGTGTGGATTTTGATATGACATATCAATTTGTTTATTTTCACGGTTCTCACCATGTCATCCAGACACAGTCGCCCCAGAAATGCCCAACAAGGGGGTTGAACCCGGCTACTTTGCAGTCCTGGGCCTGCTATCAATCTTTGAGCCACAGCAGTTCCTAGTCCTTTGAAATATTTCTAGTCCTGTTCATCCTGGCAGCACCAGGAGCTGAATTTTGTCTATTGCTGTGCTTCACCTGACTCTGATCAGTCATCAGCAGGGTATATATACATAGCCTCGCCCTGGGAACTTTATCAATCTTTGATCCTGTTGTGTGTGCTTAGTTCCTGTGTTCCAGTCTTCAACTCTATATTGACCCCGCCTTCTGACTTCGTTAATCCTGACCTCTGGCATCACTTGACTTTGGCTATACTTTGGTAATCCTAACCTCTGGCATCCTTTGACTTCGGCTGACCCTTGACTATCCTGCTGTTTATGTCCTTGTTGTTACTGCATTGGAATCCTTTCCTGCACAGCCTCCATGCACAGATTCACAGTCCAGGTGGCTTCTTAACTGATCACCTTGAACTCTATCTGAAAGGGTATATATCTGCACTAAAGACTCCCATCATAGGTCAGACCCTGACGGTTATGGACAAACCAAATCTTTGCACATGTATATACAGTCCTCAAAATGTTACCTCATGCTTTTTCTTAAAAAGCTAAATGTTCTCCCTGAAGTAGCAAGTAGTCATTACCATTGCACTGAGGTGCAGCTGAGCTCCAGGTTCCCGTTGCTGTACAGTATAGTGTATCTACTCCCACAAGTGTAAATCCTGGATTACATGTATATTTCACAGAATCCTGGTATATGTATTGTGTTTTCGTCAGACCAAAGCTTCCATTAGAAACTGAATTTGGAACTGAACAGACTTGTACTAGGGAACAAAAAAAATAAATAAATATAAAAACAATCACTAAAATTTGGTTTATCAGTAATGTGCAATGTTTTAGTATGTTTAGAACCTCACTCACTAATATTGTGCAGCCACGTTGGTGCCATATACATCAAAGGCACTACCTCCAACAGTATAGAAGAAAAAAATAGAAATAGGAAAGAGGGCTCATTTTTCCAGATCTCTAGTGATCCAGACCATGATGCTTTCATGCATAACACCTAACACTTCCAAATGTACAGATGAAAAAACCCCAAAGAACCTTGCAGTGGTGTTTAGGGATCTGTAAAGTAGTATTTACATGTTTTAATTACTTTTTTCCTGCATGTCAGTTCCACTGAATACCATTTAGTGTGTGACAGAGACAACATCCGCAGAAAATTCAGTAACACAGTAATTGTTTTTAACAATGCATTTGTGCAGTTATAGCATGTTTATCACAAAGCGAGTAGGTAATTAAAAACACAGACACATAGAAAACGAATGCTTAAAAAAATCTCACAATTCTAGTAAAGATTTTAGCTCAGAAAGATATAACCTTCTCAAAATATGATTCAGTCCTTACCTTTGCACTGGGGTGCAGCTGAGCTCCAGGTTCCCGTTGCGGTACAGGATATTGTATCTACTCCCACAAGTATAAAGCCTGCATTACATGTATATTTCACAGAGTCCTGGTATATGTATTGTGTCTTCTTCAGATCAAAGGTTCCATTAGAAACTGAATTTGGAACTGGACAGACTTGCACTAAGGAACAAATGAAAATACATATAAAAACAAAAAGTCAAATCTGTTTACTTTACCTTGTCTAAGATTTTTATTTTTGTTTTGAAATGTTCCCGATGTTAACCTCTATATCTAAAGCTAAATCTAGTCCAGAAAGAAAGTAATTCTAACGTTTGCCCTGAGGTCCAGCTTGTGTGGTTTTTTTTTCTCTCTTTTTAAGTATGCATAGATCCTCAAAGATACTACATTCAGCAGTATAGAAAAAAATAGAGCTAACCCTCAGATAAAGTGCAAAGATAACTAATTTTCCCAGGTCAATATTAAACCAGATTTACCTTTGCACTCAGGTTCAGCTGAGCTCCAGATTCCAGTTGTCATACAGGATATTGAATCTGCTCCCACAAGCAAAAACCCTGGATTACATGTAAAGTTCACAGAGTCCTGATATATATATTGTGCCTTCTTGGGATCAAAGGCTCCATTAGAAACCGAATTTGGAATTGGACAGATTTGCACTAGGGAACAAATGAAAATATATATGAAAACAATCAGCAAACTTTGCAGGTAGTTGATGATCCAAAATTTAAGCACTATCTCCAAAAATATATATAAAAAAAAGAGCCAGTACTGAGAAAAATTGTAAGAACTAATTTTTCAAGATTCATATTGGTCCAAAATCAAAAGTGTGAAATAGGAAGAGGGGGTAGCGCTTTGATATGATTGCTGAGGTAGGAACATTCTTAGAAGTAATGAAAAATGTGGAGACAGAAGAGTGCAGCAAAATATAGTGTAGTATATCTTGTATAAGGTAAGCATAAAAGATGATATCGCACTTACACCTTGTAGACCTGAGATAGTTCTATAATTCTATCTATTCTCTTCTATTCTATCTAGATGCACTTGAATGGTACAATTCCTGTCTAGGGATATACTCCTTCTTTCTGAATGGTAGATCTAGATGCTATCCACCCCGCCTTGGGGGTTCACAAACTTGTTGGTGAATGGGTAATATATATATATATATATATTGCTGCTGTTTAGTTGATGAGTGAGTCCCCTGTCACAGGTGCCTTATTCCAGGACCCTGTTTAGCCTTGTACTGCAGAGAGCCCCAGGCGGAATTTTTCCCCAAGTAAGTGGGTTAATATTATAAGAGCAGACATTAGGCTGTTAGGGTAGGACCTGCCAAAGATGGGGTACATTAATGTTGTGGCAGGCTTATGCAATGTATGATCATATAATGTAACTAAACCCCCATTATATTTGCCTAGATTGGGTGTTTAAAAAAAAAAAAAAATATGAATAAAATCTGTGAGCTTTGAAAATGCTGTTTAGAGGATGAGTGAGTGTGCTGGATCTTGTGTATTGTATAATATATTTATATATATTTCTGAAATCTCACATTTTGTAATGCAATGTTTTGTCTTCAACTGTGAGAACTTTCAAAAGCATTTGGTTATTATGCAAATAAAGTAAGATTTATTTTAATAAAACGTAAAAGTTATTTTCAATAGTGATGTCCCGAACGGTTCGCGAACGGTTCGCCATGAACGGTTCGCCACGGACTCATCATTGAGTAAACTTTGACCCTGTACCTCATAGTCAGCATACACATTCCAGCCAATCAGCAGCAGACCCTCCCTCCTAGACCTTCCCACCTCCTGGACAGCTCACTAAGAATGCAGCTTCACAATGAATGTAAAATGGATGCTGTCCAGGAGGTGGGAGGGTCTGGGAGGGAGGGTCTGCTGCTGGTTGGCTGGAATGTGTCTGCTGACTGTGAGGTACAGGGTCAAAGTTTACTCAATGATGAGTCCGTGGCGAACCGTTCGTTGCGAACCGTTCGCGAACCGTTTGGCGAACCGTTCGGGATATCACTAATTTTCAAACAATCTATTTTCTGCTATAACAAGTAGTCCTTACCTTTGCACTCAGGCACAGCTGAGCTCCAGGTTCCCGTTGCTGTGCAGGATATTGTATCTACCCCCACAAGTGTAAAGCCTGCATTACATGTATATTTCACAGAGTCCTGGTATATGTATTGTGCCTTCTTGGGATCAAAGCTCCCATTAGAAACTGATTTTGGAACTGGACAGACTTGCACTAAGAAAAAAGAGAGAAATATAAAATCAATCAGTGCAAATTGGTTTGTTTGTATTGTCTATGATAATGCATGTGATTGATGATCCATCACATAAATCAAAATATTGCTATCCTGTTGCATTGCAACTTAAGTTTGACGTTCATTTTGCACAAGACCAGTTCATGCATAGGATATGAAACCCTCATGTTGTTGAAGTCAGGGAGGGGTCTGGCCAAGCAACCATCTTTAGGGAGTGGTTGAATGGTCTAAAGAGGGCATCAACAAGCTGTGGAAGGGGGTAAAGGCAGTCTTGGTGGGCAGACCAATGGTTGCATTATCATGGATCTACCCAAACCATGGATGCAATCTAGTGGCCACTCATCATCTAATTTATTCCACACTTCACATATGGAATAAGCAGGCAGCTAAATTAGACCTTGTCACCCCTTGCGTCTCTCACCAGTGACCTATAACCCAGCTTTTCAACAGGGACTGGAGACAGTTCCAGGTCATGGAGAACTCCGCTCCATGCATGAGCTCATATTTTGGGCCCAGTCTCATACAGACATTTGGACCCACTGGATACCTTCCACAGCAAGCAACTACTTAATCAATCTTTTACAATTGGGGAGGTCAAGTCCTGATGGAGGGAGGGGAACATTGTTCTAATTCAACTACTGATGTATGGACACCACACACACCTCGGGTGTTGAACGGTAGATAGCCATTAGGCATAATCCCCATTTTTTTCTCTCCTTCATTTTACCCTATTCCTACCCCTTTGGGTCCTGATCCAAAATGGAGGTTGAAACTCATACACCCCTTGTTTAACACACTAAGTTGACTCGTGACAAATCCAGCCCGCTCCAGCCAGAAGAGAATTGTGCTATACTTAGGGACCACTTATTGAATAGGACTTTGTTTTTGTTTTTTTCTTCTTCACCCATGGTCTTGAGTTGTACCTACTGAGTGAGAGGGGGGATAAACCAGGAGACCTGCGTGCCTTCCCCTTTCTGGCCAGGAACCTGCAAGTCCCATTGTGTATCTATTCCATGTTGTCACGATACCTAGTGACCCAACATGCAGTGAGTATATGATAATAGATTAGACAACATGTACTGGTCCTTAGAATGGCCAGGTTAGAAGTTGTTAGATTAAGAATGATCAGGGACAAGCCAAGTCAGGGAAGCTAGAAATCGGGGAAGCGAAAAACCAATAACCAAGTCACAGGATTACAGAATGGAGAATAGTCATCGAAAGTTGAGTCCAATACACCAGAAAAAAAACACAAACTATAATGCACTCCTGGGAACTGAAAACAGAAACCACAACACAGCAATGATCCTTAACCTAAGTGACCTTTTTATAGCCTCTATCGGCTTCAATTATATAGCGACGCCCCAAAATGTTTAAAACTGTTTGTTTTGGCGGGCTGTGACATCATCAGCATCATGGCATTGCCATAAAAAAGGGTGGAGCTACATCAGCCAGCGTCAAAAGCACTTAGGAGATAAGAGCGGGATCGTGGGAAGGGTCCCCTTCATGGACCTCCCCAGGCTGTGTCACGGCATGGGCAACAAAAGGTAAAGTGACACATGTGTTCTTTGCATGAAAGGAAACTTGCATGAGGGGGAGAAGAGGAGGGAGACTCCAAATCCTGATACCTATAATTTTGTTCCTTATTGCAATTATCTTGAAATTCATGTTTGCTTAGTTTGCTCCGAAACCTGAGTGTCTTGTTTCAAATATTCACAAATATTTTCTTTCAACAAAAATAAATTTAAAAAAAATAAACACCAGTTCAGTGGTGGTGGTTCCACTGAGTAGCATTAGTGTGTTACAGAACCAGCATCCACGGAAAATTCAGTTACAAAGTAATCGTTTTTTTTTTTAAAGATGCTTTTTGTTCTTTATTAGTAGATTATACAGGAATACAGGTACATATGAGTGCGTTAAGTACACAGCAGGTTACATCAAATGTTCAGCATCAAGTGTTCACTGAGACATACAATAAGTTTGTTACAGTAAGGCAAGAGGCAATAAAAGCAAGGCAATCGGCGTTGTCGTACATTCAGTTACACGTAACTATTAATCTTATATCCATATTTGACATTAAAAAAAAGATTGCATCCCAATCAAGTATAGCCTGCTGGTAAATATGTGCTATCACCCCCATAACTTGGACCTGTATAATGAACATGTCGTAGATGAAGTATGCAACTTGGGTAAAAACTTGGGGGAAGAAAAGGAAAGGGGAAGGAGGGGTAACGAGCCATGGTAGAGCTGCGTATCCCAGGGTTGTCACACTCATGACGACTTATTAATCATTTCCTTAACCCACTATGTGGTACGAGAGTGAATGGAAAAAGGTGGTTCTCACCCTCTACCAGTTCACTGGTTTGTTAAATACCAGATAAGTGGGTCTAATTCATAGGGTGTTGGACAAAGTAATCGTTTTGATAATGCATTTGTATTGCATATTTATCACAAAACGAGCAGGAAATTAAAATCATGGACAAACAGAAATGCATGGTTAATATAATCTCAAAATTATAGTGAAGGTTTTAGCTCAAAACAATACATTTAGCCCTCTCAAAATAAGATGGGGTCCTTACCTTTGCACTGAGGTTCAACTGAGCTCCAGGTTCCCGTTGATGTGCATGATATTAAATTTACTCCCACAAGTATAAAGCCTGCATTACATGTATACTTTACAGAGTCCTGGTATATGTATTTTGTCTTCATGGGATCAAAACTTCCATTAGAAACCGAATTTAGGACTGGACAGACTTGCACTATAGAGCAAAAAGATCAGGCATATTTACAAAGTACAAAGTTTGTTGCATGATTTTTCCAGATTATTTTTCACTTTGTAATCCTTACGTTTTTGTTGTTTAGAACAATGCTCACAAATATTTTGTAGCCACATTGGTATCATACACCCCAAAACAATGTATCCAATAGTTTAGAAGAAAAAATAGGGTCAGCACTCAAATATAGTATCATAAAAACTCATTTTGTCCAGCTAAACACTTAACAAGAATATAAAATCTGGTTTGCGTTGTCATGTGTGCTAGGCGTTTTTTTTCTTCTATTTGTTTCATGACTCAATATTTTCATATTATGAGCTATATGGGTGCTTTAAAATATCATCTCTTTAACCTCCAGGTCACAACTTGAGGCCACATTCTACTGACAGAATCACATAAAGATATTCAATACTCTCAACAAACAATCAATCAACTACATCTTCATTCTTGGGTACTTACTCTTTTTTTGACAACTCATCAGTAGGTGGGAATATAGGGATCAAATTGGAGAACCTTTCAAAAACATTTTGAAATCCAAATGTATTCTGTTTTAAAGGGGAGGCCTGTAATTATTTTTATGTTTTACTGACACTAAAGAGCTCAATAGGCGTGTTGTGAAAGCAATTTTTCCAGAAAAAGCAAACTTTTCCAACAAATGAATTCTCAAATTACTTAACCAATATCCTCACTAACAAATACCATATGTATTGGCATCAAATATTATTCTCCACCTCACTGTCAAGGCAATGGAGAGGCATAGGGATCAATTCAGATGACTATTTATTGATATTTGCTGAAGCCATTCATTTTGGTTTACATTTGGATTCCATTGGTTCTTTTAAGGTCTCGCTGACTGACAAGTTTGGTAAAACGTTAAACATTTTTAAGGATCTGATAGATAATTAGACGTGTAGAAACTCATTTCAGGTAGTGCAAATAAATCCCCTCCACTTCCTCCCCCCACCTCCCTTCCTCCACCCACCACTCCCCCTTCTGCCCACCTGAACCTTTTTTAACATGTTCAGAACAACATTTACCAATAAAAGAGTAAAGAAAGGTAGTGTAATTATTAACCACCTGAAGTAGGTGGTAACCCCTAGTGGGGCTGGTCACTATGGAATAAATAAGAAAAACTGCCAGGAGAGAGCGAGAAATAACTGTATCACTGGTGGATCAGATTTTCATACACAGATATTATAGCTATACGCAGGATAATTGTTTTGTAAATATGTACATTATTATTTCTGTTTGAATTTTGTTTTCCTTTTTTTTTGTTGTGGTGACTTATTTCACCTCTTAATCGCTATATTAAAAGTTAAGTTTTATTTTTAGAAATACCTAGCCTAATTGGTTGATATTTGCCACTCCACCACCGATACAGTTATTATTTCTCGCTCTCTCCTGGCAGTTCTCTTCTTTTTTTTTTTCTCAACATTTACCAATATGCCATGCAAGACACCCTAGAGATACAACCAGAAACACTAAAAATGTTGAAAATAGGGCCAATGCTCTAGGAGGGATGGGGAGGAGAAAGGAGACATTATTCCACATAATGATATTATAAAAAAAAAAAAAGAGTCCTCTTTGCTAGGCAACTGCTTATTTTTTTTTTTTATTATGAGGTTCTTGATTTCAAATCTCCTTTCTAAATCAGGGCCGTTACCGTTACACTGAGGTTCTACTGAGCTCCAGGTTCCTGTTTCTGTGCAGGATATTATATCTTCTCCCACAAGTATAAAGCCTAGGGCACACGTAAAGTTCACAGAGTCCTGGTATATGTATTCTTTCTTCATGGGATCAAAACTTCCATTAGAAATGGAATTTGGAGTTGGACAGATTTGCACTGTGGAACAAACAAAAATAAAAACAAACAGTGAAATCATCTATACTAAGATTTTTATTGTTAGTTTGAAATGTTCCTGCTAATGTCTAACTCTGTGTATAAAGCTTAATCTACCATAGAAATATCATATAGTTCTAACCTTTGCACTGAGGTTCAGATGAACTCCAGGTTCCCGATGCTGTACAGGATATTAAATCTGCTCCCTCAAGTACAAAGCCTGGATTACATGTATATTTCACAGAGTCTTGATATATGTATTCTGACTTCATGGGATCAAATATTCCATTAGAAACTGAATTTGGAAATGGACAGACTTGCACTAAGGAACAAGAATAAATATATATGTAAAAGCAATTAGTACAAATTGGTTATCTATATTTTCTAACATTGTGCAAACAGTTGATGATCCAATGGAATAAATTAAATTAGCATTACCCCTTACACAGCTCAAGGTCTGGGCTCCCAGGGCCTGACCGTGAGTATGCCTACAAGGCCCACCCATAAGTCCGCCCATGAGTTCGCTCACAGAGAGTGGAGTGTATATGTGTTATGTGTTATTGTAGAGGATGTAATGTGTGTGTGTTCTTATGGAATGTAGTGTATAGGGATACCAGTTTGTGTAAGAGATGCAGTGTGTGTTTGTGTGTAAGGAATGCTTTGTGTGTTTCTGGGTGTGTGTAAGGGATGCACTGTGTGATTTTGTGTTTGTATTTGTAAGAGATGCATTGTGTTTCTGTGTATGTAATGTAATGCAGTGTGTATTTAAGGGGTGCATTGAGTGTTTGTAAGTGTGTGTGTAAGGGATGCACTGTGTGATTTTGGGTGTGTGTAAGGGATGCTGTAACGGACCGTTTTGCACACAAGGGGTAAAAACCGTTTAGGCGATCGGCCCCCTTTCCAGAGATACAGGCACAGCTACTGCAGAACACCAAAACTCACGAACTGGATACAAAATAGCACTCCAACTCCCGAACTGGAACCTCCCAAATAGCTGCTAGCAGACGAACAGGAAAAGCAGAACAGCTTACACTCCTGGCAATCAGTCTCTAACAGCATACAGTGAATCCCCCCAAGAACGAGACAAGGCTCCGTGTTGAGGGTCAAGCAGTGGTCTGAGGTGCTGGCACACCCAGCCTGGTTTTTATTACAGTCTTTTCAAATACAGGACCGCCCACAGGGAGGTATAAAACAACCAATCACATATCAGTTACATCCCACATATTCCCTCCCCTTATCCTGAGAGGAAACTCAATTACACATACAGTTAAAACATACTTTCTACCCAACTTTCATAACTCTAAAACCATACATCACATTCACATAAAATTACATATTCACAATCAATCCATTCAGGGGAACAACATATTAAAAAATGGCATGAATCAGACCAGGGGTTCAAAAGTTAGTAAAAAGTCCTTTGTGACTAAATGAAGCATGGCTTTCTGGCCCAAACCAGTTTCAGAGTCTTCTATCCTGGAGAGTAATTCAATTATCTCCCAGGACAGACACAAGACTCCATTAAGCACATGGTTGCAAAAAGACACAAAACACTTTAAAATACATAAAGTCACATTTATTACATAAAACACAGACATGTAACATATCCCCAGATAGCTCAGGTCTGAGCGCACATTATTAAGTGAATGGCGCTCAGACCACACGAATACAGTTTAATCGCCATGGAGCCAAAGTCTTTACAGTCAGTTTCATACAAATGGGCTCCATGGGATTCCTATCTGGGGTATAACACATTCAAACAAATCTACTGAACCCCAGGCAGAAAAGCACGAATGAAGCTTTTCTGCAGGCAAAAATAAAGTCTTTTAAAAGGGGGCCATAGTCCAAAGGCAGCAGGCGAGCAACCAGGCTTCTCCAATGCAATGTGGCGAGATTGGTCTCGTCACATCTCTCCCCTTTTCCAAACAGACTAACAGGGTATCTGACCTCCTGCCGGTCAGTGCCCTTGTTAGTCCAGCAGCCCACCCACAACAAATAATCAACAGCACAGCCCACCCACAATAAATGGTTACTACACCTGGGTAAAGGAGAAGCTTGTCCATGTCCAGGTGCCTCACCACGGCTGTGCTGGGTACGGGTACGCTGACTTGGTGGGTTGCTGCGTGGGCAGAGACCAGCGGCACTCTGCCCTGTTGCCAGCGCTACTGGGAGGGTAGCCTGGTGGAAGCCTGGTTGTTGGAGGGGGAGACCGACTGTCTCCCCTTTAAATACACCGCTCTGCTGCTGCTGCTGGAGACTGACTGTCTCCCCTTTAGATGCACAGTCCTGCTGCTGGAGACCGACCGTCTCCCCTTTGGTTACCCATCTCTGCTGCTGGAGGGGGAGACCGACTGTCTCCCCTTTGGCTAAACAGCCCTGTCGCTGGGGGGCAGGACCGACCGTCCCTACCCCCTGTGCTGGCAGTGTAGAGACTACGGTCCCATCTGCACGGTTGTGGGGCTTACTGTCTCCCCCTGGTACATTAAGCTGCCGCTGGGGAGAGGGGGTAACAAGCTCCTCTCCCATACATACTTCCAGCTGTGGGGGAAGGAGACCGACTGTCTCTGCTCCCAATACAGAGTCCTGCTGCTGGGGAAAGGAGACTGGGCTCTCTATTCCCGGTAGGACACTCTGCTGCTGGGGAATGGAGACGGGGCTCCCAATTCCCAATGATCTGTGCTGCCGCTGGGGAATGGAGACTGGGCTCCCAATTCCCAAAGCATCATACTGCCGCTGGGGAATAGAGACTGGGCTCCCAATTCCCAAAGCATCATTCTGCCGCTGGGGAATGGAGACTGGGCTCCCAATTCCCAAAGAATCACGCTGCCGCTGGGGAGGGAGGACACTGCTCTCCTCTCCCTGGACTTCCCACTGCCTTCCCGGCATATCACTTGGCTGCTGGGGGGCAGGAACAACTACCTCTGCCCCCTGTAACTCAGCCTGCCGCTGGGGAGGGAGGACACTACTCTCCTCTCCCTGCACTTCACACTGCCTTCCCGGCATATCACTCTGCTGCTGGGGGGCAGGAACAACTACCTCTGCCCCCTGTAACTCAGCCTGCTGCTGGGGAGGGAGGACGCTGCTCTCCTCTCCCTGCACTTTACGCTGCCTTCCCGGCATATCACTCTGCTGCTGGGGGGCAGGAACAACTACCTCTGCCCCCTGTAACTCAGCCTGCCACTGGGGAGGGAGGATACTGCTCTCCTCTCCCTGCACTTTACACTGCCGCTGGGGAATGGAGACTGGGCTCCCAATTCCCAATAAATCACGCGGCCGCTGGGGAATGGAGCCTGGGCTCCCAATTCCCTGCAGGACCGGTGGAGAGACCTCGGTCCCATCTCTACCGGCCACCTGGGGTTCTTCCCAGTAAAACTGTACCATCTCGTCCCCTCTGAATGGGTCTGGCTCTGGGTCTGTCATGCTGCTCTCCCGCTGCGCCTTCTCACTGTATTGGAACAGCTGCTGGTAGCCCTGTTCTAGCTCCATCTCCCGGGTTACCGGGTGGACCAGGTCTTGCTCAATTTCGTGAGTGTCGTCCCAGTCATACCTGCTCTCCCTCCACTCCAAGAGATCACTGAACCGGGCTTGTGTAGGGCTCCCAAATTCGAGCTCTGAAAATGACTCCCATAACAAGCCAGGACCATCAAACTCCTCTCCCTCTCGCTTGTCATGCTCGGCTGTCCAGGGTAGGTACTGTGCCCCATACCACCAGAGCGCCTGGTAGGCATCTTCCAGCCAAATCTCCTGCCATACTCGGTGCTCCAATTCCTTCACCCATTCATCCAGGGGCTGTTCTCCCAGGAAGGGCATCCGCAGGGCTACTCGCTTCTGCAACCGCTGGTCTTCCTTGGGGAGTCTCTTGCCCCGCTGGTACTCCACAATACCCAGTGCCTGGTACCAGATGCCTTTACGGACTGCATCTCGGTCATCCATGGCACCCTCGTCATTCTCCACTGCTGGTTCCATGCTGGTGCTGTCAGGGTCGCTGTACTGGGACATGCGTTGCCCTCAAATTGTAAAATCCAAAGAAATGGTGTCTCCTGTAGCTGTCCTTCTGGCTGTAGGAACGATCCCACCGCTGCCACCAATTGTAACGGACCGCTTTGCACACAAGGGGTAAAAACCGTTTAGGCGATCGGCCCCCTTTCCAGAGATACAGGCACAGCTACTGCAGAACACCAGACTCCCGAACTGGATACAAAATAGCACTCCAACCCCTGAACTGGAACCTCCCGAATAGCTGCTAGCAGACGAACAGGAAAAGCAGACAATCAGCTTACACTCCTGGCAATCAGTCTCTAACAGCATGCAGTGAATCCCCCCAAGAACGAGACAAGGCTCTGTGTTGAGGGTCAAGCAGTGGTCTGAGGTGCTGGCACACCCAGCCTGGTTTTTATTACAGTGTTTTCAAATACAGGACCGCCCACAGGGAGGTATAAAACAACCAATCACATATCAGTTACATCCCACATCAAACTCAATTACACATACAGTTAAAACATACTTTCTACCCAACTTTCATAACTCTAAAACCATACATCACATTCACATAAAATTACATATTCACAATCAATCCATTCAGGGGAACAACATATTAAAAATGGCATGAATCAGACCAGGGGTTCAAAAGTTAGTAAAAAGTCCTTTGTGACTAAATGAAGCATGGCTTTCTGGCCCAAACCAGTTTCAGAGTCTTCTATCCTGGAGATAAGTAATTCAATTATCTCCCAGGATAGGCACAAGACTCCATTAAGCACATGGTTGCAAAAAGACACAAAACACTTTAAAATACATAAAGTCACATTTATACATAAAACACAGACATTTCACGTATCCCCAGATAGCTCAGGTCTGAGCGCACATTATTAAGTGAATGGCGCTCAGACCACACGAATACAGTTTAATCGCCATGGAGCCAAAGTCTTTACAGTCAGTTTCATACAAATGGGCTCCATGGGATTCCTATCTGGGGTATAACACATTCAAACAAATTTACTGAACCCCAGGCAGAAAAGCACGAATACAGCTTTTCTGCAGGCAAAAATAAAGTCTTTTAAAAGGGGGCCATAGTCCAAAGGCAGCAGGCGAGCAACCAGGCTTCTCCAATGCAATGTGGCGAGATTGGTCTCGTCACAGATGCACTGTGTGATTTTGTGTTTCTGGGTGTGTGTAAGGGATGCACTGTGTGATTTTGTGTTTGTATGTGTAAGGGATGCAAGGTGTGTTTCTGTGTATGTAATGTAATGCAGTGTGTGTAAGGGGTGCATTGAGTGTGTGTAAGAGATGCATTGTGTTTCTGTGTGTGTGTAAGAGAAGCAGTGTGTGTTTGTGTGTGTGCTTCCCTACTACCTGGTCACTCAAATATGGCGCCCCCCGGGCTGGTGCGCCCTAGGCGACTGCCTAAGTTTCCTATAGGAAGCGCCGACCCTTAATACAAATTGAATATAATGTTTAGTTTAAAAAATGTGTTTTAGTCCCTGAATCTACTCCCACAAGTATAAAGCCTGGATCACAGATAAAGTTATCGTATTCCTGGTATATGTATTCTGTCTTTGTGGGATCAAAGCTTCCATTAGAAACTGAATTTGGAATTTGACAGACTTGCACTAAGGTGCGAAAAATATATATTACAATAAGACAGTATTTTAGATCACATAGTGAATCAGAAGAAAGATTCTTGTTTATGGTTGTGTTCTGTTATTTTTGTAAGCTTTTTTTTAATATTTCATATTTAGAGGGTTTTAGAGATTTTGATGGTTTAAAATATACCTTCTACAATGTCAAACACTGGTCGCAACTTGGGGCCAAATTCTACTGTCAGGTTTAACCAGAAAAACTCAATCCTTTCAACTAATTAATACTAAAAAAACCCGAACAACCTTCTCACTTACAACCCTCTTTTTAAGGTTCTATATTACTCTTGATCCCACTGTACTTTGCATGGAAGAAAGGATGGGGACTAATTTGGAGGATCATTTGGGTGACCTTTAAGTTCCCCATTTATTCTAATTTATATGTGGACCCTCCAGTTTCTCAGTAACTAAAATTTAGTTAGGGATATTGCACATGTGAAGTATTTGTCTAAGAAACTGATACATAGGTTTATCAATAGATAATTAGTTTTTATTTGTCTTTTTGGTGATGACTCTACTATATAGTATTTAGTGAACAGAGGAACCAACATCCGGAGAAAAAACTGTTACCAAGTGGTAGATTTGACAATACATTTGTGCCCGTGTTTCCTGTTAATTGTGAAGCAAGCTCCAGTGTTAAAATGAGAACTTAAAATCAAAATGATATGGTTAATATTCTCAACATATTACTGCATGTTTTCTCAAAAAGATAAATATACATTCTCAGTAGCAAGTATCAATCAGTCATAACTTTGTATTGAGGTTCAACTGAACTGTAAGCTCGATTGAGCAGGGTCCTCATCTACCTGTTGTTCCTGTATCATTTTGTAATTGTCTAATTTATTGTAAAATTTTCGCACAAGTTAGCGCTATACAAATACCATTAATAATAATAATAATAACTCTAGGTTCCCATTGCTCTGCAGGATATTGTATCTATTCCCACAAGTATAAAGCAGAGATCATCTGTATGTTTTACATAGTCCTGGTACACGTGTCTTCTTGGAATCAAAGCTTTCATTAGAAACTAAATTTGGAAATGGACAAACTTGCACTAAGGAGCAAACAAAGACTATAGAAAAACAATCAATGCAAAAGCGTTTATCTATTATTTAAAAGATTTTGCCCGTAATGATGATGAAACACATAATTCAAAGTACAGAATAGTTTCAATGTTCATTAATTTTAAAGAGAATGTTGATGTTGTAATTCTTACTTTTCTTCTGTTTGTTTTTTTTTAAGACTTGCATAACCAATACACTGTTGACAGGCCAGTGCCACAAACCAGAGTGACACTGGCTAGACTAA
Source organism: Pelobates cultripes (assembly GCA_933207985.1). Taxonomy (NCBI): domain Eukaryota; kingdom Metazoa; phylum Chordata; class Amphibia; order Anura; family Pelobatidae; genus Pelobates; species Pelobates cultripes. The sequence goes on from OW240921.1 coordinate 13,930,079, forward strand.
TGCAAATGTAAAAGCATTATAAAGTACTACAAAGAGGAGCCATTATTCCCAAATATAAAAATGATAAAAATGATCAAAAAGATGAATGAGTCCTGGTGCTATTTTTCTGTTGATATATATTATATGTTAACAATATCTCCTCTATAGTGTTAACCAGAGGTCATAATTGGAGACAAATTCTATGGCCAATCTGGTCAGATGAAGACTCAATTCTTTGAGCAAATTATCATATGACTCCGCCATCATCTTCACCTTCTATTTTTTGTCAGTATTATATATTTTACTTAAAATCATTATGAAGGAAATGGAAGAAGAGATGAAGTGCTTTGAGTTACCCGTTCACTCTGCTTTAAATGTGAAATCCTTCAGTCAATTTTGGACTGTGATTTTTTAAATGTATTTAAATCACTTTTTCTTTAATAGTGGATCTACAGATTGCTATAAAGTGTATAGGAGAATATTAGTTACTAAGCAGTAGTGTTGACATTACATTTGTTCACCCATCAAACCTTAAGTGAGTACTTTTGCAATTAATTAGATCAAAAAATCCCATTCAAATTACAGGAAAACTTGCAATGATTATATAGAGAATTGTCATGATGTAATCTTTTTTTTTTAATTTTTATAAAAATTGAACCATGCCCACCAATTAGTCAATGTGCAAGAAGGAGATGTTATTCCAAACTACACTGTGGTGTTTTAGGCTCGTTTGGCCTTTTTTTTTTTATAATTAGTATAATTTTTATTTATTTATTTTGTTGAAATTCTATTGTTTACAATAATTATCTAAGGGTCACAATTGGGGGCAAATGTACCTGCAGCTCAGAAAAAAAGCCTGATCCTCTGAAAAATATAAATTGTCAAATGACTCCACTATCATATTCACCTAAAAACCTTTTTATCAGCATCATATAGTAATCTTCACCTCACTTTCAACAGAATGGAAAAAGAGATATGGTTCAATTTAATTTGCCACAATCTAAAAG
>OW240921.1:13931164-13978164 GCA_933207985.1 Pelobates cultripes
GGCATCAACAAGCTGTGGAAGGGGGTAAAGGCAGTCTTGGTGGGCAGACCAATGGTTGCATTATCATGGATCTACCCAAACCATGGATGCAATCTAGTGGCCACTCATCATCTAATTTATTCCACACTTCACATATGGAATAAGCAGGCAGCTAAATTAGACCTTGTCACCCCTTGCGTCTCTCACCAGTGACCTATAACCCAGCTTTTCCACAGGGACTGGAGACAGTTCCAGGTCATGGAGAACTCCGCTCCATGCATGAGCTCATATTTTGGGCCCAGTCTCATAAAGACATTTGGACCCACTGGATACCTTCCACAGCAAGCAACTACTTAATCAATCTTTTACAATTGGGGAGGTCAAGTCCTGATGGAGGGAGGGGAACATTGTTCTAATTCAACTACTGATGTATGGACACCACACACGCCTCGGGTGTTGAACGGTAAATAGCCATTAGGCATAATCCCCATTTTTTTCTCTCCTTCATTTTACCCTATTCCTACCCCTTTGGGTCCTGATCCAAAATGGAGGTTGAAACTCATACACCCCTTGTTTAACACACTAAGTTGACTCGTGACAAATCCAGCCCGCTCCAGCCAGAAGAGAATTGTGCTATACTTAGGGACCACTTATTGAATAGGACTTTGTTTTTGTTTTTTTCTTCTTCACCCATGGTCTTGAGTTGTACCTACTGAGTGAGAGGGGGGATAAACCAGGAGACCTGCGTGCCTTCCCCTTTCTGGCCAGGAACCTGCAAGTCCCATTGTGTATCTATTCCATGTTGTCACGATACCTAGTGACCCAACATGCAGTGAGTATATGATAATAGATTAGACAACATGTACTGGTCCTTAGAATGGCCAGGTTAGAAGTTGTTAGATTAAGAATGATCAGGGACAAGCCAAGTCAGGGAAGCCAGAAATCGGGGAAGCGAAAAACCAATAACCAAGTCACAGGATTACAGAATGGAGAATAGTCATCGAAAGTTGAGTCCAATACACCAGAAAAAAACCACAAACTATAATGCACTCCTGGGAACTGAAAACAGAAACCACAACACAGCAATGATCCTTAACCTAAGTGACCTTTTTATAGCCTCTATCGGCTTCAATTATATAGCGACGCCCCAAAATGTTTAAAACTGTTTGTTTTGGCGGGCTGTGACATCATCAGCATCATGGCATTGCCATAAAAAGGGGTGGAGCTACATCAGCCAGCGTCAAAAGCACTTAGGAGATAAGAGCGGGATCGTGGGAAGGGTCCCCTTCATGGACCTCCCCAGGCTGTGTCACGGCATGGGCAACAAAAGGTAAAGTGACACATGTGTTCTTTGCATGAAAGGAAACTTGCATGAGGGGGAGAAGAGGAGGGAGACTCCAAATCCTGATACCTATAATTTTGTTCCTTATTGCAATTATCTTGAAATTCATGTTTGCTTAGTTTGCTCCGAAACCTGAGTGTCTTGTTTCAAATATTCACAAATATTTTCTTTCAACAAAAATAAATTTAAAAAAAATAAACACCAGTTCAGTGGTGGTGGTTCCACTGAGTAGCATTAGTGTGTTACAGAACCAGCATCCACGGAAAATTCAGTTACAAAGTAATCGTTTTTTTTTTTTAAAGATGCTTTTTGTTCTTTATTAGTAGATTATTCAGGAATACAGGTACATATGAGTGCGTTAAGTACACAGCAGGTTACATCAAATGTTCAGCATCAAGTGTTCACTGAGACATACAATAAGTTTGTTACAGTAAGGCAAGAGGCAATAAAAGCAAGGCAATCGGCGTTGTCGTACATTCAGTTACACGTAACTATTAATCTTATATCCATATTTGACATTAAAAAAAAGATTGCATCCCAATCAAGTATAGCCTGCTGGTAAATATGTGCTATCACCCCCATAACTTGGACCTGTATAATGAACATGTCGTAGATGAAGTATGCAACTTGGGTAAAAACTTGGGGGAAGAAAAGGAAAGGGGAAGGAGGGGTAACGAGCCATGGTAGAGCTGCGTATCCCAGGGTTGTCACACTCATGACTACTTATTAATCATTTCCTTAACCCACTATGTGGTACGAGAGTGAATGGAAAAAGGTGGTTCTCACCCTCTACCAGTTCACTGGTTTGTTAAATACCAGATAAGTGGGTCTAATTCGTAGGGTGTTGGACAAAGTAATCGTTTTGATAATGCATTTGTATTGCATATTTATCACAAAACGAGCAGGAAATTAAAATCATGGACAAACAGAAATGCATGGTTAATATAATCTCAAAATTATAGTGAAGGTTTTAGCTCAAAACAATACATTTAGCCCTCTCAAAATAAGATGGGGTCCTTACCTTTGCACTGAGGTTCAACTGAGCTCCAGGTTCCCGTTGATGTGCAGGATATTAAATTTACTCCCACAAGTATAAATCCTGCATCACACGTAAAGTTCACAGAGTCCTGGTATATGTATTTTGTCTTCATGGGATCAAAACTTCCATTAGAAACCGAATTTAGGACTGGACAGACTTGCACTATAGAGCAAAAAGATCGGGCATATTTACAAAGTACAAAGTTTGTTGCATGATTTTTCCAGATTATTTTTCACTTTGTAATCCTTACGTTTTTGTTGTTTAGAACAATACTCACAAATATTTTGTAGCCACATTGGTATCATACACCCCAAAACAATGTATCCAATAGTTTAGAAGAAAAAATAGGGTCAGCACTCAAATATAGTATCATAAAAACTCATTTTGTCCAGCTAAACACTTAACAAGAATATAAAATCTGGTTTGCGTTGTCATGTGTGCTAGGCGTTTTTTTTCTTCTATTTGTTTCATGACTTAATATTTTCATATTATGAGCTATATGGGTGCTTTAAACTATCATCTCTTTAACCTCCAGGTCACAACTTGAGGCCACATTCTACTGACAGAATCACATGAAGATATTCAATCCTCTCAACAAACAATTAACCAACTACATCTTCATTCTTGGGTACTTACTCTTTTTTTGACAACTCGTCAGTAGGTGGGAATATAGGGACCAAATTGGAGAACCTTTCAAAAACATTTTGAAATCCAAATGTATTCTGTTTTAAAGGGGAGGCCTCTAATTATTTTTATGTTTTACTGACACTAAAGAGCTCAATAGGCGTGTTGTGAAAGCAATTTTTCCAGAAAAAGCAAACTTTTCTGACAAATGAATTCTCAAATTACTTAACCAATATCCTCACTAACAAATACCATATGTATTGGCATCAAATATTATTCTCCACCTCACTGTCAAGGCAATGGAGAGGCATAGGGATCAATTCAGATGACTATTTATTGATATTTGCTGAAGCCATTCATTTTGGTTTACATTTGGATTCCATTGGTTCTTTTAAGGTCTCGCTGACTGACAAGTTTGGTAAAACGTTAAACATTTTTAAGGATCTGATAGATAATTAGACGTGTAGAAACTCATTTCAGGTAGTGCAAATAAATCCCCTCCACTTCCTCCCCCCACCTCCCTTCCTCCACCCACCACTCCCCCTTCTGCCCACCTGAACCTTTTTTAACATGTTCAGAACATTTACCAATAAAAGAGTAAAGAAAGGTAGTGTAATTATTAACCACCTGAAGTAGGTGGTAGCCCCTAGTGGGGCTGGTCACTATGGAATAAATAAGAAAAACTGCCAGGAGAGAGCGAGAAATAACTGTATCACTGGTGGATCAGATTTTCATACACAGATATTATAGCTATACGCAGGATAATTGTTTTGTAAATATGTACATTATTATTTCTGTTTGAATTTTGTTTTCCTTTTTTTTTTTGTGGTGACTTATTTCACCTCTTAATCGCTATATTAAAAGTTAAGTTTTATTTTTAGAAATACCTAGCCCAATTGGTTGATATTTGCCACTCCACCACCGATACAGTTAATATTTCTCGCTCTCTCCTCTTTACCAATATGTAAGACACCCTAGAGATACAACCAGAAACACTAAAAATGTTGAAAATAGGGCCAATACTCTGGGAGGGGTGGGGAGGAGAAAGGAGACAAAAAAAAAAAGAGTCCTCTTTGCTAGGCAACTGCTTATTTTTTTTTTTATTATGAGGTTCTTGATTTCAAATCTCCTTTCTAAATCAGGGCCGTTACCGTTACACTGAGGTTCTACTGAGCTCCAGGTTCCCGTTTCTGTGCAGGATATTATATCTTCTCCCACAAGTATAAAGCCTAGGTCACACGTAAAGTTCACAGAGTCCTGGTATATGTATTCTGTCTTCATGGGATCAAAACTTCCATTAGAAATGGAATTTGGAGTTGGACAGATTTGCACTGTGGAACAAACAAAAATAAAAACAAACAGTGAAATCATCTATACTAAGATTTTTATTGTTAGTTTGAAATGTTCCTGCCAATGTCTAACTCTGTGTATAAAGCTTAATCTACCATAGAAATATCATATAGTTCTAACCTTTGCACTGAGGTTCAGATGAACTCCAGGTTCCCGATGCTGTACAGGATATTAAATCTGCTCCCTCGAGTACAAAGCCTGGATTACATGTATATTTCACAGAGTCTTGATATATGTATTCTGACTTCATGGGATCAAATATTCCATTAGAAACTGAATTTGGAAATGGACAGACTTGCACTAAGGAACAAGAATAAATATATATGTAAAAGCAATTAGTACAAATTGGTTATCTATATTTTCTAACATTGTGCAAACAGTTGATGATCCAATGGAATAAATTAAATTAGCATTACCCCTTACACAGCTCAAGGTCTGGGCTCCCAGGGCCTGACCGTGAGTATGCCTACAAGGCCCACCCATAAGTCCGCCCATGAGTTCGCTCACAGAGAGTGGAGTGTATATGTGTTATGTGTTATTGTAGAGGATGTCATGTGTGTGTGTTCTTATGGAATGTAGTGTATAGGGATACCAGTTTGTGTAAGAGATGCAGTGTGTGTTTGTGTGTAAGGAATGCTTTGTGTGTTTCTGGGTGTGTGTAAGGGATGCACTGTGTGATTTTGTGTTTGTATTTGTAAGAGATGCATTGTGTTTCTGTGTATGTAATGTAATGCAGTGTGTATTTAAGGGGTGCATTGAGTGTTTGTAAGTGTGTGTGTAAGGGATGCACTGTGTGATTTTGGGTGTGTGTAAGGGATGCACTGTGTGATTTTGTTTTTCTGGGTGTGTGTAAGGGATGCACTGTGTGATTTTGTGTTTGTATGTGTAAGGGATGCAAGGTGTGTTTCTGTGTATGTAATGTAATGCAGTGTGTGTAAGGGGTGCATTGAGTGTGTGTAAGAGATGCATTGTGTTTCTGTGTGTGTGTAAGAGAAGCAGTGTGTGTTTGTGTGTGTGCTTCCCTACTACCTGGTCACTCAAATATGGCGCCCCCCGGGCTGGTGCGCCCTAGGCGACTGCCTAAGTTTCCTATAGGAAGCGCCGACCCTTAATACAAATTGAATATAATGTTTAGTTTAAAAAATGTGTTTTAGTCCCTGAACACGTTTCCTGTTGCTGTGCAGGATATTGAATCTACTCCCACAAGTATAAAGCCTGGATCACAGATAAAGTTATCGTATTCCTGGTATATGTATTCTGTCTTTGTGGGATCAAAGCTTCCATTAGAAACTGAATTTGGAATTTGACAGACTTGCACTAAGGTGCGAAAAATATATATTACAATAAGACAGTATTTTAGATCACATAGTGAATCAGAAGAAAGATTCTTGTTTAAGGTTGTGTTCTGTTATTTTTGTAAGCTTTTTTTTAATATTTCATATTTAGAGGGTTTTAGAGATTTTGATGGTTTAAAATATACCTTCTACAATGTCAAACACTGGTCGCAACTTGGGGCCAAATTCTACTGTCAGGTTTAACCAGAAAAACTCAATCCTTTCAACTAATTAATACTAAAAAAAACCGAACAACCTTCTCACTTACAACCCTCTTTTTAAGGTTCTATATTACTCTTGATCCCACTGTACTTTGCATGGAAGAAAGGATGGGGACTAATTTGGAGGATCATTTGGGTGACCTTTAAGTTCCCCATTTATTCTAATTTATATGTGGACCCTCCAGTTTCTCAGTAACTGAAATCCAGTTAGGGATATTGCACATGTGAAGTATTTATCTAAGAAACTGATACATAGGTTTATCAATAGATGATTAGTTTTTATTTGTCTTTTTGGTGATGACTCTACTATATAGTATTTAGTGAACAGAGGAACCAACATCCGGAGAAAAAACTGTTACCAAGTGGTAGATTTGACAATACATTTGTGCCCGTGTTTCCTGTTAATTGTGAAGCAAGCTCCGGTGTAAAAATGAGAACATAAAATCAAAATGATATGGTTAATATTCTCAACATATTACTGCATGTTTTCTCAAAAAGATAAATATACATTCTCAGTAGCAAGTATCAATCAGTCATAACTTTGTATTGAGGTTCAACTGAACTGTAAGCTCGATTGAGCAGGGTCCTCATCTACCTATTGTTCCTGTATCATTTTGTAATTGTCTAATTTATTGTAAAATGTTCGCACAAGTTAGCGCTATACAAATACCATTAATAATAATAACTCTAGGTTCCCATTGCTCTGCAGGATATTGTATCTATTCCCACAAGTTTAAAGCAGAGATCATATGTATGTTTTACATAGTCCTGGTACACGTGTCTTCTTGGAATCAAAGCTTTCATTATAAACTAAATTTGGAAATGGACAAACTTGCACTAAGGAGGAAACAAAGACTATAGAAAAACAATCAATGCAAAAGCGTTTATTATTTAAAAGATTTTGCCCGTAATGATGATGAAACACATAATTCAAAGTACAGAATAGTTTCAATGTTCATTAATTTTAAAGAGAATGTTGATGTTGTAATTCTTACTTTTCTTTTGTTTTTGTTTTTTAAGACTCCCATAACCAATACACTGTTGACAGGCCAGTGCCACAAACCAGAGTGACACTGGCTAGACTAATGAAAATGTAAAAGCATTATAAAGTACTACAAAGAGGAGTCATTATTCCCAAATATAAAAATGATAAAAATGATCAAAAAGATGAATGAGTCCTGGTGCTATTTTTCTGTTGATAAATATTTATATGTTAACAATATCTCCTCTATAGTGTTAACCAGAGGTCATAATTGGAGACAAATTCTATGGCCAATCTGGTCAGATGAAGACTCAATTCGTTGAGCAAATTATCATATGACTCCGCCATCATCTTCACCTTCTATTTTTTGTCAGTATTATATATATTACTTAAAATCATTATGAAGGAAATGGAAGAAGAGATTAAGTGCTTTGAGTTACCCATTCACTCTGCTTTAAATGTGAAATCCTTCAGTCAATTTTGGACTGTGATTTTTTTAAATTTATTTAAATCACTTTTTCTTTAATAGTGGACCTACAGATTGCTATAAAGTGTATAGGAGAACCAACATTAGCAGAAATATCAGTTACTAAGCAGTAGTGTTGACATTACATTTGTTCACCCATCAAACCTTAAGTGAGTACTTTTGCAATTAATTAGATCAAAAAATCCCATTCAAATTACAGGAAAACTTGCAATGATTATATAGAGAATTGTCATGATGTAAACTTTTTTTTAACATTTTTATAAAAATTGAACCATGCCCACCAATTAGTCAATGTGCAAGAAGGAGATGTTATTCCAAACTACACTGTGGTGTTTTAGGCTCTTTAGGCCTTGTTTTTTATATTTAGTATAATTTTTTATTTATTTATTTTGTTGAAATTCTATTGTTTACAATAATTATCTAAGGGTCACAATTGGGGGCAAATGTACCTGCAGCTCAGAAAAAAAGCCTGATCCTCTGAAAAATATAAATTGTCAAATGACTCCACTATCATATTCACCTAAAAACCTTTTTATCAGCATCATATAGGAATCTTCACCTCACTTTCAACAGAATGGAAAAAGAGATATGGTTCAATTTAATTTGCCACAATCTAAAAGATTCTGGCAAATGGAGGACAATTTTACAGAATCTTGGAGATCCACTATTATTCATGAGTACTAATGGAAAATAAATATCAATGCATATCACAATGCTAGTGCATGCTTTAGCAAAAAACCCAACAACTTAATTTACCTCCTGAAGTAACAAGCAGTACTTACCTTTACACTGAGGTTCAGCTGAGCTCCAGGTTCCCGTTGCTGTGCAGGATATTGTATCTACTCCCACAAGTATAAAGCCTGCATTACATGTATACTGTACAGAGTCCTGGTATATGTATTGTGCCTTCTTCAGATCAAAGGTTCCATTAGAAACTGAATTTGGAACTGGACAGACTTGCACTAAGGAACAAACAAACAAAAAACTATATATACAATAGGTAATCACAAATGTGTCATACGATATATGTACAATAGGTAATCAAAAATCGTAAATGTAGAACTGGAAAATATAGCCTACTTATGGTAAAAATACAAAGTGTAAACATTATTCTAAATGACCTAGTAATGAAGGAGTCCAGACATTATATTGGTTGTATGGTGGCTCAATTTTCTTCCTTTTATGAATTTCGAATTTTGAATTGAATGAAAGAAGAAATAGCAGTCAACTGGAAAACCATTTGCCAGGATCTTTTCGTCTCTCATTCTTCCTATTTCTTTATGAAGAGCGTTTAGTAATTTGGGTTTCTCAAGAATTAAATGTAGTCAATAAAGCCTTCCTCAAACACATTTATACTCTATGCATGATTATTAGTCAGTAGAGGAGCACATTTCTCTGGTAGGAGGTAATAGTCACTTATATAATGCCTGCAAATTTGCTGAAAATCGTGGAGCATATCATGACATGTGCACAGTCGTTATTCGGCATGTGCTTAACCTTTTACTTGAGTAACACTCGGACACCAATTTATTCTGTTGGAGTATAAAGTCCACAGCTTTATTAAATTATTATAAATATTTAAATTTACAATTTAGGGTCATTGTCAACAGTAATAACTTCATTCCGCTCTATCCCGCACAATACCCCCAACAATGACCCTACCAAAGAACAATACTAAACATTACAAATAATACATAACGTATAACACACGGCCCACCAAAGAGGCCCCACATCCATTTGTCTAACTGCAGGGGTGTACCCAGACACCCCTACACCCCTTGGTTCCTATCCACCGATTGGCTCGAACCTAGCAAACACTTTAACTCTGGCCTATTCCAGCCTAGACCTTGGCCTTACAATTTCCTAACCCACCAAAATTCCTGTTTAACCAAGCCCTTTTCCTGCTGTTGTGACCAAACGGGAACTACTTCGTACTCCTAGGGTGGGTGGGAGGGACAACTCACAGGTAAGTGAGGCTCAAATTAAAATGGCCACTAACTAAGATGGCTGCTATTTAACTTCCTTTTCCCCCCTCCCCATTCATTAACTTAAACCAACCCCTTGACCTTAAATTCACCTGCCAACTCTTTGGCCCTATCAAGGCCCACTCCCCCCCTGTGTTGCTCCGTGGGCTTCATTCCTACAGTCTGGGAAGGTGGAGAGGTTACCAGACTATCACTTCACTGTTAGCATTAGATCTACATTAAAGAGATTGATAAAGATTGCTATAGTCGTTTTAAATATCTTCATTTCAGAAGCATGTTTTAAATGCACCATATTTACTTTATGTAGGCATTATGCCTAACTGCAAACATTATTTTTACTTTCTATTGCCTTTTGTAGTGAGCTAGTAAGCTGCTAGTAATGCATTGTAATTGATCATTTTTATTAATTTACATTTTTGTCACACCCACAATATGTGATATTAATGGCAATTTTGCTGTTATACTAATATTTTAGACCCTGTGTGAAAGTTACCCTATTAGCAAGCAGTTCTTACCTTTACACTGAGGTTCAGCTGAGCTCCAGGTTCCCGTTGCTGTGCAGGATATTGTATCTACTCCCACAAGTATAAAGCCTGTATTACATGTATACTTTACAGAGTCCTGGTATATGTATTGTGTCTTCTTCAGATCGAAGGTTCCATTAGAAATGGAATTTGGAACTGGACATACTTGCACTAAGGAACAAACAAACAAAAAACTATATATAAAATAGGTAATCACAAATGTGTCATACGATATATGTACAATAGGTAATCACAAATCGTAAATGTAGATCTGGAAAATATAGCCTACTTATGGTAAAAATACAAAGTGTAGACATTATTCTAAATGACCTAGTAATGAAGGAGTCCAGAGATTATATTGGTTGTATGGTGGTGCAATTTTCTTCCATTTATGAATTTTTATAAACATCTTCTCTACAATTCTAAAGTAAGGTCACAATTAAAAGAAGAACCTAGTACAAATTCTCCTAATTCCTATAATTTGAGCAGATACATTTTTCAAACGACCCCACCATAATCCTCATCTAGAAATAGTTTATTTTATCAGCATCACACATTTTTAAATATATCTTACTTCCAATTGCATGAAAGAAGAGATAGTAGTCAACTGGAAAACCATTTGCCATGATCTTTTCGTCTCTCATTCTTCCTATTTCTTTATGAAGAGCGTTTGGTAATTTGGGTTTCTCAAGAATTGAATGTAGTCAATAAAGCCTTACTCAAACACATTTATACTCTATGCATGATTATTAGTCAGTAGAGGAGCACATTTTTCTGGTAGGAGGTAATAGTCACGTATATAATGCCTGCAAATTTGCTGAAAATCGTGATGCATAAAATTCCAACAGTCTGAAAAGGTGGAGGGGTTACTAGACTCTATCACTTCACTGTTAGCATTAGATCTACATTAAAGAGATTGATAAAGATTGCTATAGTCATTTTAAATATCTTTATTTTAGAAGCACGTGATTTAACCATATTTAAAGTATGTAGGCATTATGCCTAACTGCAGACATTATTTTTACTTTCTATTGCCTTTTGTAGTGAGCTAGTAAGCTGCTAGTAATGCATTGTAATTGATCATTTTTATTAATTTACATTTTTGTCACACCCACAATATGTGATATTAATGGCAATTTTGCTGTTACATTAATAATTTAGACCCTGTGTGAAAGTTACCCTATTAGCAAGCAGTTCTTACCTTTACACTGAGGTTCAGCTGAGCTCCAGGTTCCCGTTGCTGTGCAGGATATTGTATCTACTCCCACAAGTATAAAGCCTGCATTACATGTATACTTTACAGAGTCCTGGTATATGTATTGTGTCTTCTTCAGATCGAAGGTTCCATTAGAAATGGAATTTGGAACTGGACATACTTGCACTAAGGAACAAACAAACAAAAAACTATATATACAATAGGTAATCACAAATGTGTCATACGATATATGTACAATAGGTAATCATAAATCATAAATGTAGAACTGGAAAATATAGCCTACTTATGGTAAAAATACAAAGTGTAAACATTATTCTAAATGACCTAGTAATAAAGGAGTCAAGACATTATATTGGTTGTATGGTGGCTCAATTTTCTTCCTTTTATGAATTTTGAATTTTGAATTGAATGAAAGAAGAAATAGCAGTCAACTGGAAAACCATTTGCCAGGATCTTTTCGCCTCTCATTCTTCCTATTTCTTTATGAAGAGCGTTTAGTAATTTGGGTTTCTCAAGAATTGAATGTAGTCAATGAAGCCTTACTCAAACACATTTATACTCTATGAATGATTATTAGTCAGTAGAGGAGTGCATTACTCTGGTTGGAGGTAATATCCACTTATATAATGCCTGCAAATTTGCTGAAAATCGTGGAGCATATCATGACATGTGCACAGTGGTTATTCGGCATGTGCTTAACCTTTTACTTGAATAACACTCGGACACCAATTTATTCTGTTGGAGTATAAAGTCCACAGCTTTATTAAATTATTATAAATATTTAAATTAACAATTTAGGGTCATTGTCAACAGTAATAACTTCGTTCCGCTCTATCCCGCACAATACCCCCAACAATGACCCTACCAAAGAACACTACTAAACATTACAAATAATACATAATGTATAACACACGGCCCACCAAAGAGGCCCCACATCCATTTGTCTAACTGCAGGGGTGTACCCCTTGGTTCATAGCCACCGACGGGCTCGAACCTAGCAAGCACTTTAACTCCGGCCTCTCCAGCCTAGACCTTGGCCTAACAATTTCCTAACCCACCAAAATTCCTGTTTAACCAAGCCCTTTTTCTGCCACTGTGACCAAACTGGAACTACTTCCTACTCCTAGGGTGGGTGGGAGGGACAACTCACAGTTAAGGGAGTCTCAGATTAAAATGTCTACTAACTAAGATGGCTGCTATTTAACTTCCTTTTCTCCCCTCCCCATTCACTAACTTAAACCAACCCCTTGACCTTAAATTCACCTGCCAACTCTTTGGCCCTGTCAAGGCCCACTCCCCCCCTGTGTTGCTCCGTGGGCTTCATTCCTACAGTCTGGGAAGGTGGAGGGGTTACTAGACTCTATCACTTCACTGTTAGCATTAGATCTACATTAAAGAGATTGATAACGATTGCTATAGTAGTTTTACATATCTTTATTTCAGAAGCATGTTTTAAATGTACCATATTTACTTTATGTAGGCATTACGCCTAACTGCAGACATTATTTTTACTTTCTATTGCCTTTTGTAGTGAGCTAGTAAGCTGCTAGTAATGCATTGTAATTGACCATTTTTATTAATTTACATTTTTGTCACACCCACAATATGTGATATTAATGGCTATTTTGCTGTTATACTAATATTTTAGACCCTGTGTGAAAGTTACCTTATTAGCAAATAGTCCTTACCTTTACACTGAGGTTCAGCTGAGCTCCAGGTTCCCGTTGCTGTGCAGGATATTGTATCTACTCCCACAAGTATAAAGCCTGCATTACATGTATACGTTACAGAGTCCTGGTATATGTATTGTGTCTTCTTCAGATCAAAGGTTCCATTAGAAATGGAATTTGGAACTGGACAGACTTGCACTAAGGAACAAACAAAAATATACATTTAAAAATGTACGTGCAAACTGGTTTATGTATATATATTGTAAGTAATAGGTGATCACAAACATAAATTAAAGCATAGGATAATGTCAGATTTAATTGATTTTATAAGGTATTATCATTGCAATCCATGTTTTTATTTTAACATGTTTAGATTGGCATTCATTAATATCTTAATGCCATGCTGGTATAACACTCCCCAAACAAACTACATCCATCACTGTGGAAGTGGAAAATAAGGCCAACTTTTTGTAAAAGTACAAAGAGTAGACATTATTCCAAATGACCTAGTAATGAAGAATGAGTCTAGACCAGTGTTCTGCAACCTTTTAGCACCTGCGGCCCGGCGAAAAGAGGAGAAATATTTTGCGGACCGGTGTCAGCCAGGAATAAAAAACAATGCTGTGTGTGTGTATTGCAGTGTGTGTATGGGGGGCAGTGTGTGTGGGTATGGGGGCAGTGTGTGTGTGTGGGTATGGGGGCAGCATGTGTGTGAGTATGGTGCAGTGTGTGTGTGAGTATGGGGCAGTGTGTGTGTGTGTGTGTGTGTTTGTGGTGGGAAGTGTGTTTGTGCATGGGGGGGCAGTGTGTGTGTATGGGGGGCAGTGTGTGTGGGTATGTGGGTATAGGAGCAGTGTGTGGGTATGGGGGCAGTGGGTGTGTGGGTATGGGGCCACATGTGTGTGAGTATGGGCAGTGTATGTGGGGGTATGGGTGCAGTGTGTGTGTGGAGGCAGTGTGTTTGTGTGTGTGGGCATGTGTGTGTATGGGGGCAGTGTGTGTTGGTGTGTGGGTATAGGGGCAGTGTGTGGGTATGGGGCAGTGTGCGTGGGAATGGGGTAGCGTGTGTGAGTATGGGGCAGTGTGTGGGTGCAGGGTATGGGGCATGTGCATTTGTGGGCTGGGGGGCAGTGTGTCAGTGTGGGGGGCAGTGTGTGTGTGTGCATGGGTATGTGGGTAAAGGGGTGGTGTATGGGTATGGGGTAGTGTGTGTGGGTATGGCGGCAGCGTGTGTGTGAGTATGGGGGCAGTGTGTGTGGTTATGGGTGCAGTGTGTGTTTGTGGGGGGCTCTGTGTGTGGGTATGTGGGTATAGGGGCTGTGTATGGGTATGGGGGTATAGGGGCAGTGTGTGGTTATGGGGGCAGTGTGTGTGTGGGTATGGGGGCAGTGGGTGTGTGTGAGTATAAAGGCATGTGTGTGGTATGGGTGCAGTGTGTGTGTGTGTGGGTATGGGTGCAGTGTGTGAGGGGGCAGTGTGTTTGTGTGTGGGCAGTATGTGTGCATGGGGGCAGTGTGTGTGGCTGTGTGGGCATAGGGGCAGTGTGTGGGTATGGGGCAGTGTGTGTGGGAATGGGGGAGGCGTGTGTGTGAGTATAGGGGCAGTGTTTGTGTGGGTATGGGGGCAGCATGTGTGTGAGTATGGGGTCAGTGTGTGTGGGTATGGGGCAGTGTGTGTGTTGTATGGGGCAGTGTGTTTGTGTGTGGGGGCAGTGTGTGTGTGTGTATGGGGCAGTGTGTGTGGGTATGTGGGTAAAGGGGAAGTGTATGGGTATGGGGCAGTGTGTGTGGGTATGGCGGCAGTGTTTGTGTGTGGGGGGGCTTTGTGTGTGGGTATGTGAGTATAGGGGCTGTGTGTGAGTATGGAGGCAGTGTGTGTGGGTGAAGGGGGAGGCGTATGTGTGAGTATGGGGGCAGTGTGTGTGTGTGGGAGAATGATTGAGGGTCTGTGGTGTTGGGGAGTAGAATAATAAATATATCTATATTTTTGGGGGGATGAAAAAAAATAGTAATTTTTATATCCTCCCCCCCCCTCCAACCTCCCGCTTACCTTTGCATGTGAGGGGGGAAATTTCCAGCAATCCCAGGTAGTCCGGTGGGGAAGCCCTGGTGGTCCAAGTGGTGAGAGTGAACTCTAGCAGCCTCAGGAGCAACACTCCAAGCTCACGAGAGGAGACCCCAACGGAGCTGCATGTTAGAGTTCACCTGGGTCCTCCCTCCCCTGCCAGCAGCAGTGTTACAGTGCTAGCGGGCCAGAGAGGGAGATCTCTGATCTCCCCTCCAGTACTACAGAGCAGACAGGAGAGAGGGAAGCACAGTTCCCAGTGCTATGAACATAAAATCATAGCACAGGGGATACATTTTATGGCAATTTATTACTGATCCGCTAAAGCTTTCACCAGATGGTATAGTCAGGTAAAAGTTTTCGCGGACCGGCAATAAATTCTTGCAGACCGGCGCTGGTTTGTGGACCAGTGATTGAAGACCACAGGTCTAGACAATACTTTGTTTGATGGCTTTTTTTTCTTATCTCCTCTATAATGCTAAAGGAAGGATCACAATTGAAGGAAGTGTGTGTATCTGTGTGTCAAAGTGTATTTATCTGTGTTTGTATGTGTCTGTGTATCAAGGTGTGTGTGTCTGTGTTTGTATGTGCCAGTGTGTTTGAATCTGACACACAGATACACACACTGGCAGATAGTGGCACACAGATACACACACCTTGACACATAGTGTGTATCTGTGTGTCAAGGTGTGTGTATCTATGTTTCAAATTGTGCAGGGCTTAAGGGTTTTATAGATCAGTCTATAACTAGCTGATTCGTTTTTACTTGTTTAAATCACTTTATATTTGGTATTTTTTAAATAGAAAATGAATGAACAATATGTATCAAAATCAAGTAGAAAGCAGTTCTTACCTTTGCACTGAGGTCCAGCTGAGCTCCAAGTTCCCATTGCTGTGCAGGATATTGAATTTACTCCCACAAGTATAAAGCCTGGATTACATGTAAAGTTCACAGAGTCCTGATATATGTATTGTGTATTTATGGGAACAAAGCTTCCATTAGAAATGGAATTTGGAACTGGACAGACTTGAACTGAGATGCGAAAATAAATATATATTTGAAAACAATCAGTACAAATTGGTTATTTATATTTTCTTACATTGTGCAAACAGTTGATGATCAAATAGAATAAATTAAATGTGTATATTTATTTTTTTAGAAAGGGCTTTTACTTTTTCACGCTGTTAGTCTTGCTTTATATTTTTTGTTTGGTTACAATAGCTACTTCCAGTAGTACTTGACAGATTTGCATCAGGAGTTGAATTAATCAGTTAAAATGGAAGATAATATCAATAAGAAATATGATCCAGCCATTACCTATGCACTTAAGGTCACCTTTACTCTGCACTCATGTTTCTATGCAGGGTATTGAATCTACTCCCACAAGTATAAATATATATTTTGAAACAATCAGTGCAAAACAGTTTGTATATAATTTTGCAAGTGCAAGGTGATCCCAAACGAAATTCAAAGTACAGGATAATATCAGATTTAATTGATTTCATAGAGAATTCTCAGATTGTAATCCTTGTATTTACATGTTTAGAATGGCAGTTATTGACATGTTGTTGCCAAAGACAATACATTATAAAAGTAAAAAATTTGGTCAACTCTCCATCTAACGGCCATTGAAGTTACTAAATAACCTCCATTAATTTAAATATGCATATGGATTTGGAAAAGTATGCAGGTAGCTTTTATTTTTTGGTTTTTACTCTATGTATTTGAGCTGATGTGTGCTATGGTCATTGCTGACCGCCCAGTTGTAGTGGGAGTTCCCTATTAAGGGTTAATAAGTATAGAGATGTACATAAAACATACCCCTCTCTGCCTCATTAGAGATATTTTTGCCAGAAGCTCAAGGAAGCAAGGTGAATAGTCAGTGTAGGACCCACCTAAAGAGGTTTGCCTTGACGTGGCAGGTGGGCATCCCCTCTCATGGCCATTGGAGTAACATTATAACCTCAATTTGTTTAAGAATGCTGAAGGATTTGGGAAGAGCAAAGGTAACTCTTTTTTTTCTCTATAAAAGTATAAAGAGTAGATTTTATTCCAACTTTTCTAGCAAAGAAAAATAGTCCTGACATTATTTTCTTTGTTGGGCTGCTCTTTGTTTTTTTATATTGTGAATTGTTTTTAAAAAAAGTAAGGGTCCCAATTGGAAACAAATTCTACTGCTAATTCTCAAGAGGAAACCCAATCCTTTTTGCAATTAAACTAGCAAATGACTCAATCATTAGCTTTATCTACAATCTTTTCGTTATCAGCATCATATATGTTTCTTCATCTCACTTTCAATGGAATGTAAGAAGAGATAGGAGTCACTTTGGAAGACTCTTTGCCAGGATCTTTGAGTTCCCCATTCTATTACATATGTAAAGTCTTTCGTAATATATGTGGCAGAAATGTCTCTGATTGCCAAGCTCCTGCCAAAAGACTATGGACCCGTTAAAAAACTTATGCGATTTATGTACTTTTATACTCCAGAAAGAGAGACCGACCATTGGCCCTAATTCCCTGGAACTGTTTTGGGCATAGGACCATGTGCACGGTCAGTCAAAATTATGACTTCCATGGAAATCCCGATCCCCTAAACCGATCTGGCTGATTTTTCCATATGTTGGTCCACCAGATGGAGGCTGTCAGGGGATATGACTTTGTGGGGTTTCCATGTATTTTGGGGGTACTTTTGGGTTGTTGTAAAATATATGTTTTCTGTGCCTGGAGATAATTGAGTTTAGTACAGTTTCTGACTCAATTATCTCTCAGGCACATTGGAGGGATTATTCTGTTTTGTATGGGAGTGTCCTGGCCCTGGGAACCAATGTAATTACAGTGTGTTCTGTGTCACAGTCCCCTCTCAGGTCCAGCGGGGAATGCCCCTGGAATATGTTATGGAAAACCCCTTGCATGGGGACTTGCATATAAGGCCAATTATGGCTGCCATTAAACAGTTCCTCTTCACCCTCAACATAGAGCATTGTCTCATGTGTGGAGTGGACAGCTGTATTCACTCTGGGGATTGCTATAATTACTATACTCCCTTGTATTACAACATGCTTTACTCTCTGGAGTAGGAAAGGTCTACCAACTGGAAGCTGGATCCCTGACCTTGGACCAGGGTGGGTGGAGGACAGCGAGATTCTAGCCAAACTGCGGTAGCTAAGGTTCTACAGTGCTGATGGTGTCTGGTGGAGTGCTTGAAAGTACTCGGAGGTACTAGGAATCAGTAATTGGCGGAAGCACCCATTCGGGGTGCCAGGCGGTCCGTCACAATGTAATTTGGTTTCTCTAGAATTGAAGAGCCATTTAGGACAGTTACTCATAAATAATATGTGTTCAAGGATCTTTTAGATGATACTATAAGTAGCTAATTCATTTTTACTTGCTTAAATCACTTTTTGTGTGTACCAGTATTAAAATCAGCAATTCAAATGGAAAATGAATGGAAAATGATAGTAAAAATTTTAGCTTGTGCAATAACTTTAAGTCTACGTAGTTAAGTGGCAATCGGTTCTCACCTTTGCACAGAGGTCCAGCTGAGTTCCAGTTTCCTGTTGCTGTGCAGGATATTGAAGGTACCCCCACAAGTGTATAGCCTGTATTACATGTAAAGTTCACAGAGTCCTGGTATATGTATTTCGTCTTTATGGGACCAAAGCTTCCATTAGAAATTGAATTTGGAACTGGGCAGACTTGCACTAAGGAACAAATAAAAATACATTTAAAAAAAAGTCAAATCTGGACAGACTTGCACTAAGGAAAAAAATAAATATGTTTCGAATGTTGTATAATATGTGTTTAACAACTTCACTGCCTTTTTGTACAATTAAATATATTCCATGTATTATTAGTGTTAGACTTAGATATTAATTTTGTGCAATATGTATGAATGGACACTACCTTATCATCTAAGTGACCACGGGACTGCAAAGTTATTGTCTTTTGTATACCTACCTACATACCAAATAAAACTAACCTAATCTTACATTCTAGTCACACCTTCTATCCCTTGTTTCTAAAAATAGATCTCATATTTTATCAAGATTTATCAAGAGGTGATTTTACAGGAGTTTTAGATCTTTAGACCACTCCTGCATTTTTAACACTTCACCCACTATCCCATTGAATCTACAAACAGAAATAGAAAACATGCCCGAGTCCATAAATCAAAAACTAGGTTTCGACTCTCACTTTCTACTGTAATTCTAATGGACAGAAAGATAATGTATATATTTTACAAGATAGGTAGTTGGCAGCTTTCATAAAACTACAATGTTTGTTAAAGAGTACACTTTACAAATGGCTTCTGTATTAGTATAGGAGAGAAAAAGTTATCAAATAAATTAAAGGTAAATATTAATATTATATGCAAAACAGTGTTGCATAAGATTCTGTGCAAGTGCTGACATAGCTATGAAAACCTAAAATAGCAAGCAGCAATAAAGGCATTTATTAACAATGTTATTATATAGAGCTTTCAATGTGGCTACAGTGGCTTTAAGTTTGAAATTCAGTTTGGAATTTGTAAGCTGTATTTTCACAATGCATTCCAAAAGCAGTCCTAACTGAGCTCCAAGTCCCTTCCTTCGGTTATTGCAGGTTATTTAATCTACTCCAGCCAGCAAAAAGCCTGGATAACATGTATACGTTACCAAGTCCTGGTATGTATATTGAGTCTTCATGGGATTAAAAATCCCATTAGTAATGACAGTTGGGGGATGGCAGCCCATGGGAAAATATGTTATATTTTAACGCATATTGTATTATCACTTCTTATATGTAATATTTTAAATTTCATTGATTGATCACGCAAACTGGAGTGTCTGTAAGTGAGGCCGTGGAGCATCGCAGAAGGAGGTGCGTAATCCGCTGCAGTCACATTACCATGTGGGCATGCTGCCACAACAGAATGCGCCCACCGGATCCCAGACCACTCTCACGCAGAAGTGGGCCTGGCGGGCGCCTTGACATAAGGTGACTATTAGGTGGCATTCCCCTTGTGATGTGGGAATGCCTCCGCAACAATACGCGCCTGTCGGGACCCATACTGCTCTCTGGCAGGAGCAGACCCAGCGGGCGGCGTGACAGTTGCATGACCAACAGAAAAGGCAGTTAGCAAATAAAGGTTTTGATAATGTATTGCAGACTTATTTCTGATAAAGTAGATACAGTAAAGACATTTATTAAAATATAAACGGAATGGTAAATCACTGAAAATGTTAATGCATGTTTAACGCAATAAGCTAAATACAACCTCTAAGATAAAATGCTGTTCTAACCTTTGCATTGAGGTTGTGTTGAGTTCCATTTTCCTGTTGCTGTGCAGTTTATTGTATTTAGTACCCCGAGTGTGAAACCTGTATTACATGTAAAGGTCACATTGTCCATAAACAAGTATTGGGTCTTCTTGGGACTGAAATTTCCATTCAAATCTAAATTTGGAACTGAACAGACTGGTACTAAGGAAGAAACAGAAATATGAAAAAACAATCAGTGCAAATGAGATTTTATAATAATTCCCTGTTTCCTTAAGTTTTTCCATGAATTTTCAAAAATGTTTTAATATTTTTTTTAAATAACATTTACCAATATTGGATAACCACATTGATGCCACTCATTCTGGACAAACTATTTTTATTAGTTAATTTTTAGAACGTTATATTTGCCAACAGAGTGTTGACTAGATCTCATTGAGCCCTCTATGGTTTCTCTAAGGAATGCTCATGCATAGATCAGAATTGTTTACCAATTGATATCCCTGCAAGGTTATGCTAGCTAGTTAACGACACGCGTGCTGTAAAGTTACACCAAAAGAAGTCTATGAATCTGGTCCATAGTTTTAAAAGGAACATTATTATTCCAATATAAAACAAAATAAGTCAAGTTAACAGTAACTACAGGAACTGACGGTAATTACAATGATACTAACTATAATAATTATTTGCAGATGGGAATCTCTGACAAATGTAAATTTCTACTCTGTCATGCAGATGATAGATATTATCAGATCTGTGTGTAAACAACATTAATTAATTGATCCTTCTTGCCTTGCATTAATGAGTGTAGCTGGTGCTAGAGGCTTAAAGGACACTATAGGCACCAAATCAACATTAGCTTGATAGAGTCGATTTGATGTAGCGATCAAGACACCTGCAGCCTCACTGCTCAATTCTCTGCCATTTAGGAGTTAATTCCCTTTGTTTCTACAGCCTTAGTCACACCTCCCTGCATGTAATAGGAACAACGTTTCAACCATATGGTCTTTATCAAGATCATCTTGATAAAGACAGTATGGTCGAAACGTTGATCTTTTTGTGGAAATTTTATACACTTGTTTGATTCATTGAATCCAGTGTGTGTGGTCATTTTTTTCATTGGATATACGTATAGCGCTGTGCTGCCCCTTGATGTTTACCTTTATACGTATTTGATGTAGTGTGAGTGCCAGACATACAAAACATTGTTTATATATATATACACTATGTGACACAATCAGTAATACAACTGGAATATTTTTTTTTTTTTCCAGGGCTGCTTTGTGTTCCCAGTTTGGCCCAACATTCAGAGTTAGAGCTTTGAAAGAGACGCTTTTCTCAAAGTGACGCATTTACTTTAAAAATAAGACTTACCATTATCAACACAAAGGAAAAAAATAGCACTTTGGCACTTGATTTTGCCCAATTCTACAATGTAGATTGTCAATGAGAATTGAAAGTGAATTCAAATGGAATTTCCAATGAAAGTCTAGCTGACTTAGAGAATGTTCCCAGTTTGGCTGTTTTGACCTTACATTTGAAATTCACTTTGAATTTACCAAATTCTCACTTTCGTAAATAATTTTAGTTCCCAGGGGTTTGAATAAACAGTTGGACATATCTCTTATATAACTTATAGATGATTTACCTTCAGGTTTCAGGCTTCCCTTTATTTTATTTTATTTAAATTATTACATTAATTAATTTCATTGTATTTCATTATACTAGATCAAGGTTAGGCAACTAGGTTTTCCTTTTTCTTTTCTTTTTCCTTTTCATTGTACAGTGTTGTATTTGTTTGCACACATTTATTAGGAGTACCTTATAAACAAGCCCTGGCAAATACTGGGAGAAGACTGGGAGAAGCACAACCTGTTATGTAAGCATTAGTGTAGCTTTTTATAATTCAGTCTATTTTTTTTAACTATGTACACATACTTGAGTAGATTCACTGATCAGCCACAATATTAAAACCACCTGGCGAATATCATGTAGGTACCTGTTGCATTGCCAAAACAGCTCTTGATTTGTCAAGACATGGACTCTTTACTACCTCTGAATGTGTCTTGTGGCATCTGACACCATGACATTTGCAGCAGATCTTTCCACTTCTGCAAATTGCAAAGTGGGGCCTCCGTGGATCAGATTTGTTGCTCAAGCACATCCTAAAGATGCACAATCGAATTGAGATCTGGGGAATTTGGAAGCCAAGGCAACACCTTGAACTTTTTGTCACGCTTCTAAAACTATTCCTGAACATTTTTTTGTCACGCTTCTAAAACTATCCTGCTGAAAGACGTCACTGTTTCCAAGCATAACACTGCCTCTGCTGGTCTGTTTACTTCCACTAGTGCATACTGCTGCCATCTCTTCCACATGTAAATGTTGCATAAGCACCTGGCCACCCACCTGATTTAAAAGAAAATGTGATTCATCAGACCAGGCAGCCTTCTTCCATTGCTCCATGGTCCTGTTCTGATGCTTACATCCCCTTTGAAGGTGGTTTGGGCGGTGGACAGAGTCATCATGGGCACTCTGACCACAGCAAACTGTGATGCACTGTACATTCTGACTCCTTTCTGTCATGGCCACGATAAACATTTTCAGAAACTTGAGCTATAGTAGCTTCTCTGTGTGATCGAACCAGATGGGCTAGCCTTCACTTCCAACGTGCATCTTTGAGCATTGGGCACCTATGACCCTGATGCCTGTCACTGGTTGCCTTTTCTTGCATCACTTTTGGTAGAAACTAACCAATGTATACCAGGAACACCTGACAAGACTTTTTGGAGATACTCTGTCTGACTCAGTAGCATTTGGCCCTTGTCAGAGTTACTCAGATCTTTTCGCTTGCCCATTTTTCCTGCCCCCAACAAATGAAATTCAAGAACTGACTGTTCACTTGCTGCCTAATATATCCCACTCATTTACAGGTGCCTTTGTAACGATATAGTTAACGTTACTCACTTCACCTGTCTGTGGTTTTAATGTTTTGGCTTGTAAGTGTGTGTATGTTTTTCAGTACACTAATAGCCATGTTTTTGCACCAATTCAATTTGTCAAAATAGTTTTTTTCTGAAATGATCGCATAGATGAAATATGTCCAAACCAAAACGCGATATGGATGACACTCGAATCTCCTACAACAATTTTTATTTATTTTTCAAACTGATTCAGAATAGTTGAAAGTTTTCGACATGCACAAGACTATTGCTAGTGGTTGTCCTTTGGACAGTAACTAGATTTTAATATCTTGCTTTTATTTTACATTTAATTTTTGCTTCTCTCCATGTAGTGATCCATTGGTTTTACTCTTTAGTATTATTCTATTTGAGCCTCAACCTACATTTGTTGAAGCTCTCCTATGATCGTATTTTAAATTATATCACAGTAGTCACATTGCATTTTAATTCATCCATAATTCTGTTGTACATTTTTACGTGAGCTCCTCATCTAGTATTTGAGCACACTACAGCCTCAATTAAATATTGGAGGATACGCTTTCAAATTAATTAAATATTTTTGAATGAACTTTTAAAATGATTTAATATTAAGATTTTTAATACATTGATCTAATATTTTTATACACAATATATTTTGTTATTTTAAAATGTTGAAAAAGTTAGTAGAAAAGTTTAACTAAAAAACAAGTGTAAATCTTTCCTTGCCATGCCAATTCTTGAGTTTGAAAAAATATATATTTTTTTTACATTTGTTTTTTTTTTACTTACGTATGGGTATAGTTGGTGTACAATAATTAATAAGGCAACATGTAGTAGTTGCTAGTCCTCTTACAGCAGTACTCTCAAATTCCACAGTGGTGCTACATTCAGTTGGTAAGGCACAATACTGTCCGAACAAGTAGTCAAATTCATTATCTATAAAATATTACAGAATAATGTATTAAATAATTTACAATTAACATAGCATATAATATATAGTGATATAGAACAGTGTTAGTTAAAGAAGGAATTGTCATTACAAGTTGTAAATCGCGCAAAACAATATGTTCCTTCCATTGGTAAAGTCAATATAATTATATTACAGCTATTAAACGTGAAACAGCGAATGGTATAGTTGAAGAAATTTGTAATCAGTACAATTTCCAAATTTACATAACACCACATTATGTGAAATAGGGTTAAGCTGTAGCGCATTTAGTCTATCGAAACTATCAAAAAACTAAATATTTCCAAAATTTTGACTTATTGGTTGTTTTGAAAAAAAAAAAATTTACATCGAAGTTCTGACCAATCAAGCACAAAGTTCAATAGCAAAGCAGTATAAAAAGCAAGATTTCTAAGTCATAGTTTGTCCATGTAGTGCTTATGAGAGCTAGGAAACAGGTCTAAGACATAGAGAACAACAAGAGATAGAGATGGGAGTTTTGGGGGAGATTCACAGCGTTTTTGTACTGTTTGGTTGCATATTACATATATTATACCATTGCATATAACAAATACACACATTCATACAAATAAGTTTTTTTTACATCTCTATATTAGAAGTTCGATCTGATTGTGCCCCCAAATCTCCTTTTTATGTAAATGAGTGATTGTCTAATTGTTTGGAAGAGAGAACTATTGATAGAGTGACTAGGAGTGAATCTTTGGAGACTTAAGAAAAGTACGGAATGGAGAGGAGATGGAGGTAGTGGAGGGGAGTGCAGTGGGGAAGAGAGAACAGGGGGCAGAATGGAGAATATTACGAGAAAGAATGTAGTGGAGAGGAGTCGATACAGGGTGTACAATAGATAGTGGACACATTTCAGCTCCTCTCTAAGTCTTTATCAAAACAGACTTGAGGAAACGTTGTCTCCACTTTTTTGTTCCTAATAAAAGACTGCCTTTTAGAAGATACCTCAGGTTTGGTTGGATATTTATCTTTTCTTCCATTTAATGTCTCCAGCAATTGGTCCTTTCGGGATGAAGTTGCAGGAAATGTTCCCCCATTTTAGTGCGTGCATTATACTCTATTTTCTTTCAAACACACGCAGTCACAGGCAGAGTTACAGGCAGAAAGGTGCATGCAATCACAGGCAGACAGTCACGCACACACACACACACACACACACATACAGATACAGTTACAGGCAGACAGTTACACACATGCACAGGCAGATAGTTACACACACAGTTACAAGCAGACAGTTACATACAGTTACAGGCAGACAGTCACATAAAGTCACAGGCAGACAGTTACACACATAGTTACAGACAGACAGTCACACACAATCCAACAAAGTTATAGAGAGACAGTTTCACATACAGTTACCACTTTCAATTATAGGGTCTTGGGGATAGAGTAGAAGTGCTGCAGTCCCTTGTGTCTAGCTGACCATCACCCACATGCACAAACCCATAAGCAGAATGCCCACACATGTACACAACCCCACCAGCAACATTTACAGAAACAAGCAACACCAAAAGTAATCTACCTTCACAAATGTAGCAGCTACAAACAGCACTTATCATCCAACCACCTACCTAGATACGTTCACCATTCAATCACACTCCAAACTAGTCTTATTAAATCACATATATAGTGGGGGGATTGCATTAAGGAAGCTGCCCATGAGGCACAAAGGAAATTAAATCTGCACCTGTTCACATGTTGAGTTTAAAATACACACTGGAGTGGGTCACATGAGATATACACAAATTCTATTTTTTTTTTACTAGATTTACCTTTAGTAAATCTCTGAATTGCAAATGAGGAGGTAGTTTGGTGATTTTTACTGTATTATCACTGAATTAACCATCCTACTAAAATCTAATGAAAGGGAAGGTTCTCCCGAAAGCTTGTCATTAAAAAATGTTGTTAATCCAATAAAAAAGGTATTACAAGATACAAATTTTATCTGTT
The DNA here is from genome assembly GCA_933207985.1 of Pelobates cultripes. Taxonomy (NCBI): domain Eukaryota; kingdom Metazoa; phylum Chordata; class Amphibia; order Anura; family Pelobatidae; genus Pelobates; species Pelobates cultripes. The sequence continues at coordinate 13,957,106 of OW240921.1, forward strand.
TTTTACATCTATATCACTGGACTAATACGGCTACAATCTCTACTTGAAAATCTAAGGATATATGTAAGAACAAAAAACATGGAATACACTATAAATTGTTAAAACACAATCAAAAGATAATAAATATCATTCTTTGTTTTCCATTTTTAATGTTTCTAACGTACTTTGCTTATAGTAAACGTACTGAGATCCACATACGTATCCTTTGGCGCAGTTAACAAGGTATCCGGTGCAATTAGATGGTGATGAACCCAAGCAGTATGTACAGATGAGAGAATGACCTAAACAAAGCAAATATTGCATAAAAAGGTTAAAAAAAAGACTTTGCTTTGCTATTAATATGTGCAGAATATTTCTGCAGGATTGGGGAAAAATGGGAGCAATAAAAAAGAGACGTTATGATGATCATAAAACATACACTATGAGAAAATAATGACATTATCATTTATAAGTGGTTACAGAACCCCAATATGGCATTAGTCTCCATAATACATACATATATAGTGTAGGAGATCCTAAAGCATTTGACTCCTTCGGGTCTTTGTAAAATCTAGGTCATATTACACATACCTGCCTCTCTATTGTGCGGTGCATTTATTGATTTTGTTACTAAAATCGATTGGATTAATAAACATATTAATGAGTTTATTTAGTTCCAAAATATGTAGTGGAAGGCAATTATTTTATTTATTTTTTTAGAATATGGATCTAGTATGTCAATCTTCCAATTAATAGTTATTCTCAATTCATATTATTATTGTCTATTTACAAATTATACAGCTTTATTTATATTTAATTTCAACAGTTAGCTTTATTTTACATAAATAATACTTCTAACTCTAGAATACATTTTCAGGAGCAGATTTAATGCCTAATTGATTCTTCATAATGTCTCCATGTCAATTTAATTTTCAACAATAATATACAGAGAACAAAAAGCTAATTTAAAATGTGATGAGAAATATTTTTTCTAAATAAATGAACATGAATTAATATGTGTAATGAAATTAATATATAATTGAGAAGAACAACGGATAGTAATTGATGTATAAGAATATTATTGTTACATTAATCTGTATCTATCATATTCTTCATGACAGATCTTTTTGGATTCAGTATTTGACATTAGATTGTCCCGTCACAATTAATGAGTGCAACAAACCAACAACATCCAAGGAATTTATTGCACATACGGACACTATATAGAGTGAATAAATATGCAATGCACTGTGTACCGCAACATGTAGAAATAGGTACAAAAATAATAATAATAATAATAATAATAATAAACTTTACTATGTGTGCAGTGTATACAATCCAAATTACCCCAGCTGCACATTTTATGAAATACAAAAGTAAAAGACCCTGGTTTAGAAATTAATAAAAAATTCAAGTTGGGTGAAACATACATTCTAATATAATGGAAGGTGACTATATTTAAAATAAGAAGAAATTTGATCCTTTTTATTATTTCAGCAGGTTTTTGTTACTGCTTCAAACATAAGAAATGCAGCAACATTTTTACTACTTTAGGTCTTTGTTAAGTCTAGATCACATTTCACATACCAGACTTTCTATAGTGCTGTGCATTTATTGATTATACTAAAAGTGATTGGATTAGCACGCATATTAATGAGGTAATTTAATTCCAAAAATATGTACTGATGCAATTCTTTGAATTTTGTTTAAAATATAGTTCTTATATATTAATATTTTAATTAATAATTATTATTAATCTATATTGTCTTTTTATGACTTTACACATTATGCAGTTTTGTTTATATTGTATTTCACCAGTTTGACTTATTTTTATTTAAATCATACATTTTGTTTTTATAATTCTAGCCACATAATAGGTTATTAGGACCAGGATAGTATGCTCAATTGGTCAATTTGACTTCCTACATCCATACAAAGAAAAATTTATGAGCTAATTTTAAATGTGATGTGAAACATGTTTTTTTCCTTAAAGAAATGAATGTAAAGCAAACAAGTGTAAATGAATTAATATATAATGCAAATTTACATTCTACTTCATGTTTTTATTTTTATGTGAAAAAATATAAGGGAAATATGATTCTTATATTCAATATTTATGAAAATGTTAAAGGGACACTACAGTCATCAATGTAACGTATTGCATTTAATATAGGTTGACCTCATAAATAGTCTGTATTTTTTGTATCTTTGTAGCTGTTGAAAAAATAAATATTTTCAATAATGATACAACCTAAGCCCCCTAATTCCAGAAAAAAACACTTCCATATCATTGTATGTACACAGCTCAGTCCCTGAGAAACCCTGTTATATTGTTTATGCTATGGTCCTACATAATTTGCAGAACTGCAACAGACACAGAAGGCAATATAGAAGCAGACTAGCCACCAGTGGTGTATTTAGGATTTGTGCTGCCCTATGCAGGGGGGTGCTCAGGCACCCTCCCCTCCCCCAATTTAAATTTCCCCCACCCCTTCCTGTTAATGCCGCACTTCGACTGACAGACGCACACTCACTGACAGACACACACTCTCATATACACTGACAAACAATGACATACACACACACTATTACTTGGACACACACCGACAGACACACACTCTCACTGACAGACGCACACACTCACTGACAAACGCATTCCCCCAATGACCGACACACACACACATTCACTCACAGACACACACATAAACACTTACAGACACACACACACATTCACTTACAGACACATACACACACACATACACACTTACAGACACATGCACACACTTACAGACACACTTACAGACACATACACACATACACTTACAGACACACATAGACACTTACAGACACATACACTTACAGACACACACACACATTCACTCACAGACACACACATTCCCTTAGACATACACACTCTCAGACACACACACACAGACATTTCCACCAAGACTCACAAACTAACATATTTTATTTTATTTTAAATCCACCCAGCCTCACTGGGAGAGCTTATCTGCAGTCCAGTAGGGCTGCTGGTCGGGCAGGCAGGGAGCGCAAAGGCTGAGTAGGCGGTGCTTAGTGATGCTGGGAGCTGGTCTGACATCATATTCCAGCTCCCGGCTTCATTAAGAGGGGCAGAGGGAGATGAGCAGGAAGAGCTCAGGTAAGTATGCTCCCTCACTGCCTGCTGCCTGCCGCCAGCCTCGGGGGGGCTCAAAAGTGGCCAGCCGGCCAGCTCTTGAGCCCCCTAGGACGCGAGGCAAGCAAGGGATCTGCCTGGACATTTTGGGGCGGCTTTTTTTGCCGCCCCCTGCAAAGTGCCGCCCAAGGCAGATGCCTTGTTTTCCTCGCGATACACACGTCCCTGCTAGCCACCTATGCATTTTGAAACCAGAAAGGTAAGTTAATTAGCTCTTATTACATACACTAAATAACTGCTGTCCTTTCCATCACATCTTCTCTCTGAATATCCTAGTAGCCTCAATTGTACCATTTTTACAACAGCATCTCATATGTATATGGAATGACGTTCTGCGAGCATGGAATGGAACTGGAGTGAGACTGGGGAAGGAGACTCTCACACAGTTGCTCTTATTCACAGTAGCTAGCAGTAGCAGTTATGCTAATTCTTTCTGCTTTGAGTAAGTAATTGTAAATGGAAAGCTTAGGTCTAGCCCTGAAACTGGTTTATTACCTAGTTCCATAGCTGAAAAGATTCATGTGTCAAATAAGTTCAGTCTTTCTCACATTTGTTTTTTGCTGTTGATCCAAAAGAAGGCACAAAACCCAGTCTGAAGCGCTTCCAATTTTGCAACAAACTAGGAAAAAAATCCTTATTAACCCCATAATGGAAGTCAGATATTTCCTTGTATCAAGAAACTATTAAACCACTGATTAAAAATTATATCCCTGTACAATATGTTTTTGCAAGTATTTATCCAATTGCTGTCTAAACATCTGTATATACTCTGATAAAACCACAACTTTAGGCAGAAAATTCCACATCCTTTTTGTTCTAAATGTAAAAAAAAAAAAAACCCTTTCCTGAGACTAAATTTACTTTCTTCTAGTCTAAACGTGTTATCTTGTGTCCTGTTTGTGAATAGATTTCCACACAATGGTTTGTATTGGCCCAGGATATATTTGAATAATGTTATCATATCCCCTCTCAGGCAATGTTTTTCTAAACTAAAGAGGTTCACATTTATTAACCTTTTTTCATAACTAAAATGTTCGACCCCTCTTATTACTTTTGTAACCGCCTCTGCACTTTTCATAGTGCTATAATAACCTTCTTTAGATCAGGTGCCAAAAATTGCACAGCATATTCAAGGTGTGGTTTTACCAGTGATTTATAAAGAGGCAGACTTATATTTTCATCCAAATAATTAATACCTCTATTTATACAGTTATTATTAATTTAGTGTCTGAGTCTTGGTACCAGTAGACACCGCCTAGGAGTCAACCAAACTGTTGTATATTGTATATAATTACTTATACAATTTGCTATGTTTAAGTTCTCTGATACTCAGCCTATTTTAACCAGTGTGGTGGATATTTGTAATAAGTCCTCTTACCATTTTTTCCTATTGTTACGCTATAAAGTATTATTGTTCATATATTTTTTGGAGGGACTTATTTTTGTGTGACATGCCTGATGGCACCTGTCCAGACATTATTGTAATTTGGTTGTTTTTACGAATCAGTTACCTCCTTGTGTAAGTCCCTCTAGTATGACTTATTAGTTGCCCCTTTGGTATGACTTTTTCTATACTTTAAACTAAAACTGACAAGCTGTGACTGGAGTTGAGTTCTATAATATTTTTCATTACCTTTTACAGATTCTTTTCAATTTAGTTTGCCATTTCAATCCAGTTTGGTGTTTGGTGAATAAACACCTCTATTTGAATTTTTTTTTTCTATAATTTTGGTAATCTGAAAACCGAATCAAAATATGTGAGACTAAAATAAAAATGCTCTAATACAGCATTCTAGAATTGAATATTTTCCATTCAGCTATTTTTGCTTAAATTTTTAAATCTATTTTCCAATTCACTACAATCTGATGTTCAGTGAATGAAGGCCTGTAATAAGCAAACCTGGTTATATTAATCCTGAGATATTATACCTAATTGCACAATGTATTTATATAGCCCTTCATGCTTACATGGCCAATCAAGAAATGTTTACATTGTGTGGCATTAAAATTGATTTGCAATATTTAGTCCAAACTCACTCCACTATAAGAAAACCTCCATCAATTCTTTTTCCAGTTTTATATCATGGTCAAACATCCACAATTTATTTGAAATTCAATATTTCTGCTGGTTTAATGCATACTCATGTGCAATAATATTGTTTAAGAATGTGACTGTGTGATAAAGTTGGGTGGCATTATGAAGAAGGCAAAATACAATGCATTCCTGATTACCAGTTTAAATTCGCAGTGATATAATTCCACATCTAAAAGTATTGTAACTCTGTAAAATTCAATTCCCACGCACAATGAAATTGCAGCATTTCCATTGTATTAAAATCTTTTCAAAATCAAGAGGATGAATGATGTAAATGTAGATAAAATTAAGCAATCTCACCATTGTGCTCCCATTGATTGCGGGTACAGCTGTGCCGTGGGTCTGGAAAACTATTGATTTACTGAATTCAAGAATATTTAAAATAGTTTCCTTCTTTGCTTAAATATAGCTTTAGGATTTATTTATTTTTTGTGCACATGTTTTATTAAAACCAAAATGATGACAAATGAAACAAATACAAATATTAAAAATAAAAAACCTATACTCCCATGACTTAGTTATTGTTAGAAGATACATCACAGCTTAATTCTGATTAATGATAACAGATTATTTAGAGTTATAATTACAGTCTTGCTAAAATCACTTTTTATTCATATCACATCAAATCTATGGCCTGCAAAAAAGAAATTGCTTGGGTATGATGCACAAATAACAGAAGTTAATTTACTGTTTGTTGCATATGTTATATAATGCTAATGTTTCTATGTTATATTATGCTAATGTTTCTTTAAACCCGTTTGTTATACAGTCACCAATGAAAAATAAATCATATGAAGGGAACACATTTCACCACATTCTAATGAACTTTCACTACATTACATTATTTAGAGACAATATTTTAAAAAACTGTAAACTGAAAAAGAAAATCATTTAGTTAAAAATATTAAAATATATGTATATGTATATATATATATATATATATATATATATATTTACATTAAGACATCACTATTTCTATTAATGATTGACTTATAATAATATCAGAAAAGGAAACATAATTACCTGTTGCTGCTAAAGTTGAGAAAATAAACAAAAACACAATGGGAGATGTCATTGTTAAATGTTGTCTCCTTTGAATGAGTTAGTGTAAATCGAAAGCCCTGAAACTGGCTTATATAGAGAGCTGTTGTGTACATGGGTTGGAAGAAGGAGATGAGTAACTTAGTAACAAAGACTCACTTTCTTGTTGATGCCGGTGACAATAGAAAGATTTGATACAATACCCTGTGTGGTACTTGCGTAAAAGATGTGAGCATCTTGTATATTGTATTTTGCATAATGATTTCTCAAAGGGGGAATTTGGAATGTGTTTCTGTAAAATAGTAATCCTGTAATGCCTCAACAGGAGGCTTGATGCTGGTTTGTGGGTATGTACCATACCATAAGATAAGGTAAGCAGTGATAGCAAGAAATATAAAATCCATGTATTTTATTCACCACTTAGGGTTATTAAAATCCAAACACATAACAAAATAATGTGTCCATACTAGGAATAAACTTGGCAACCACTACCTACGCATTTTTTTTATGACTTCTTCAAAATTGTCTTTGTAAAGTTTAAAAAAAATGAAATGCGTAGGTAGTAACTGTCACGTTTGATGTTTGACCTATTGGAAGCACTTTATTCCCAGTATGGTCGCACTATTTTGTTATGTGTTGGGATTTTAATAAATACATACGTTTTACATTTCCGTCTTTTCCTGTACCTTGTATTCTTACCTTGAATTGATCTCGCTTATCTGAACTCCAGAACAGTGATTACATAAATGGTGCATATGTTTTGGACAGGGCTTTTTAAACTTTTGTGTCCAATGAATTACCACAATAAACTACAAACCAGGATAAATTAGCACAATTCTGCCCTGCTCAGTGCCATACACAATGGCAAGTTATCAGATTCATGCAGAGTCCAAAATCTGCCTCATTGTTCATCACAAATCAGCCCAAAGGACAGCAAACTACCATGGTAGAAGATGAGCTAAAGAGACTGAGATTTTTAATCCCTTTCTGCAGCCCCTCTCCTGGCATTAACAGGAGAGCAGCCACATTTCCAAGGTTAGCTGCAAATAGCAGGTGCTGGAGTGTAACTCCCAATATTCTCAGACAGGTCAGGACATGTATGCATTTGTGCAGCACTGATATTAGTAATCTGAGCGTGAAACATGTGTTCCAATTAGTATGGCTCATTTCATTTTTGCAGACTGGAATATTTCTATAATGTTACTTTCTATGGACATAATCCATGAAACTGGTAAGAAAATATATATAGAACTCACATGTGCTAGAGCTCTGCTCTGCTCTCTGAACGAAAGTGGCTTTCATAGTATTCAGCCCATGCTCTTAGCTTGCTGGGGGCAGCAAACTCCACTGGCAATTTGTGCAAACACGATTTCATTATTCCTTCCACAAAATGTTGGCTGGGCTTGTACAACTGTATAATGCCTGAAAATACACACCTGAAGCGTCAAGGAACAATGTAGATATTCAAACCTTAATGAACTGAAGTTTTGTGTTATATATTTACCTTTACTCCGAACCACACTCCACCAAATTATTTAATAACATCTATCTGGTCTAAAAGAAGAAGGAAAGAAGAGCTCTCTACCAGAAAAGAAACAATTCCCCTTTAACTATAATAGTTGTAAATTTGAACTCATGTTTTAAAATGTTTGTGAGCAAACTCAACAATATTAATTCTGAAATATTATAACTAGGTACACAATTTATTGTGAGCGTTTTCAACTCCCAAAAAACATTCTTCAATCATTGGCATTGTGTAAAATATATGTAGTTGCACAACTATTTGTTTGTAACTCTCACACTGTAAGAATATTTCTACCCAATAACAATGCAGAAAAGGAGTTTTATTTAGTATATTCTGATTTATTGCACATTGGTGTCCAAGGAGCAACATCTACTCTAAATTTACTAACTGTATGTTTCATTTCAGAGCTTAGTGAATAAATCTCAAGGCATCATATGATTATTTTCTCCTATTTGATCTCACTGGTTTTAGCCCTGGCATGGTCTCTACTTTTTTCCGAGGATTTGGGGGGAAAGGATACATACCTGCACACCTGCTGGCCCTGTCCCAAGAGAAGGCTATTGTGGGCGCTGCTGTTTACTAAGTAATCACATTGCCTTGAAGTGACTCTAGTCCTTGACCCTTGAATATGGAATATAGGAACCTACATATATACCGATTAGCTCACAAACGTAATAATCATATGTGTGTTCAGCTAAATGTTGGAAGATGGCTCTGCCTTCTCAGAGGGCTCAGGTAGATGCTAAGAACTAGTACTTGATCTGAAAGGAAAGCTGATGTCAACCATTAATGAAACACCTGAAAATATGCAGCCCATGGATAGTGACAGTTACTCCTTTTTGTCCTAACTTGGCTTTTTTTAAATTAATTTAAGCTTCATTATCTACTCCTACTACCCCAATTTACATGGGGTTGGCATTGGGGCTTTTGGGAGGACCCACCACCTGCACACCAATCCTCGACTCTCTGACTACTTTCACTCTATTTTCTTTTCTTTCCTTTTTCTTTATTTCCTTCTTTGCCTCACTTTTTATTACAACCTTACTATTAACGACTTGGTTCTTTTTCTTTTCGTAACACCATTTTCTTTTCGTATCTTTCTAACTATGTAACCAGGCATAGCTCTCATATTTCTTCTGTTGATACTTGTAATGGCCTCCGAGTACTCTGGCTGAGTATCTCTGTTACTTCTTTCGCTATTCCTGGACAATCCGGTATTGCCTTAATGAGTATAAGTACTTGGTGCCATTAAAAGTGCTCAGATGCCCATCTGAACCTAAACTGATTAGCATTTGGAGGTAAGATATTGTGATAAATTATAGCAGTGAGTATATTCATTACCTTGCACCATGAGTCTCTACCACATGTAAGGGTCAAAACAGAACTCACTTTATTGCAGCTGTGCAGGGGTATTTATAACAGAGAGAGAGTCGTTAGCATACAGCATCGTAATTAATGGTACATACAGTTCCCCAGGACCTCTTCCCATAACATGTTGCCTGTCTTGCTGAAAACAGCCCTCAACCCCACTAAAACATTGTGTCCATATCCCTCTGGTTAACATAATATGTAAATAGAATACAAAAGTCTCTCTTCTTTATTAAACCAACCTGCCCATTATAGTTCAAATAAACTGAAATATACATATTTTATACATACAATTAATGTCCCTTATAAAATTACCACCCATGCATGAGGAACCCTGCCTTGCAACCCTAGTTCTATGAAAATATTCCTATTTTATTAAAAAAAAAAACTTCAATAATACTTGAATTACAAAAAAAGTTGAAAAAAAACAAAAAAAAACAAAAAACATTATTTCCTAATTGTTGATAGTTGCAGATTTATACTTACCATGGTTTTGTTAAAGAAAGCTAATTTGGATTTTGCAGAATGTAAGGTAATATCTGGTTCTTCAAGTCAGCATTATAACAATAAAGCCTAACTAAGTAGTCTTGTTACAACATTCTATACATAATAACATCTCTAAGAAACCGTTCCAAAACATGCAATTTTTCATAGTTTAATTTATTAAAAGAACACACCGGTGGTAGAAATATATACATTTCATCCTATCACTGGAGTGTTTGCGTTGATTAAGATATGTGACCCCCTGCTAAAAAGCCTACATGTCAATCAGACTGCTTCTCACAAATTGTGGAGCAGGTGCTTTAGTCCATCCTATGGCAGATTAGCAAACATATCACTTTTCCAACTTAAAGGGCTGCGGGAGCCAATGTCTAAATTTACTGGGGGCTATAAAATGCATCTACTTCTTTCTCTACTGCAAATGATCAGGTGTTTAGAAATGTAAAGGGAAAATACAGCATCAACATCTAGGCCAGGGATAGGCAACCTTCGGCACTCCAGATGTTGTGGACTACATCCCACATAATGCTCTTATACAAAGAGGCAAAAGATCATGGGAGGTGTAGTTCAAAACATCTGGTCGTGCTGAAGGTTGCCTATATCTGATTGCTCCATGAGCCTTCATAATCGCTGTCTACCACTGATCATAGAATCCCTCCCTGCCAGACCATCTTCATGGCTACTTACTAATGTTCTGTCCTTTGTTCTTTTTTTCTACATTGAACACTGACTAATTATATTCCTCATCCCTTCTCTTTTAACTTTGTTTTTGTTTCCACTATGCTTTTTTCTCGGTGAGGATACAATCCTTTGATTCTAGCTTACTCTTGTTTTAAAAGATCTCCAATTTGCTCTGATCAGATCTCCCTATATATGTCTATATGTCTGCTTGTTCCTCTGCACAGAGCTTGGTTCAGCCCAGAATGTAGCCTAAATTTAGAGACTCCAGCCCCCCAGTCCACTTGGAACATTGCTCTCTTTTAGCTATATGCTTATTATGTGTTTTTACCTCTTCACAGAACTCTATTCTGGATGGAGAGGGACTAAGCTCCCGTTTGAACTAAGATATATATGTTTTTTCTTTCTGTCTTGCTTTTCATAATTTCCATTGTTGTTCTTTTTATTTACCCACTTAGATTCAACTGTCTGTTGACCAATTCCTGTACACAGGAAAATTAGATTGAAGCCCTAAATCTTGGCATGCAAAAGGTAGGATTTAGCCATGCCTTCAGACTATAGAACATATTGTGTTGCCTTCACAGTACTGGTGGTGATTTTCTGGACCCTCCAGAAAGGATATGTCACAATTTACGATCTTGAAAAAGATACCATAACAAAGTGGATGGGGAAACAGAAGGTATAGTTTTGTTTTCTAACAGATTGGAATAATTGCTGATTCAAATGCATTGATTCAACATCAATTTGCTAAAAATGATTAAACTTTAGAACCAAAAGTGAAAAGAGTTAACATAGAAAAAGCTTTCAACCCAACCACTGACATAACGTTTTCAAATCTTGGTGTATGGTAAAGTGTAAGAATTAAAATAGTTATGATAAATTACATAGAGTCATGGAATATACATTATGGTAGTAGATTTGTTTTTTTAGAAAGAGCATATTAAAGATTTTTATCAAAACTATTACATGAAAAACAAACAATTCAGACAAATGTTTGATTGAGTTATGTCGAAAGCACAAACACACTTATTTAAAAAAAAAAAAATTGGTTATAGATATTTAGTCACAAAACTCACCAATCACCTATATGAAAAAAGACTGCATGGTATGAATCATGGTAAAGAGACTTCATGCAAACATTCGTTAGCCCAAATGAACCACCAATAATAAAGAACAAAAGGTAGTATGTTACATATTTTTGCAATAAAACAATAAATATGCAGAATGAGAAGTCATTCTAATTTAAAATAGCTATCTGGTAGTTGGCTGTACTCCCTACTTTAGAGATACAGTTTTTTTTTTCTCCTATTCTACTCTTTTGACCCAAATGCCAATACAAACATGCTTTTCCATCTATACTGTAAGAAGGAAAAACACAAGGTAAGTGTGCTACTAATCAACATGCTACATTTTATAATACTTAGTGTTGAGCAACCATAGATAATTTTTTCTATAAAAGCTAAACATTTAATAATTTATTATAATAAAAGAGATTATGTGGTGAAGCTTGCTGCATAGTTTGGAGCTCCTGCAAGGAGCATTTATATAGTATGAGCAATCAGAGCTTACACAGTGTGATATTTCCCTTAATCAGAGGTAGATCATCTCTAAACACCTCACATACAAGGGCCAAACCAAAACAAGACTGCTCATCATTTTGTTATGGAAAAGCCAAGCCAAAACCAGGTGGTTACCTGAATGAGAACAAGATGGCAATGATGTCTCCTCTGAGGAAACCACTCTATAAAGTGACAGAGCACCCACAGTCTCTAACGATGGGCCAGTGACGGGCCAGTGACTGAGACGAAGATGCACCTAATGTTGCAGTCCCTATCTTTAGACTTTGTGCAACAGTTTAAGGTGATGGTGATGGATAATAAAAGAGATTTGATTGAGATAGGGGAATGTACATCCCATGTGGAAACAAAAATGTTGAAATAAGGAGGTTGTTGCAGAGATGGATCATAGATGGATCATAGGATCCAACAGTGTGTGGAAGATTGTTCCCCGAAGAACAACCTCTGCATCCAGGGAATACTGGAGTTGGTTCCAATGTTACTAATATCTTACACACAGTACGTTTTTGCTGCTGTTATCCCAGAAGTACAACTGGATGATGGACAGAGCCCACAGTATAGTGAAGCCTAAACATATTCCCAAATCTGTCCTACATGATGTTTTATTACAGGACAGTGATAGGCACCCCAAATTTTGTGGAATATATCCCCCATAATGCTTTTACACCCATAATGCTGGCAAAGCATCATGGAAGATGTAGTCCAAAACATCTGGAGTGCCAAAGCTTTCCTATGCCTGCTATAGGGTCTCTACTTTCACATACAGAGGGATACTTATCACTACAAATATTTGTGGATTTCTCTCCGATGACTCTGCGATAGAGGACAAAGCTCTCCCTTACAGCTACCCTGCAACAGAGGAACATCCAGTATCAGTGGGGATTCTCTACTAGACTGCTAGTCTATCAGAATGGGGTTACAGCATCTATTAAAATGTTGGAGGAAGCTGCTGTGATCCTCAAATCATGGGGCATTTCAGTGCCAATTAATACATCAGAGGAACACAAAGATGCCCCCACTTTACCCCAAAATGGCAGAGAGTTCATTTAACAAGGACACTGAATATCCTTTTAATCCCTTTTACCAGTTTTTCCAGGATTGAGCACAAAATCTACCTCTGCACCTGCTGCGAGTTTTGCATAGCATTTAATAAGTACTTTTCTTTTAAGTGATTTTTTTGTTTTTCTGCCTCAATGTGTTCAGTATAGCTTCTATAGTGTATTTAAGGTTACATACATGAGCTCTATACTGCATGTCTCCTTGGATCATGCGATCTGTGTATATCCATTGCCCTAGGTAAGATGCATTAAGGCAATCAAAGTCATTTTATAATATAAGTTGTCATGCCTCCATCACTTCTCATGACCTAAGTAGTTGGCAAACATCTCCCTTTTAGGGAAGTTAATTAGGCTACAATTAGTGTACATATATTACTTCAGTTTTGATTTGTTTATTCTATTTTTTTTGTTCTCTAACTCTACAACAGGTACAATGGATATCAGCTGTTTAGTTCTCAGACAAACATTATGAGCATCTCACTCTCTACAGTAATCAGAGCAAGTTGAGTATATCTGCCCTACAATTTAGTACCCATAAGCTCCTTGTAGGCTATCTATAATCCCTATCTCCCTAGAAAACCCCACCACCCTACTTAATTATTAAAAATGTCACTGACAATATTAATGGGTTGAAAACTCCACAAACACGTAAATAATACTTTATAACTTGCAGAAATGAGATTTCGATACTGTATGTTTATACATATTTTATTAACACAATAAATGCCCTTTGTAAAACTTCCACGCATGCAAGAGGAACCCCAGCCCTGCAAACCTGGATCCATGAGAATACTCTACTGTATTAAAAAAAACTTCAATAAATCCCACATTTCCCCCAAAAATCTGAAGCATTATTTTCCAATTGTTGACAGTTGTATAGTTATAGTTACCGTGACTTTGTTAAAGTCAGTTCATTTAGATTTTGTAGGTAAGGCAATATGTAAGGTAATATCTGGTTCTTCGAGTCAGCATGATGACAATAAATTCTAACTATTCATGTCTTGTTACCACTTTCTATACAAAATAATGTCTTATCTCTAAGTAACCATTCCAAATCAAACATTTTTCACAGTTCAACGTAATAAAGGAACACTCCATTGGTAGAAATATACACCTTCTATCACCGGAGTGCTTGTGTTGATTTAAATTTATGACCCCCTGCTTAAATGCACAACTGTCAATCAGACAGCTTCTCGTACATTTTTCTGTAACAATTTACTAGTTATGTTCCTCATCCCTTCTCTTTTAATGTTCTATTTGTTTCAAATGTGCTTTTCTCTCAGACTAAGGAGACGATAAAGTCGTCTGATTTCAGCTTACTCCTGTTTTAAAAGATCTCCTACTTGCTCTGATCAGACGTCCTTTTTTCCTACCTAGTTGCCTATATGTGTGCTTTTCGCTTTGCAGAGCTCTGTTCAGAACAGAATGGAACTTAAATCATGGAACTTCAGACCCCCTGTCCACTTGGAACATTGCTCTCTTTTACCAAAAGTCCCCAAATCCTCATTGATTAAATTCCTGAAGATCTTTTAATATTCTTTTTTTTTATTATCCTAAAACATCTCTCTCTCTTTGTCTCTCTCTCTCACTTTCTATATAAAGAGTTTAGGGTGTGAGGCTTGCTACTCAATCCAAATGGTTGCATAGCTCAGAGCATTTATATAATATGTTTAATCAGAGCTTACACAGAGGGAATTATCTCTGAACAATTATGGCTACAAGCGCAAACACAAACAAGACCATTCATCAAGATGGTGCTGATGTCTTCTCTAAGGAAACCACGCTACTAAGTGAGATAGCACCCACGGCCACTAATGAAGGGCCAATAACTGAGACCAAGATGCACCTACTGTTGTAGTCTCTGTCTTTGTACTTGTTGCATCAGTTTAAGTTGATGGTGGTGGATATTAAAATATATTTGTCTGAGCAAGGTGAAAATAGAGTCCATGTGGAAACCAAAATGTCAGAATATCCTGAACCTCACAATAACTTTGATGATGTGGTAACTGAGATGTATCATAGGATCCACCAATGTGTGGATAAGACCACAGATTTGGAAGATCACTCCCAGAGGAACAACCTCAGCTTCCGTGGAATCCTGGAATTAGTGGATAAAAAGTCACTGCTGTTTTACATCCAGGACTTTTTGATGCTATTATCACTCTATGCAGATGACCAAAGTCATCTTATTATATAAATTGTCTTCATCTGTTCTCATAGGCCCATTAGTTGGTGAATTTCTCCCTTTCGGTAAGTTAGTTGGGCTACAGTTAGTGCACACACTAGTTTGATTTTGTTTTGTTCATTCTGTTTATTTGGTTCTCTAACTGTACAACAAGTACAATGAATATCAGATCTTTCGTTCTCGGATAAGCATTATGTATGGCATACAGGAATTATTATCTCTTTAATAATTGGGGTATAGCTGCCCTTCTATTTTCTGCCCATAAGCTCCATCAATTGAAGGATATCTATAATCCCTATCTACCAAGAAAACCACATCACCACGGATGTATCTACCGCGAGGCAAACAAGGCATTTGCCTTTGGCAGCAATTTCCAGGGGGGGCAGCAACAAATGTCGCCCCAAATGCCCAGGCAAATACCTTGTTTGCCTTGTTTTATGGGAGCCCAAGACCCCACATGTAGTTTCCCGTGCGAGCGGCAAGGGAGCACTTTTCCCTGAGCTCTCTCTGCTCAGCTCCCTTGCGACCCGCAGTAATGCCGGGAGCCGCAATATGAAGTCATATTCCAGCTCCTGGCATCACTCTGCGGCGCGCGATGGAACTGAGCAGAGAGAGCTCAGCGGAAAGTGCTCCCTCGTGAAAAAAACTTAGAGCGCACCCCTGCCTGTCTGGCCGCCTTCCTGCCCAACAGCCCCACTGGACCCCAGGTGAAAAATCCAGCCTATCCCAAAAGTAGGGAGGCTGGGTGGATTTAATTTTTTTTTTTAATTATAATAATTGTGAGTGTTGGGGGGAAATGTGTGTGTTTGTCAGTGAATGTGAGGAGGTGAGTGAGTGTGTGTAAGTGAATTTGAGTGTGTGTCAGTTAATGTGAGTGGGTGTGTGTGTCAGTTAATTTGAGTGAGTGTGTGTGTTTCAGTGAATGTGTGTGTGTGTGTGTGTGTGTGTCTGTCATTGAGTATCTGTGAGTGTGTGTCCAGTGAATGTGTGTATCTGAATGATTATGCATTAAATAAGTATTCGAATAATAAAAAACAATATGTTTGATTCTTATTAAAATGTCTTTTGATAAAAAAAGTCCAGAATAATATATAAGACCAAAGATGTAGAGGGTGGATTAGACAATAAGTCCCAAGTTGCCTATAAATCCTGGAATTATACCATAAATAACTATAGCCCTGCTTGTGAAAACAACACAGGGCTGTTAGTATTTATGCTTAATATTATACTTTTATATATATAAAAGATCTTTAAAGTCCATGACTGGGAATATTAGTACAGGGAACTAGAAGCCCAAAATAAAATCTCTGTTGGTGCCAAAGTGCAACAACTGAAAAATGAAGAGTGACTTGATTTTTAAAATAGATCAATTTATTAATCAAAAATAATGATAAAAAATATAGTTAAAAATATAAAAATGGCGATCAAAATCAGAGGATAACATATAGTCCAATTTATACAGAATGAAAAAGTAAGTAAAACCTTTAATCCAGACCCTGATGGATTAGGATTGTAGTAGTTGATGTTCCTTCTGAATCCTGGCAGCCAGTGAGGACAGCGTGTGTGTCAGCTTGTGTTTCACCTCTGACCTCACATCGAGAAGTGAACTGCGGTCTCGCTCAAGGATGTTAGAGTTGGGTCTGAAATCCTAAGGTGTCAAGGCTGCTGACTGTTCAAACTCTTCTCTGAAAATGTTCCCTCTTAGTTAGAGCGCGTAATCAGCCTTACGCGTTTCGTAGGGTATAGCCCTACTTCATCAGAGGAATATGATCTGCATAGTGTATGGCAGTTTATATAAGATTTTAATCAAGTCACTAATTACATTTATGGGATGTTCATTAAGAGAAGTATTACATACATTTCTGAATTATAAAATACAAATAAAATATAAAATGTGTATAATCAATTCTTCACATATTAATCATTACATTCTATTGCATATGAGTACATGATTTAGCTGTCACAGTATTTCTCATCATTTTTAATTGTTAATTCGGGTTTGGCATTGTATATTATTTCATGCCTCCCATTACTGAACCACATCTGGAAAATATCTGAAACATAATTTCAACGTAATTTAAGAGATAATTTGAAAAGTAATTTAAAAGTGTTTTTAGGCTTCAAGAATGTTTGTCCAATCTTACATGGCATTTAATGAAAGCAGAATATAGTATAATTTTGAAAGGTTTGTTGGTGTTTAATTTTAAAGGGTTTGTTGGTGTTTAAATTCATTATAGATCCATTTGTAATACATTGCTTAATTATATTTAATTATGTGTATATGATACATCATACCCTTCTTGTATGGGTGTATGCAATGATTTCAACAGAATATATAGTAATTGTATCAAAATGTTGCACAGAGAAATATAAACTTGTTCCTTGATATCATTATACATAAATGAGTATATTGGGATATCGCTAAACCGAAAGTAGAAAATAAATATGTGTTGAGATATGTCCGTCCGTTCTTAAGATAAGGAAAGATAGGAATAACATGATAATTTCGAGATGAATGTAAATACTGCATTAAATTAAGGAACATCTTGAAATGGGTTACAATTTCCAGTGAGAAAGTAAGTGGTGCATTTAATTGCTGAGCGCTAAAGTGTGTGATCGATCAGATGAATATATATATATGTAGGAGGATTAGTACTGAGTGGGAAACTTTAACTAGTGATGGCATTAGGGGTTAAAGGGTAATTGCCTGTAAGAGTCATTCTGTGGCATAGATAATGGAAAGAAGATAGAAGTGCCAATATGGGTATTAAAAAATTGGATCAATAGATAAAAAAATAATGAATAAATAAAAACAGTAATAATAGAGGGGAGGTAAAATATACTACAAAGTCCATATATAATTATAAAAAAATGCTAAATGGAATAAGAATCACAAATTTAGTAGAGAATAGAAATTAAATGGAGAATTAAACAGATTAGAATGAGGTTAATATGTAGCATAAAAATGGAGGTAGAAATGAGATTGGAATATCAGATAGAGTATATTATGTAGAAATAATAACATCTTAATGTAAAAGGTATAATGTAAAAGGTATAATTAGGTTCCTAATAAAGTACCTGTCTTGTCAAGGAGTGCCTGGACCTCTATTATTTTATTCATTTTTGGAAATCTGGTGTTTAATTCCGGTTCAGCAAGCACCCTGGCTCAGATTTAGTGCAGTTTCACATACACTACTAAAAATTATATATTATTCTGAACTTTTTTATCAAAAGACATTTTAATAAGAATCAAACAGATTGCTTATTATTATTCAAATACTTATTTATTGTCTATTATTTATTTAAAGTTTATATTTAGTGATGTGCCGAATGGTTCGCCAAACGGTTCGCGAACGGTTCGCCACGAACGGTTCGCCGCGGACTCATCATTGAGTAAACTTTGACCCTGTACCTCACAGCAATGGATGCTGCCCAGGAGGTGGGAGGGTCTGCTACTGATTGGCTGGAATGTGTCTGCTGACTGTGAGGTACAGGGTCAAAGTTTACTCAATGATGAGTCCGCGGTGAACCGTTCGTGACGAACCGTTCGCGAACCGTTCGGCCAACCGTTCAGGACATCACTATTTATATTTACTGTATTTTTAGCTCCTGGATACCCACACTATATTGTATAGTGTACTGTATCTTTTATCTGTATGTTGTATAGGATTTGGTGAATTCCTTTTCTTTCCAGTTTTAGAACTAATTTATATATTGATTTTATCTGCCCTGTCCTACTCCCTGTGCTCTTTCTGTAATATTCCCTTTTGGGAAAATCAGAAATTTGCATTGAATGATTATGCATGTCTTTCAGTGAGTGTATGCGTCTGTCAACGTATGTCTAAATGATTGTATGTGTGTCAGATTGTGTCAAATCAGTGAGTGTATGTGTGTGTAAATCAGTGTATCTGAGAGTGTGTGCTGGTCCGTGAGTCTGTGTCTGTCAGTCAAAATGTGTGTAAGTTAACAGGAAGAGTTGTGGCCTTGGCAGGAAGAGGCAGGCACATTTAAATTGGGGGGTGCCGAGATATGTCATGCCTAGGGCAGCATCATTTTAAAATACACCACTGCACATCACCATACTTGGGCAATTAAGGTGTCTGGAAAGGAAAAGTTTCAGAGGACCGTAGCAAGGAATCCTTAATCCAACCTTTCAAATGCTTTTTCAGGAATAACAAAAGACCCCTAAGAACACCCAGCCCTCTTCATATATGACACCAAATGCCGTTAAATGAAAACACCTTCTTGTCCATTGGAAGTACGAATATACAGATACAATGATCTCTTACTTCACACCTCAAATTCAGACAAATAGCTACCCAGTTTATCATTCTTCCATAGTGGTTGCAATTGTACTTGTGGTTGTGGATGCATTGTCCTTGAGACCTGTAATGCATACAATTAATGGTTGAAACTCATCAAGTTCATCAAAATTCAAATAAGCAATCAGTACAAAAAGGATCAAAAATACATGAAAACATTCTCAGAGGCAGTGAAATCCATATGACACATTTATTTTAGACAGAACATATTTATACTAAACTATTTTAAGGCGTAAGAACCTCACTACTGCATTGATCAAAGTTTCCCTACCTAAACCTTATCTGAGTAAACTTCCTGAATATGTATACTGCAAGAAAACATCTGATAGAAACTGCCAGTCAATGACACCCCAACCTAAAAATTATATATATTTATTTGAAAAGCTCGTCCAACAAGATTAAATTGAGGTAATATATGTATATCACCTCAATTTAATATTGTTGGACACGCTTATCTAATAAACTTGTCCAATAATATTGATTTAATATTTTTTTAAATATATTTTGTAATTAAAATTATTGTTTCAAATTATTAAAATATCAAACATATATATATATAGTGTAGATTGGATTAGCCGTATTAGTCCAGTAGTTACATTGAGTAGTTACATCGAGTTCTGGATTGGCTATTTGATATGTTTGGAATTTTTAGATTAATGTGTGATAAATTGACTACATTTGTACCTTAACCAAAAGAGAGGGGTGGCATAACATAGACCATTGTAGATGCATCACAGAGACAATGGAAAAAAGGTCACTTAAAGCTAATGTAATCTTAATAAAATGTAATGTTTTCATTTATTTACATCTGGACTGGAGTATATCTTAGAAATCAAATTACTTCACACCAAAAAACACAATACAAATCTTACTGTTAGATGGTGTTTCTGTGTTTGGTTGAGTTGGAGATATACCAAAAGCAGTAGTAATGGTAGATGGTGTTTCTGTGTTGGGTTGATTTGGAGATATAGAAGGAGCAGTAATGATGATCATGCCCTGTGTGGAACCTACAATTGTGAAATCTCAATGTAAAAAACTGTATATATTAGCTATAAAGAGATAAAAAAAACAATGGCTAAATGAAAATGTGAAATATCCCGTTCTATTGTACAGTCAAAAATGTGTGCTGCACTAATCCTGGGCAAAAACACAATGCAGCCGACAATATTATTGACCACTAGCACTGCATCAAAAACTTTAATTTATCTCAACTGCAACTGAGAAAATGTGTTAATATGGGATTAAATCAATATATAATACATGTTATTGGGAGAGATGGGCTCCTTGGCATTCCTATAATGTCAACATAAGAGAGTGCGTATGGTCCACCAATAAACCGAAGGGTTTGAGCCCTCAGGATAAGAAAAATATGAAAAAATGTGGAGAGAGTTAAAATGTAACCTTTAATAAGAAAATATTTTTAAAAAGAAAATATTACTATTAGATTCTATTGTTAACTGCATGTTAATGGCTGATCCACCTGTTCTGATTTAAAAAAGAGACAAGTTCAGTCAAACTAGACCAATAAGACCCA
>OW240921.1:13988553-14003139 GCA_933207985.1 Pelobates cultripes
AACACCTCACGTACAAGGGCCAAACCAAAACAAGACTGCTCATCATTATTTTATGGAAAAGCCAAGCCAAAACCAGGTGGTTACCTGAAAGAGAACAAGATGGCAATGATGTCTCCTCTGAGGAAACCACTCTATAAAGTGACAGAGCACCCACAGTCTCTAATGACGGGCCAGTGACGGGCCATTGACTGAGACGAAGATGCACCTAATGTTGCACTCCCTATCTTTAGACTTTGTGCAACAGTTTAAGGTGATGGTGATGGATAATAAAAGAGATTTGATTGAGATAGGGGAATGTACATCCCATGTGGAAACAAAAATGTTGAAATAAGGAGGTTGTTGCAGAGATGGATCATAGATGGATCATAGGATCCAACAGTGTGTGGAAGATTGTTCCCCGAAGAACAACCTCTGCATCCAGGGAATACTGGAGTTGGTTCCAATGTTACTAATATCTTACACACAGTACGTTTTTGCTGCTGTTATCCCAGAAGTACAACTGGATGATGGACAGAGCCCACAGTATAGTGAAGCCTAAACATATTCCCAAATCTGTCCTACATGATGTTTTATTACAGGACAGTGATAGGCACCCCAAATTTTGTGGAATATATCCCCCATAATGCTCTTACACCCATAATGCTGGCAAAGCATCATGGAAGATGTAGTCCAAAACATCTGGAGTGCCAAAGCTTTCCTATGCCTGCTATAGGGTCTCTACTTTCACATACAGAGGGATACTTATCACTACAAATATTTGTGGATTTCTCTCCGATGACTCTGCAATAGAGGACAAAGCTCTCCCTTACAGCTACCCTGCAACAGAGGAACATCCAGTATCAGTGGGGATTCTCTACTAGACTGCTAGTCTATCAGAATGGGGTTACAGCATCTATTAAAATGTTGGAGGAAGCTGCTGTGATCCTCAAATCATGGGGCATTTCAGTGCCAATTAATACATCAGAGGAACACAAAGATGCCCCCACTTTACCCCAAAATGGCAGAGAGTTCATTTAACAAGGACACTGAATATCCTTTTAATCCCTTTTACCAGTTTTTCCAGGATTGAGCACAAAATCTACCTCTGCACCTGCTGCGAGTTTTGCATAGCATTTAATAAGTACTTTTCTTTTAAGTGATTTTTTTGTTTTTCTGCCTCAATGTGTTCAGTATAGCTTCTATAGTGTATTTAAGGTTACATACATGAGCTCTATACTGCATGTCTCCTTGGATCATGTGATCTGTGTATATCCATTGCCCTAGGTAAGATGCATGAAGGCAATCAAAGTCATTTTATAATATAAGTTGTCATGCCTCCATCACTTCTCATGACCTAAGTAGTTGGCAAACATCTCCCTTTTAGGG
This sequence comes from Pelobates cultripes, assembly GCA_933207985.1. Lineage (NCBI taxonomy): Eukaryota > Metazoa > Chordata > Amphibia > Anura > Pelobatidae > Pelobates > Pelobates cultripes. Next base: position 13,989,919 of record OW240921.1, read on the forward strand.
AAGTTAATTAGGCTACAATTAGTGTACATATATTACTTCAGTTTTGATTTGTTTATTCTATTTTTTTTGTTCTCTAACTCTACAACAGGTACAATGGATATCAGCTGTTTAGTTCTCAGACAAACATTATGAGCATCTCACTCTCTACAGTAATCAGAGCAAGTTGAGTATATCTGCCCTACAATTTAGTACCCATAAGCTCCTTGTAGGCTATCTATAATCCCTATCTCCCTAGAAAACCCCACCACCCTACTTAATTATTAAAAATGTCACTGACAATATTAATGGGTTGAAAACTCCACAAACACGTAAATAATACTTTATAACTTGCAGAAATGAGATTTCGATACTGTATGTTTATACATATTTTATTAACACAATAAATGCCCTTTGTAAAACTTCCACGCATGCAAGAGGAACCCCAGCCCTGCAAACCTGGATCCATGAGAATACTCTACTGTATTAAAAAAAACTTCAATAAATCCCACATTTCCCCCAAAAATCTGAAGCATTATTTTCCAATTGTTGACAGTTGTATAGTTATAGTTACCGTGACTTTGTTAAAGTCAGTTCATTTAGATTTTGTAGGTAAGGCAATATGTAAGGTAATATCTGGTTCTTCGAGTCAGCATGATGACAATAAATTCTAACTATTCATGTCTTGTTACCACTTTCTATACAAAATAATGTCTTATCTCTAAGTAACCATTCCAAATCAAACATTTTTCACAGTTCAACGTAATAAAGGAACACTCCATTGGTAGAAATATACACCTTCTATCACCGGAGTGCTTGTGTTGATTTAGATTTATGACCCCCTGCTTAAATGCACAACTGTCAATCAGACAGCTTCTCGTACATTTTTCTGTAACAATTTACTAGTTATGTTCCTCATCCCTTCTCTTTTAATGTTCTATTTGTTTCAAATGTGCTTTTCTCTCAGACTAAGGAGACGATAAAGTCGTCTGATTTCAGCTTACTCCTGTTTTAAAAGATCTCCTACTTGCTCTGATCAGACGTCCTTTATACCTACCTTTTTTCCTACCTAGTTGCCTATATGTGTGCTTTTCGCTTTGCAGAGCTCTGTTCAGAACAGAATGGAACTTAAATCATGGAACTTCAGACCCCCTGTCCACTTGGAACATTGCTCTCTTTTACCAAAAGTCCCCAAATCCTCATTGATTAAATTCCTGAAGATCTTTTAATATTCTTTTTTTTTATTATCCTAAAACATCTCTCTCTCTTTGTCTCTCTCTCTCACTTTCTATATAAAGAGTTTAGGGTGTGAGGCTTGCTACTCAATCCAAATGGTTGCATAGCTCAGAGCATTTATATAATATGTTTAATCAGAGCTTACACAGAGGGAATTATCTCTGAACAATTATGGCTACAAGCGCAAACACAAACAAGACCATTCATCAAGATGGTGCTGATGTCTTCTCTAAGGAAACCACGCTACTAAGTGAGATAGCACCCACGGCCACTAATGAAGGGCCAATAACTGAGACCAAGATGCACCTACTGTTGTAGTCTCTGTCTTTGTACTTGTTGCATCAGTTTAAGTTGATGGTGGTGGATATTAAAATATATTTGTCTGAGCAAGGTGAAAATAGAGTCCATGTGGAAACCAAAATGTCAGAATATCCTGAACCTCACAATAACTTTGATGATGTGGTAACTGAGATGTATCATAGGATCCAACAATGTGTGGATAAGACCACAGATTTGGAAGATCACTCCCAGAGGAACAACCTCAGCTTCCGTGGAATCCTGGAATTAGTGGATAAAAAGTCACTGCTGTTTTACATCCAGGACTTTTTGATGCTATTATCACTCTATGCAGATGACCAAAGTCATCTTATTATATAAATTGTCTTCATCTGTTCTCATAGGCCCATTAGTTGGTGAATTTCTCCCTTTCCGTAAGTTAGTTGGGCTACAGTTAGTGCACAAACTAGTTTGATTTTGTTTTGTTCATTCTGTTTATTTGGTTCTCTAACTGTACAACAAGTACAATGAATATCAGATCTTTCGTTCTCGGATAAGCATTATGTATGGCATACAGGAATCTAATTCTCTTTAATAATTGGGGTATAGCTGCCCTTCTATTTTCTGCCCATAAGCTCCATCAATTGAAGGATATCTATAATCCCTATCTACCAAGAAAACCACATCACCACGGATGTATCTACCGCGAGGCAAACAAGGCATTTGCCTTTGGCAGCAATTTCCAGGGGGGGCAGCAACAAATGCCGCCCCAAATGCCCAGGCAAATACCTTGTTTGCCTTGTTTTATGGGAGCCCAAGACCCCACATGTAGTTTCCCGTGCGAGCGGCAAGGGAGCACTTTTCCCTGAGCTCTCTCTGCTCAGCTCCCTTGCGACCCGCAGTAATGCCGGGAGCCGCAATATGAAGTCATATTCCAGCTCCTGGCATCACTCTGCGGCGCGCGATGGAACTGAGCAGAGAGAGCTCAGCGGAAAGTGCTCCCTCGTGAAAAAAACTTAGAGCGCACCCCTGCCTGTCTGGCCGCCTTCCTGCCCAACAGCCCCACTGGACCCCAGGTGAAAAATCCAGCCTATCCCAAAAGTAGGGAGGCTGGGTGGATTTAATTTTTTTTTTTTTATTATAATAATTGTGAGTGTTGGGGGGAAATGTGTGTGTTTGTCAGTGAATGTGAGGAGGTGAGTGAGTGTGTGTAAGTGAATTTGAGTGTGTGTCAGTTAATGTGAGTGGGTGTGTGTGTCAGTTAATTTGAGTGAGTGTGTGTGTTTCAGTGAATGTGTGTGTGTGTGTGTGTGTCTGTCTGTCATTGAGTATCTGTGAGTGTGTGTCCAGTGAATGTGTGTATCTGAATGATTATGCATCAAATAAGTATTCGAATAATAAAAAACAATATGTTTGATTCTTATTAAAATGTCTTTTGATAAAAAAAGTCCAGAATAATATATAAGGCCAAAGATGTAGAAGGGGGATTAGACAATAAGTCCCAAATTGCCTATAAGTCCTGGAATTATACCATAAATAACTGTAGCCCTGCTTGTGAAAACAACACAGGGCTGTTAGTTTTTATGCTTAATATTATACTTTTATATATATAAAAGATCTTTAAAGTCCATACAGGGAACTAATAGCCCAAAATAAAATCTCTGTTGGTGCCAAAGTGCAAAAACTGAAAAATGAAGAGTGACTTGATTTTTAAAATAGATCAATTTATTAATCAAAAATAATGATTAAAAAATATAGTAAAAAATATAAAAATAGCGATCAAAATCAGAGGATAACATATAGTCCAATCTATAGAGAATGAAAAAGTAAGTAAAACCTTAAATCCAGACCCTGATGGATAAGGATGGATTAGGATTGTAGTAGTTGATGTTCCTTCTGAATCCTGGCAGCCGGTGAGGACAGCGTGCATGTCAGCTTGTGTTTCACCTCCGACCTCACATCGAGAAGTGAACTGCGGTCTCGCTCAAGGATGTTAGAGTTGGGTCTGAAATCCTAAGGTGTCAAGGCTGCTGGCTGTTCAAACTCTTCTCTGAAATTGTTCCCTCTTAGTTAGATCGCGTAATCAGCCTTACGCGTTTCGTAGGGTACAGCCCTACTTCAGAGAAATATGATCTGCATAGTGTATGGCAGTTTATATAAGATTTTAATCAAGTCACTAATTATATTTATGGGATGTTCATTAAGAGAAGTATTACATACATTTCTGAATTATAAAATACAAATAAAATATAAAATGTGTATAATCAATTCTTCACATATTAATCATTCCATTCTATTGCATATGAGTACATGATTTAGCTGTCACAGTATTTCTCATCATTTTTAATTGTTAATTCGGGTTTGGCATTGTATATTATTTCATGCCTCACATTACTGAACCACATCTGGAAAATATTTGAAACATAATTTAAACGTAATTTAAGAGATAATTTGAAAAGTAATTTAAAAGTGTTTTTAGGCTTCAAGAATGTTTGTCCAATCTTATATGGCATTTAATGAAAGCAGAATATAGTATAATTTTGAAAGGTTGGTTTGTTGGTGTTTAATTTTAAAGGGTTTGTTGGTGTTTAAATTCATTATAGATCCATTTGTAATACATTTCTTAATTATATTTAATTATGTGTATATAATACATCATACCCTTCTTGTATGGGTGTATGCAATGATTTCAACAGAATATACAGGGAGTGCAGAATTATTAGGCAAATTAGTATTTTGACCACATCATCCTCTTTATGCATGTTGTCTTACTCCAAGCTGTATAGGCTCGAAAGCCTACTACCAATTAAGCATATTAGGTGATGTGCATCTCTGTAATGAGAAGGGGTGTGGTCTAATGACATCAACACCCTATATCAGGTGTGCATAATTATTAGGCAACTTCCTTTCCTTTGGCAAAATGGGTCAAAAGAAGGACTTGACAGGCTCAGAAAAGTCAAAAATAGTGAGATATCTTGCAGAGGGATGCAGCACTCTTAAAATTGCAAAGCTTCTGAAGCGTGATCATCGAACAATCAAGCGTTTCATTCAAAATAGTCAACAGGGTCGCAAGAAGCGTGTGGAAAAACCAAGGCGCAAAATAACTGCCCATGAACTGAGAAAAGTCAAGCGTGCAGCTGCCACGATGCCACTTGCCACCAGTTTGGCCATATTTCAGAGCTGCAACATCACTGAGTGCCCAAAAGCACAAGGTGTGCAATACTCAGAGACATGGCCAAGGTAAGAAAGGCTGAAAGACGACCACCACTGAACAAGACACACAAGCTGAAACGTCAAGACTGGGCCAAGAAATATATCAAGACTGATTTTTCTAAGGTTTTATGGACTGATGAAATGAGAGTGAGTCTTGATGGGCCAGATGGATGGGCCCGTGGCTGGATTGGTAAAGGCAGAGAGCTCCAGTCCGACTCAGACGCCAGCAAGGTGGAGGTGGAGTACTGGTTTGGGCTGGTATCATCAAAGATGAGCTTGTGGGGCCTTTTCGGGTTGAGGATGGAGTCAAGCTCAACTCCCAGTCCTACTGCCAGTTCCTGGAAGACACCTTCTTCAAGCAGTGGTACAGGAAGAAGTCTGCATCCTTCAAGAAAAACATGATTTTCATGCAGGACAATGCTCCATCACACGCGTCCAAGTACTCCACAGCGTGGCTGGCAAGAAAGGGTATAAAAGAAGAAAATCTAATGACATGGCCTCCTTGTTCACCTGATCTGAACCCCATTGAGAACCTGTGGTCCATCATCAAATGTGAGATTTACAAGGAGGGAAACAGTACACCTCTCTGAACAGTGTCTGGGAGGCTGTGGTTGCTGCTGCACGCAATGTTGATGGTGAACAGATCAAAACACTGACAGAATCCATGGATGGCAGGCTTTTGAGTGTCCTTGCAAAGATAGGTGGCTATATTGATATTAATGAGTTTTTTGGGTTCATTGAGAACATGGTTGTTGTTCAATAATAAAATTAATCCTCAAAAATACAACTTGCCTAATAATTCTGCACTCCCTGTATAGTAATTGTATCAAAATGTTGCACAGAGAAATATAAACGTGTTCCTTGATATCATTATACATAAATGAGTATATTGGGATAGCGCTAAACCGAAAGTAGAAAATAAATATGTGTTGAGATATGTCCGTCCGTTCTTAAGATAAGGAAAGATAGGAATAACATGATAATCTCAAGATGAATGTAAATACTGCATTAAATTAAGGAACATCTCCAGTGAGAAAGTAAGTGGTGCAATTAATTGCTGAGCGCTAAAGTGTGTGATCGATCAGATGAATATATATATGTAGGAGGATTCGTACTGAGTGGGAAACTTTAACTAGTGATGTCATTAGGAGTTAAAGGGTAATTGCCTGTAAGAGTCATTCTGTGGCATAGATAATGGAAAGAAGATAGAAGTGCCAATATGGGTATTAAAAAATTGGATCAATAGATAAAAAAATAATGAATAAATAAAAACAGTAATAATAGAGGGGAGGTAAAATATACTACAAAGTCCATATATAATTGTAAAAAATGCTAAATGGAATAAGAATCACAAATTTAGTAGAGAATAGAAATTAAATGGAGAATTAAACAGATTAGAATGAGGTTAATATGTAGCATAAAAATGGAGGTAGAAATGAGATTGGAATATCAGATAGAGTATATTATGTAGAAATAATAACATCTTAATGTAAAAGGTATAATGTAAAAGGTATAATTAGGTTCCTAATAAAGTACCTGTCTTGTCAAGGAGTGCCTGGACCTCTATTATTTTATTCATTTTTGGAAATCTGGTGTTTAATTCCGGTTCAGCAAGCACCCTGGCTCAGATTTAGTGCAGTTTCACATACACTACTAAAAATTATATATTATTCTGAACTTTTTTATCAAAAGACATTTTAATAAGAATCAAACAGATTGCTTATTATTATGCGAATACTTATTTATTGTCTATTATTTATTTAAAGTTTATATTTAGTGATGTGCCGAACGGTTCGCCGAACGGTTCCCGAACGGTTCGCCACGAATGGTTCGCCACGGACTCATCATTGAGTAAACTTTGACCCTGTACCTCACAGCAATGGATGCTGTCCAGGAGGTGGGAGGGTCTGCTACTGATTGGCTGGAATGTGTCTGCTGACTGTGAGGTACAGGGTCAAAGTTTACTCAATGATGAGTAACAATATAATCCACTCTGCCAATTTAGCCATCCCTTGGATGTAACTACATTTTCAAAACTTCAATTTGTCTCTAGTTTCCGTAATGTGAATAGTGACTACCGGGAGTCACTGGAGTTTAATTTATTACAGGCACCACTGTTGTAATGTGGTGCATGCAGTTAAATAAACCTACCATTAGGTAATTTTCAAAACAAATGTTAGCCAAGCAGATAGGCAAAAGAGGAAGGTAGTGATACAGAAAAACAGAAGGAAACATAATATGTTTCTCTATTTTTGGGGAAAGCAGACCATCTGTTCCCTAGTCTAGTTTAGCTAAAAAAATAATATGGCTAGTCCCTGATATTTTCCTGGTTGTAATAGTCAGTAACAGAGAGGTAATAGTTTGTTTCATCAGGAGTCGATGTACCAGTTGTTAATCCTGTTGTGGTGGTTGCAGTGGTAGAAATGGTGGTGGCTGTAATGGATCTACAATATCATGAAAAATGTCATTCACATCAATTTTAAGTTTAATAAAATTTAGATGTGATAATTTTTGGATAACTTTGTTGAATCATATCCAATTATTAAAAATCCAAATTAAAATAATTGTATGACCTGTAAACAGTAGTGAACACCTTTGTACCAGTCAGGGACGTATAAGCCGCGAGGCAAACAAGGCATTTGTAGATGCCCAGGGTAGATGCCTTGTTAGCCTTGCGGCTAACTGACATCCCGAGCGGCCGGTGAGGGAGCACTTCCCATGAGCTGACTGCTCAGCTCCCTCGCGCACCGCAAAGTGAGGAGGTTGGGGGGAGGATTGGGGGGGGATTTAAATTTTAAAAAAAAAGTTAGTGTGTGTGTTTGTGTGTGTGTGTGTGTGTGTTTGTGTCTGACTGTGTGTGTGTGTGTGTGTGTTGTGTCTGACTGTGTGTGTTTGTGAGTGTGTGTGTGTGTTTGTGGTGTGTGTGTGTGTGTGTGTGTGTGTCTGACTGTGTGTGTGTGTTTGTGTCTGACTGTGTTTGTGTCTGTGTATGTGTCTGACTGTGTTTGTGTCTGTGTATGTGTCTGACTGTGTGTGTGTGTATGTGACTGTGTGTCTGTGTGTGTTTGTGTGTGTGTTTGTGTCTGACTGTGTGTGTCTGTGTGTGTCTGTGTTTGTGTCTGACTGTTTGTGTCTGTGTATGTGTCTGACTGTGTGTGTGTGTGTGTATGTGTCTGACTGTGTGTGTTTGTGTATGTGTCTGACTGTGTGTGTGTGTGTGTGTGTGTGTGTGTGTATTTAGAAGGTGGGGCGGGGGGGAGGGGGGGCACCTGAATTTTGTCCTGCCTAGGGCAGCACAAAACCAGGATACACCACTGGTACCAGTATTCATAGTGGTATTCTATCTCATCTTTAGCAGAGAAAATATATGATACATTATAATATTTGTAATGACAAAATAAAGAAAATAAAGGATGACAAAGTTAGCTAACAAACTTCAAGAAGACTTTTTTATGGGTGGAGAAAACAATTCAATAAAATTCTTTTAGTAGGCACATCAGAGTCACGGTCTTATGTAAACCAAGAATAATGATTAAATATGTTTGCTGACAGAGGGGAAAATGTTGTACACAAACCCTTTACTTGCACTGTAAATGTTTACATGGTGTGTTCAATAAAAACATGGCTACATTTCATTCTTTGTGTGTTATTAGTTTAAGCAGACTGTGATTGTCTATTGTTGTGACTTAGATGATGATCAGATCACATTTTATGACCAATTTGTGCAGAAATCCATATCATTCCAAAGGGTTCACATATTTTTTCTTGCAACTGTAAATATATATATATGACAAACACTCCTTCACCCGGACGTTTGCCATGAACGTCTGGAGAAGTGAGGAAGCTGGCTTCCTGCCCACCAAGTATGGTCCAGGTCTGGGACACCATTTGGGAGTTACCCTGCCCAGCCGCCATTAACAGCTTTCCCTGGTTTTGGCACTTTCCCTTAATTCTGAAGGAACCAAACGCTAGCTCCCTGGTGGTCGTTCACATGAACCAAACCCAGAAATAGTCCTCAGCGATACTTAGCCATGACCGCTATGGAACTAATTTCGTCATGAGGACTTCATGGGTTCCCAGTCACCTCAGCGGGACTTAGCCGCGAATGTTATGGAACTATTTTCAGCATGAGGTGACCGTGCAGTTCCCTAACAACTTGGTCCGGGGTTTTGAACCACTTTGCAACCCACCAGGAGAGCACTTTTTGGAACGAAGGTTCCTGAGACTAAATACATGGGCCACTCACTACCATACCACCAGAGCTTGCAATGTCCACCATGTTGTCCACACCAGTTCTGGGTTTCACCCTTTTCACCAGGAGCACTACGCTTTGTCTCCCTTCTTATTTACTGTTTTGGGTTGCTATGGCGACGTGGTCCACGCCGATCACGTGGTATGGACTGCGACGCCATATTTGTACACCTTACAGGTGCACCTTCTTCCGGACACCCATGTGTCTCATAAAACCCTTGTTTTATGTTAATTTTTAGCCTCCCCTTTCCTTATCCTTGATCGAGCCAGGTATGTAGGTTTTTTCAGGTTTTTTTAGGCTTCTCCCCTAGCCGCCCGGCAGCTGCCATCTTGGTACAACGCGGTATCCATCTTGGAACCCCTTTAAACAGATATTTACTCTTTTAATATACTCTTTTGTCATTATTCATTACTTTAGATATATTAATATAACTATGACTGTATTTATACATTTCTTTTCATGTTTTATTTCTATATTGTTCTTATTTCATGTTTTAAGGTTAATGTTTAGGTCACATGACCAGTGACATCATCTGACCGTTTTATTTTAATTTTAAAGCAATTTAAAGAGTGAAGGTCGCTTTTCCTGTAACACTTTGAAAAAGCCTTCTGTACAGGTGAAACATGTTAGTGTGTTATGTATATTCTTTTTATTTAAATTTGCAATAAAATTAGTTTGTATTTTACTTTTGGACCTTCATTGAACATCTTATAGTGGAGAAGCTTCATATCACATTCCAGATGGGGGACAAACATAATGATTGAGCAATACCTATCTGCTCATACATTGTGAGTATACAGGTGATACTCGAAAAATTTGAATATTGTGCAAAAGTTCATTTATTTCAGTAATGCAACGTAAAAGGGGAAACTAATATATGAGATAGACGTATTACATGCAAAGCAAGATAGTTCAAGCCGTGATTTGTCATTAGTGCGATGATTATGGCTTACAGCACATGAAGACCCCAAATCCACAATCTCAGTAAATTAGAATATTGTGAAAATGTGCAATATGCTATGCTCACTGTGTCACACTCTAATCAGCTAATTAAGCCAAAACACCTGCAAAGGGTTTCTGAGCCTTTAGACGGGAAGAAAGAATATATTGTCTAAGGCAAAGGAAAGGTTTTTTTATTGTAAGAACAATAAAGATGTGGAATTCTCTACCTGAAGAAGTGGTTTTATCAGAGTCCATACAGATGTTCAAACGGCTACTAGATGCATACTTGCAAGAACAGAATATTTAAGGATATAATCTTTCAATGTAGGGTAATAACTGCTTGAGCCAAGGATAAATCTGACTGCCATTCTGGGGTCAAGAAGGAATTATTTTCCTAACTTGTTGCAAAATTGGAAGTGCTTCAAACTGGGGTTTTTTGCCTTCAACAGCAAAAAACAAATGTGAGGTAGGCTGAACTTGATGGACGCAAGTCTCTTTTCAGCTATGTAACTATGTAACTATTTAACTACAGCTTATTGTATCTGTTCTGTTGAGTAGAATCATTCCCTTCAGGCTTTTTGCAGTAAATACTGTCTTTTCAGAGAAAATGCCTAATGATACCTCTACTGCCCTCAGATGGCTGCGTAAGCAGCACTGACATTCAGTGTCTCCACCCTTTGCATGCAGACACTGAACTCCCCTCATTGTCATGATTCTCTATTTTGCTCTCACTCAGATTGGCCTTTACCTGTACAACTTCCGGGTTTCGCCGATCAATCTCCATCCATGCGTCTGACGTCACGCGCTTCCCTGTTAAAAGGATGCCGCTGCCGCATATGCATTGCTCGATCAATGTTTCTCATTGATACTTTGTATCCTACCTGTTTCTATTTCCTTCGGAGCTCTATATTGGATACCCGTGTACCGAGCATCGCTTACCTGATCCTGACTACGCTAACTTCTCCTCTCCCAGACTCAGAAAAAGGCTTCACCATGGTTTCCTGAAACCTCAGTATACTACTGGCATCCTAAATCTTCATTGACAGTTGCAAATGACTTCCATTCTCATTACCCACGGGAATACAGTTAAATTCTTCAGTTAATGGGATTAATCATAGGATGATACCTTTATGTTACTGAGTAGGATAAATGGGAATATTCTTGTCTACCTCCTGAAATTCTATTACAGCTGATTGTTCTTTCCTAAGTTAATTACTTCTAAAAGACTGTGGTGTTAAAATCCAATTCAGGGTCAATTTATATAATTTACTGTTGAACTCTATATTCTCTGTGAAGCAATTCCAAACACTATTTATCTTTACTTATGCATTATTATTTTCAATTTCTACTGCTACAGAGGATTATTAAATTGGAATTACCTGATTTTAATAAATTATACTATCTTAAAGTGATAGTGTCAAATGTATTGTTTTATCTGTAGTTGAGTTCCTAATGAAGTTCTTCTAAAAAAGTATCACACTCATAGAGATGCATTGATTCATGGGCTGGTTCTGCCACTGATCTGCCTCATTAACAGTTTTATCCAATCCTATGGGGAAGCATTGGGATTGGCTCAGATCACCACTTCTGATGATGTCAGCAGGCAGAGGCAGATTAGGCAAAAAGGGGCAGAGCCAGTAGCTGCAGACTTGAATACAAGTAAGGTTTTACTATATATAGAGAGGCAAGGGAGTTCCGGGGGAGGGGGGCTAGATGGTGGTTTTAACAGTATAGAGTCAGGAATACATGTTTGTGTTCCTGATCCTGCAGTGTTCCTTTAATTTACATTCATCTATATAGTCAGCTGTTATATTCTCATTCTTTGTCTAAAATGGAATTGTTCGCAGGTCAAGCCACAGCTGCATATGGCGTTTCAGCAATATTTTTTCCAAATTTATTTCAGATATTCATAAAGTTAACACTGTTTACATAGAAACATAGAAACATAGAAACATAGAATGTGACGGCAGATTAAAACCATTTAGGCCCATCTAGTCTGCCCAATTTTCTAAATACTTTCATTAGTCCCTAGCCTTATCTTATAGTTAGGATAGTCTTATGCATATCCCACGCATGCTTAAACTCCTTCACTGTGTTAACCTCTACCACTTCAGCTGGAAAGCTATCCCATGCATCCACTACCCTCTCAGTAAAGTAATTACCAATGCTTGCTTGAGAAGTGAGACTAGAAATTGTCATGCTAGAGCTTGTACTTCACACAGGATATAACTGTCAGGATTACAGTATGATCCAGCACGTAGAATTGTGTAACACAGAGGACTGATAGGTAACGTATACCGCACCTTAGAATGGCCGGACTAACGTACCAAAGAATAGTCAGAAATAGCCGAGGTCAAGGGAAAAATGTCGTCAACATATGCCTCTACATTGGATATGCCTGACAAGGGTGAGAATGTGTATTCTGCACTGCAATGGGTGGTGTAACCCTGTTTACCTCTGTGTAATCTAATATCATGCTCCATTTTCCATTTGGCTTTGGCATGGAGTAAAGGGCAGTGTTCATACAACTTTACTGTTCTTTAATTACATCCAGTTTTAATAAATAATTTATGGCAGGTATTGCAAGTGGGTTGATTTTGTATTTTGTGCTATTGTGCCTGTGGCTCTAGGATGACATACTTGAAAACTAGAGAAATCTCAATGCATCTCTCCTTGTAAAATATTTTCTAAATAAATTTTAAAAAATTCTATGTCCTACTTGATTTTCCCAGTGTTGAAAAACATTCTCAGTCTGTGAAAGTAATTCTCTCTATCCTTTCCTGTTTTGCAATAAATGCACAGTAATTGCTGTTCCACAAGATGATTAAAATCACGTGGTGTGGTAAATTTCAGTGTCTGTTAATCTGAAGATTTTGAAACAATGTCTATAAAATATGAAACAACTTTATATGCAATTAAAAAAGAAATGTTTAATTTAGGATGCTCAAACATTTCCAGATTAACCCCTTAAGGACAGAGTTAAACAGTAATTTACCGCTATCTCATTAGGTGTACCCACATTTATTATATAATTTAATTCAGGACAAACATGGCTTTCATTTCACATCAAATATTTATATATTAAACATAACTTAATATGAATAAAATCTAAATAAAAGTGTAAGAAATTAAGACATTTTGTTAGCTCTGCATGTCATTTTAATTGTGAATCATAATACTGTTAGATTTTACTGCGATAAAGTACACATATCTGTGTTCAGCGATGTCTCACGAGTATAACAGTATCCTGCATGCATAGCGTTTTGGACACTAACAAGGGCCAAATATAGTGCATTGCCTTTTGCAGTTTACATACATTGAAATTT
>OW240921.1:14005946-14042617 GCA_933207985.1 Pelobates cultripes
ATTAATTTGGGCAAATAGCTGGAAATTCTAAATCGGAAACATAAAACAAACATCTGTTAAAAATGGACTGGAAACTACTCATTATACTCTTTATATTTTGTTCATTTTATTTTCTGTTAATTGTTTCCTCATATGTTTGCATAATGTAAGGTGTTCCTTTGAACACTATTTATAGCTCATATCACCGCTGTCTTACACAGTTCGGAACAGCACACTACCCACGCTAACTCCTAACCCCCCCCCCCATGAGTCAATCTTGATTATGCATCCAATTGACCCATCCTAAAGGGGTTCTAGACTTTACCAAATAATTACAATTCTACTAAAAGACCTTCATTGACATGGAGGCATCTGGGTGCTATCCACCCTTCTTGGCACTCTCATTACCTCCTATACAGCACTAAGATGGGGACAGCATTCCTGTTAACTTACTTTTTATTTAGATATAGTATAATAACATTAAAATCCACAGTCCTCCATGTTATACAAACTACGATATATGTATGTGCCGCATTTTACTACCTGAGAAATGCATATACCATATTATATTGTTGACACTGACTACGCACTGATGTCCAATTAGAAGCGATGCCTGATTGTGATGGCTGGATTGTGAATAATGAAATAATTTTTTTTTAAAGTACTGAGAAATTGTTGTTTTTTGGGATGAATAAACACGACTAATATTAGACACTGCTTAGACACTGCTAGTTATTGCAAAATATTGTTGAATGAATTTCTATGCAGATTTTTGAGATAGTGCAAGTGTTAACTAAGACCTGAAATTGCAAGCAGTTCTCACCTTTGCACCGAGGTTCAGTAGAGCTCCAGGTTCCCATTGCCGTGCAGGATATCGAATTCATTCCGACCAATGAAAAATCTGGACCACAAGTAAACGTCACAGATTCTTTGTAATTGTATTCTGTCTTCTTGGGCTCAAAGCTTCCATTAGCAATGGTACTTGGAGGAAGACATACTTTAACTATGAAATAAAAATGTTACCCTAAAATACTCATACAATTTTATTTGACTTATTTAATCTGACTTATTTTATCTGAACTATTACATAACTAAAAATATAGTATTATTTCAGGATGAACATATTTTGCTGAATTTATTCCACATTTTTATTTGCTGCCATTTTATTAAATGGAAGATTTGAATACTGAAATCTATGCTAGTATGATTCTAAGAGATACAACTAATATCTAACGCAGCAATAGCTTACACATTAAGCACCTTATGAACAACAAAAAAAGGTGTGCTGTGCCTTTTAATATTATGCAAGGTATGATAAAGTGCAATTAGGTAGTGCACTGTACAATTGTGATATTGCCAATAATAAAGAAAATATATAAAGTGCAAACAAAACAGTGCACTATAAAGTAAAGTGCAAAATAAGTGCACAAGTGGAAAAAAATGAAATAAAAAAGGCTTACAGTAATCCTTAATAAATGGAGTTTCTCAGTATTCTCCCAGAAATAGATTGGAGTACATTGCATGAAAATATAAAAAGAGGGAACTATAGTGAGAGACTGCAACACTTATAAATATAAAGTCAGAGAATGACAATAAACTCAAGGAGTCTGCTCCAACTCAAATGGCTTGTCCCTGTACTTCAGGGCTGGAGTGAAGAAGATGTTCAGAACCGCGGCTGGACGCGTAACAATTCATACTTTATTAAATGTGACAAAGCTCTTAGTCCAAAAGAAGTCCTCAACTCTTCAAATAAAGCCGCAGATTTATTATTTCTAAATTATTTAATACAATTATTGGCAATCTCACTGTTTGCACTACCTAATTGCACTTTATCATTCCTTGCATAATATTTACAGATACAGCGCGCATTTTTTCTTTGATTACAGCTGTTTGTGTGTTTTTTGCGTTTTAAAGGTGCAGCGTTCCTTTTAATATTACTATATATTATTACGTTATTCTTACTATTATCGCCTTATTTTGCTTGTTCATTTCTTTTTTGTGTGTATTAAGCATCATATGCTACAAAATGTACACTAATAATAGTGGATAACGCCTGCTGTGAAATATTTGGTGCATGAGTTTCTGTACAGGTTTTTGAGATACATCAAATTGTAATAATGTGAAACTGAAAAAAGTACAGCAAGCAGTTCTTACCTTTACATTGAGGTTCAACTGAGCTCCAGGTTCCTGTTGTTGTGCAGTTTATTGAGTCTAGTCCAAGCAATGTAAAACCTTGATCACATCTATATTTCACAGAATCCGGGTACACATATTGTGTCTTCTTCGGATCAAAACTTCCATTAGATATTACATTTGGAGGTTTACAACCTAGATGACAAAAAAACAGGTTCTAAAAACCATAACGGCATAAAATTTACCTACGATTTTAAAATGAATAAGTATTTTAAGAACATATATATAAGAATACAATAGGCAATGGCACCAGTGGCAGACCCAGGGGAGGGGGAGGCAACGGGGCAATTGCCCCCCCCCAGTATAGTGCCAAGGCTCTTCCCTGCCAGTTTCAGCTGGGCCAGCTCTATCCAATTGCCGGCCCTGCTGGGTGCCTCACCAGAACACCAGGGCTTCACCCCTAGGACCACCTAGTTTAATGTCCCATCTCCCAGACAAAGGTAAAAAGGCAGGGGGGGTATAAAGATTATTTAAGAAAAAAATAATAATTTTATTCTAAATTTAAATAATAAAAAAGCAAATAAATATATATTCTCAAGTCACACACTGCACCTCACATCCAGCCACTGTACCACACACCCACACTCTGCATCCCACATCAACTGCACCCCACACCCACACACTGTACCACACACCCACACTCTGCATCCCATATCCACTGTACCCCACACCCGCACACTGTACCACACACCCACACTCTAAATCCCACATCCACTGTACCCCACACCCACACACTGGACCTCTCACACACACTGGACCCCTCATACAGCACCCCTCACACACTGGACCCTTCACACACAGATTGCAACCCTCACACACATTGCACCCCTCACACACACACACTACTGCCCCTATCCCTTACCAAAGGCCCTATTCCCTCCTATAGCTCTATCCTTGCAGACCCCAGGTAAGTTTTCAAACTGTTCTTAAACTGTTTGACTACTTACTCTGGCAGGGCTCTATGGCACTCCTGTACCATAACCACTACAGAGGGCTGTGATGGTTACTGTGCCTGGATTTTCCTTTACATGATCTACTACTGCCCCTCCCGAGATTAGGATCTGGATCCGCCCCTGAAGGGCACTGTTATTCTTACTTTTTATTGCTTTCTGTCTTTTTATTTTTCATTTTCTTAATGATGCTTGTTGAAACTATTAACTACAATATAAAAAAGCTACACAGGAAATTAAACAGTCAATAGTTCTCAAGATGCAAGGGTATGTTTTAACTCAATATTTACACACTGAAATAGCACTCAGTCCTAACCTTTATAGCCTTTACACTGGGGTGCAGCTGAGCTCCAGGTTCCCGTTGTTGTACAGGATATTGTATCTACTCCCACAAGTATAAAGCCTGTATTACATGTATATTTCACAGAGTCCTGGTACACATATTGTGTCTTCACGGGAACAAAGCTTCCATTTGAAACTGAATTTGGAACTGAACAGACTTGCGCTAGGGAAAAAAACAAAAATAAATTAAACATACAAAAAAATATTGTAAAAACAATTACTGAAAATCTAGGATCTTCGTTGTTGGTTTAAAGTGTTCTTGGCAATGACAACCTCTTTGTCCTAAGCTAAATCTTCCACAGAAATATCATGTACTTCTTACCTTTGCATTGAGGTTCAGCTGAGCTCCAGTTTCCCATCGATGTGCAGAATATTGAATCTACTCCCACAAGTGTAAAGCCTGGATCGCATGTGTACTTTACAAATTCCTGATACCCATATTGTGTCTTCTTGGGACTAAAGGTTCCATTAGAAATTGAATGTGCACCTGGGCAGAGTAGCACTAAGAAACAAACAAAAGAAGATATTAAAATAATCACAGCAATTGAATTTATCAAACTTTTCTAGGATTTTAATTGGAAGTAATTGATGATCAAAATGTAAGTCAGAGTACAAAATAATTTCAGGCAAGGAAGGACAACTGGTGAACCAGCATCAGGGATATGAATGCATCAGACCTGGTCCATGCAACAATAGAAAATGATTCCCTGGTCTGATGATCACTTTTTCTTTTTCAGATGGATATCCTGGTGTGTGTGAGTCATTTACCTGGGTAAGAGATGATAGCAGGATGCACTATGGGAAGAAGGTAGGCTGGCAGAGGCAGTGTTATGCTTTGGGCAATGTTCTGCTGGGAACCCTGGGTCCTGGTATTCATGTGGATGTTACTTGCATCCTGCAACACCGCAAATATTGTCCAGGAATGATTTGAGGAACATGACAAATAGTTCAAGGTGTTGTTTTTCCTCCAAGTTCCTCAGATCTCAATTTAATTAAGCATCTGTGGGATGTGCTGGAACAACAAGTCAAATCCATGGAGATCCCATCTCACAACTTGCAGGACTTAAAGGATCTGCTGCCAGATACCTCGGGACAGAGGTCTTGTAGAGTCTATGCCTTGATACATCAGAGCTGTTTTGGAAGCACAAGGGGGACCTTCATGATATTAAGCAGATGGTTTTAATGGTGTGGTTAAAGTGTATCCAAGTGTGGATTGAAAGGTTTTTAATTTGGATGAATCAATTTGTTTATGGACCAACCCGATATTTGCACGTGTAGTATATAGTCCTCAATAGTACCTCATGCTTTATCTTAAAAAACAAAATATTCTCCTTTAAGTAGTAAGTAGTGCTTACCTTTGCAGTGTGCTTCATCTGAGCTCCAGGTTCCCGTTGCTGTACAGGATATTGAATCTGCTCCCACAAGTACAAAGCCTCGATCACATGTAAAGCTCACAGAGTCCTGATATATGTATTGTGTCTTTATGGGACCAAAGCTTCCATTAGAAATTGAATTTGGAACTGGACAGACTTGCACTAAGGAACAAAAATAAATACATATTTAAAAACAATCAGCATAAATTATTACACTTTATTTTCTAACATTGTGCAAACCGTTGATGATCCAATAGAATAAATTAAATTAGCATTTTTTTTAGAAAGGATATTCACTTTATTATTCTTGCTTTTTATTTTTTTGTTTGCTTACAATAGCATTTTCCAGTAGTACTGGATAGATTGGCACTAAGGAAAGATCAGGAATTAAATTCCTCATTACAAATGGAAAATAATATTTTATTTAAAAAAAATAAATGTGTTTTAGTCCTTAATATATAAGGCAGTCCTTACCTTTGCACTCAGGTTCAGCTGAGCTCCAGGTTCCTGCTTCTGTACAGGATATTGAATCTACTCCCACAAGTATAAATCCTGGATCACATGTGAAGTTCACAGAGTCCTGATACACATATTCTGCCTTCACTGGATCAAAACTTCCATTAGAAACTGAATTTAGGACTGGACACACTTGCACTATAGAACAAATAAAAATGTATTTTGAAATAATCAATGTACATTGTCTAAGATCTTGCAAGGAATAAGTGATCCAATATACTATTCACATTACAATATAACTTCAGATGTCACTAATGTTACAGAGAATCGTCATGTTGTGTAGTTTGTCTTCTTGGGATCAAAGCTGCCATTTGAAATTTAGGATTTTGAATTAGCCAGGTTTGCACTGGGGAAAAATCATTAGTTGAATCCATCATTGCAAATAGAAAAGTAATTATTTTCCTAAAAAAATAACTGTATACTAGCCCCTGCAATATTAGGCATTCCTTACCTTTGGAACTGGACAGATTTGCACTATGGAACAAATAATAATAGATTCCTAATATATAAAGCCTTATAAAGTCCTTACCTTTGCACGTAGGATCACCTGGACTCCAGTTTCCCGTTGCTGTACAGGTTATTGTATCTACTCCAACAAGTATAAAGCCTGGATCACATGTAAAGTTCACAGAGTCCTGGTATATGTATTGCGTCTTTAAGGGATCAAAGCTTCCATTAGAAACTGAATTTGGAACTGGACAGGATTCCACTAAAAACAAACATAAACATCTGGTTTATCTGTGTTGTAGTATTTGATGATTCAACACATTTACAAAGCACAGAATAATTTCAGTTTGCATACATTTTATAGAGTATTTTTTTTTACTTTGCAATCCTTACTTTTTTGTGTTTAGAACAATACTCACAAATATTGATGCCATACACCCCAAAACAATTCCCCCAGCAGTTTAAAAGAAAATGAGGGCAAACATTTAAAGAAAGTAGCATAAAAACATTTTTTTTTATCAGCTAGCTCAACACTTAACAAGAATAAAAAAATCTGGTTTGCGTTGTCATGTGTGCTGGGCGTTTTTTTTCTTCTATTTGTTTCATGACTCATTATTTTCATATTATGAAGTATGTGGGTGATTTAAACTATCATCTCTTTAACCTCCAGGTCACAACTTGAGGCCACGTTCTACTGACAGAATCACATGAAGATATTCAATCTTCCCACCAAACGATCACTCAGCTCCACCTTCTTGGGTAATTACTTTTTTGACATGTTACTTTACATTGTACTGATCAGTGGGTGGGAATATAAGGATCAAATTTCAGAATGTTTTAAAATATTTTGAAATTCATATGTATTCTATTTTATAAGGTAGTCCTGCAAATATTTTTATGTTTTGCTGACACTGACGAGCTCGGTGAGGGTGTTGTGAAAGCAATTTTGCTACAAAAAGCAAGCTTTTAAAGCAAAAACCTCATCCAATATCCTCACTGACAAATGCTATATTTATCGGCATCATATATAATTATCCACCTCAGTGTTAAAGGGACACTATAGGCACCCAGGCACTCGTGCTCATTTATGTGGTCTGGGTGAAGTGTCCCAGTACCCGTAACACTGCAAAGCTAATTATTGCCGTTTTTATAAAATGCAATAAATAGCCTTGTGGGTTAACTCCACCTCTAGTGGCTGTCTACCAACCAGACCGCGAGACCTTAAAAGAACCAAATGAATCAAATGTAAAACAGCAAGAAAGGTTTCAGCTAAGATCCAGGTAAATAGTCATCTGTATTGAACACTTCTTTCCACTGCCTTAAAGGGAATCTATAGTGCCAAGAGAACAAAGTATTTTTCCTGGCACTATGACTCACTATAATGCTCCCCTCCCTCCCTCCCCCTTCCTGTGGTGCAGAACAGGGCCGGACTGGGGATTCCAAAGCAGCCCTGGAAAAAAAAATCTATGCCAGCCCCATAAGTCATTGCGCCATATATTGTCGCATGTAATATGTAAGGCTATGTCTTGCCACCCTAGATGATTGATATATATATATATTGCTTTTTCCAATATAAAATATTGGTCCTTTCAGAGTAAAATTTTTAATTATACAGTAAGCATACTCACATGCAGACACAGACAATCTCACTGACACAAGCTGATTGATACACAGCCTCATAGACAAACAATCTCACTGATATACATAAGGTCATTGACATAAAAACACAAGCTCACTCAGTAGCAGGCACACACACAAACACACACACACAAGCAAGCCCACTCACTAGCAGGCACGCACACACACACACAGATTAATGTAGTGACTCTGGTGTCTATAGCCTGTCCCTGCAGGCTTTTCAATGTAAACACTGACTTTTTAGAGAAAAGACAGTGTTTACATTGCTTCCTAGTGACAGACACTCAGACGGTCACTAGAGGTGCTTCCTGTGTCAGTGCGGATTGGCTGAGATCATCAAGCTTGATAATCTCAGCCGTAGAGGCAGGGCCAGTCGAGGGGAAACCAGCACGACATGGGGGAAAAAAAGGTGAGTAAAAACACACATACACACACACATACCATGACAGACACACACCATGACACAGACAGACTGTTACACAGACACACAAACACACACACACCGTGACACAGCCAGAAACACAGACACACCATGACAGAGACACACACACACACCATGACACAGAGACACACACATACCATGACAGACACATACCTTAAAAAAGACACACACTCCTTGACACACACACACCATAACACAGACAGACCGTGACACAGACACACACACACCGTGACACAGACACACATTACATGACACAGACAGACACACACACATCACGACACAGAGAGACCGTGACACAGACACACACCGTGACACAGACAGACACACCGTGACACAGACTGACACATATTACATGACACATATTACATGACACAGACAGACACACACACACACCATGACACAGACAGACCGTGACACAGACACACATTACATGACAGACACACACAATGACACAGACACACATTGCATGACACAGACAGACACACACACCATGACAGACAGACGCAGATACCATGACAGACAGACATACACACCATAACACAGACGCACACACCATGACACAGATGCACACACCTTGACAGACAGAGACACACACACCATGACAGACAGATACACACACACCATGACACAGACAGACATACACACACACAATTACACAGACAGACACACACAATGACACAGACAGACACACACAATGACACAGACACACACACCATGACACAGACACACACACAAATCACACAGACAGACACACATACACTCACAGTGACATAATTTCTACCTGTGTGCTGGCATGGGGAGTTCTGATGGCGGTCGCAGGGTTTGCTGGCTGTGCTGGCGGCCGCAGGGGGAGCTGGCTGTTCTATCTCTCCTCCCCCTCCCCAGCACGCCACTTAATGAGACCGGGGCCGGAATATGACGTCATATTCCAGCCCTGGTCTCATTAAGCGGCGCGCAGGGGAGGGGGAGCAGAGACAGAACAGCCAGCTCCCCCTGCGGTCGCCAAAGGAGCTCCCTCTGCGGCCGCAGGTGAGCCGGCCCCAGGTGCCGACGGCCCACCGGGAAATTTCCCGGTATCCCGGTGGGCCAGTCTGGCCCTGGTGCAGAAGAGGGGTATCTTCTATAGACTGAGCCTACAGAAACTGCTCCAATTATGATGATTTCCTCAGAAAAGCTGCCACGCTCAGCACTTTTTTCATGGAAAAAGCTGCAGCTTTATTGTCCATACTCAAGAAGTCAAACATTTTATAACCAAACATATAAGCCATCATAAATTGTTTTTCAACTTATCTAATTTACATAGCAAGTTCACCATGTGGAATTCAATATATTGGTAAAACTATACATCAATTTCGCAGAAGCATCTTGCAACATGTCCATTCATTATGGCCCATCAAGATGCAACAATTTTGCACCACATTCACAACTTGCATGGCGGTGTTGCTTTACACCACACAGGGCCGGCACAACCATAATGCATCACATATGGCCACCTTAGGGTGCCCCGGCCCAGGGGCACAAATTTCCAGGTGACCATCAGGAAGGAAGCTCACAGTACTCCTCTCCTGCCTGTCACTTCTTGTAGTGTGGCCAAGCACCAGAACCTTGGCTACCCAGCGCTGAGTGTTTTTTTAGGCGTAGTGGGGCCTGCGAGGGAGCTCAGGTCAATATCATCAATGAACTAAAACAAAGGTTACATTTTAACATTCAATTTTTATTATTTGCACCTTTCCTAATTTTCTGGTTTTTCTAACCCTTTAAATTAAGTATAATATGTAAAATTATCAATAAAAATGAAAAAAAAAAATACAACACAATAGTGATTTTAATGTTAGTGTGTGCTTTAACTCAAAAAGTTAAATCACTTTCCAAAACAGCACTTACTCCTTACCATTGCACTCAGGTTCAGTTGAACTCCAGTTTCCCATTGCTGAGCATGATATTGTATCTACTCCCACAAGTATAAAGCCTGGATCGCATGCAAACAACACAGAGTCCTGGTATATGTATTGAGTTTTATTAGGATCAAAGCTTCCATGAGAAACTAAGTTTGGAACAGGGCAGACTTGCACTGACGAACAAACAAACAAACAAGTAAATAAATTAATAAATATAAAACCAGTTCAATTAGAATATCTATATTGTGAAATTGATGGTCAAACACATAGCGTAAAGTACACAATAATTTCAAGTTACAGTTGTAATTAAAACGATTCAACCCCTCTTAAAAATCAGGGTGATTGTCAAGATTTACAGACAATGATCAAATCAAACACAAACAATTTAAATTGCTCAACACAACCAATTACGTTTAGTTGCATTTTCAGTTGAATTCGGGGAAACCACTTGAAGCATTCGTTGTGTCGAACTATTTCACTTGCTTTTTTTTTATTTGCTCATTGCAAACAGCTGAATGTCCGTAAAATTCAGTGAAGGTTGAATAATTATGATTACAACTGTACATTCACTTGATAAATTTTTTTTGCTGCTTTTATCTGTTTTTGTTTTTTTAACATGTTCAGAACAACATTTTAAATATAGAAATGGCATGCTGGTTCGAGACACTTTTGAGATACAACCTTCAACACTAAAAAAAGTTGAAAATATGGCCAGCACTCAGGGAAGACAATATTCCAAATGATGAAGTGGTTAAGAAGCTATTTTCTTCGTTAGGTGACTGGTTTTTGTACTATGAGGTTCTCTTGTTGATTTTAAATATCTCCTCTCTAATTCTAAATATAGGGTCATTACCGTTACACTGAGGTTCTACTGAGCTCCAGTTCCCCATTGCTGTGCAGGATATTATATCTTCTCCCACAAGTATAAAGCCTAGGTCACACGTAAAGTTCACAGAGTCCTGGT
Organism: Pelobates cultripes; assembly: GCA_933207985.1. Lineage (NCBI taxonomy): Eukaryota > Metazoa > Chordata > Amphibia > Anura > Pelobatidae > Pelobates > Pelobates cultripes. The sequence continues at coordinate 14,016,689 of OW240921.1, forward strand.
ATACGTATTCTGTCTTCATGGGATCAAAACTTCCATTAGAAATGGAACTTGGAACTGGACAGATTTTAACTATGGAACAAATGAAAATAAAAACAAGCAATGTAATGTCTAACTCTGTGCTTAAAGGTAGATCTACCACCAAAGTTTCATATAGTTCTAACCTTTGCACTGAGGTTCAGATGAACTCCAAGTTCCTGTTGCTGTACAGGATATCGAATCTGCTCCCTCAAGTATAAAGCCTGGATCACATGTAAAGTTCACAGAGTCCTGGTATATGTATTCTGATTTCATGTGATCAAATATTCCATTAGAAATGGAGTTTGGAACTGGACAGACTTGCACTGAGGAACACAAATAAATATATATTTAAAAACAATCAGCTTAATGAGTTCTCTTTATTTTCTAACATTGAGCAAACAGATGATGGTCCAATAGAATATATTAAATTTGCATTTTTTAGAAAGGATATTTACTTTGTTATTCTTCATTTTTATTTTTTGTTTGTTTAGAACAGCATTGGCAGGAAAGATCAGGAGTTGAAGTCACCTATACAAATGTCAAATAATATTTAATATAAAAAATTGTTTTAGCTCCTGATATATGTTTTAGCATACCTTTGCACGTAGGGTCACCTGAACTCCAGTTTCCTGTTGCTGTGCAGGATATTGAATCTACTCCTACAAGTAAATAGCCTGGATTACAGGTAAAGTTAAGTGAGTCCTGGTATATGTATTCTGTCTTCATGGGATCAAACCTTCCATTAGAAACTGAATTTGGAACTGGACAGACTTGCACTAAGGAACAAACAGAAATATATTTTGAAAACAAATCTGTGTGCAGTGTCTTTGGAAAGTAATAAGTAAAACGAAATGCCATTCAATTTCATGGAGAATTTTCATAATGTAATATTTTTTTAGCATGTTTAGAATGGCATTTACCAATATGCTAATACCATATTGGAGCAATTAACCCCAAAGGCAATATACAAATGGAAACATGGCCACCAATTCTGAAAGTGCTAGGAGACAACATTATTTCAAATCACACTGTATTTTTTTTAACAATTATTATTATTATTATTATTATTTAAAAAAAAAAATCTTTTGTTTTAATTATATTGTTTACAATGCTTAGCCAAGGTTCAAAATTAGAGGCAAATTTAACTAGCAAATTCTCCAAAAAAGTCCAATCCTCTGAAAAACATAAATTGTTAAATGACTCCACTATCATATTCACCTACAATTTTTTTGTTGACAGCATCATATAGTGATCTTCACCTTACTTGTAATAGAATAAAAGTAGAGATAGGGCTCAATTTGATTTGCCATAATCTCAAGGATACTAGTAAGCGAAGGACAATTTTCCAGAATTCGAGAGATCCACATTCATTCTTCTTCTTTTATATACAGTGACTTCAGTTAATTGGATTTCTAAATAAAAAGCTAAATAATGATGCTGTATATAATGTTGTACATAATAACTTTATATACTCAGACATAATAACTTTATAGTGTGTATTTAGTGGTTTTACCAATAGAAAGGGGAGTTTTCCAAGCAGGACGGTTGGACAATATGTTTGTGCACCTAATTCCCATTATTCTGCAAGTGAGTATACTGGTCTTAAAGCATCAGTTCAAATGGAAAATGAATGGTTAATACTTCTCAGAAGTCACTGCATGATTTATCTCAAAAAGCTATATCTATCTCTTAAAGAGGAAAGCAGTCCTTACCTTTGCACTCAGGTACAGCTGAGCTCCAGTTTCCAGTTGTCATACAGGATATTGAATCTATTCCTACAAGTGTAAAACCCAGATCACATGTAAAGTTCACAGAGTCCTGGTATATGTATTGTGTCTTCATGGGATCAAAGCTTCCATTAGAAATGGAATTTAGAACTGGACAGACTTGCACTAAGGAACAAAAATAAATGTATATGTGCATGTATTCAAAGTAAAGAATAATTAAAATTTGCATTATTTTTAGAGAGACTTTTTCACTTTGTTATGCTTAATTTATCTATCGTTTGTTTAATAAGAATAGCATTCTCAGGTATTTTCCAGTCACACTGGTGCCATGCACCCATGAGATACTAACCTCAACAGTGAAAAAAGTAACAAATAGGGCCAACTGTAAGAGAAACTGCAATGAAGTATCAGTAATTTTATGGTTTAAAATATGACTTCTATATTGCCAAATCTTGGTTACAACTGGAGGCCAAAAACTACACGGAACAAAATTGTAAACGCAACGCTTTTTTTTTTTTTTTTCACATTTTTTCATGAGCTGAACTCAAAGATCTAAGACTTTTTCTATGTAAACAAAAGGACTATTTCTCTCAAATATTGTTCACAAATCTGTCAAAATCTGTTAGTGAGCAGTTCTCCTTTGCCTAGATAATCCATCCACCTCTGGTGGAAATTCCTGCAATCTTGCATGCCAATTGCACGCTCGCTGAAAACTTGCAACATCTGTGGCATTGTGCTGTGTGATAAAACTGCACATTTTAGAATGGCCTTTTATTGTGGCCAGCCTAAGGCACACCTGTGCAATAATCATGCTGTCTAATCAGCATATTGATATGCCACACCTGTGAGGTGGATGGATTATCTCAGCAAAGGAGAAGTGCTCACTAACACAGATTTAGACAGATTTGTGGACAATATTTGACAGAAATAGGCCTTTTGAATACATAGAAAATGTCTTAGATATTTGAGTTCAGCTCATGAAAAATGGGGGCAAAAACAAAACTGTTGTGTTTATAATTTTGTTCAGTGTACTTGCAGGTCCATCTAAAAAATGGCATATATTCCAACAACTAAATTATGAATTACTCCAACATCATCTCTGCCTACACCAAATAGTACTGAGTATTATTTTGTGTGTCATGCAACTTCCACAATCAACAGTAAACACAGTTCTGAGTACCAGTATTGACAATTAATTTGTGCACCTATCGCCAATTAATCTTGAGTAAGTGCTGGGATAATTTAATCAGTACTAATATAAAACAAATAGCAATAATTTTTAAAATGTTATAAAACGTAATCTACCTCCTGAAATAATATGTAGTCCTTACCATTGCAATGAGGTTCTACTGAGCTCCAGTTTCCCGTTGCTGTGCAGGATATTGTATCTACTCCCACAAGTGTAGAGCCCTCATTACATGTATACTTTACAGAGTCCTGGTACATGTATTGTGTCTTTATGGGATCAAAGATTCCTTTAGAAACTGATTTTGGAACTGGACAGAGGACTAAAGAACGAAAAGAAATATACGTAGAAAAGCAATCAGTACAAATTGGTTATCTTTACATTCTAACATTTTGCAAACTGCTGATGATCCGAATAGACTAAATTAAATGTGCATTGTTTTTTAGGTCATTTTTACTTTGTTATTCTTTTTTTTTTTGGTTAGAATAACATTTTCCAGTATTTTTGCAGATACAGTGGTGAGCCACTAACTTAAACAGCATAGAAGTAGGACCAAAAAATGCAAATAAGACTCATTATTTCAGATCACTTAGTATTTTAGAAAAAACATTTGCTGTTTGCATTTGCATGACTGCCTGGCACAAAACTGTTTAACGTCTTCCAATTTCCAAGAAGTTGCTACTAAAAAAAAGTCAGTCGCCCACAGCTCGCACTATTCTATGAGGGACACATTTAATCTAATTGACTAATTGATACCCTGTGTAATCTCTCTGTTGAAAAGCAGCGATGATGAAGTGTCATAATTCCATGTTTACTATTTTGAAGGCTTAATGTCAGGTTTAAATCCTGTACTGAGAGTAAAACAATTGCATATCAGAGGTACACCCAATGCTTGATATCTAAGAGAAGAGACACACACATACGTTGTCTGTTAAAATTCTGGTTCATTCCGCGGTCGCACGAGTCTTTTATGCTATGTACATAAGAAATTGTGTACGTGCAAAACGGCATGTCCATTCTTCACGGCATGTCCATTCTTTTCCTGAGAAACCAAACTTAATGAAGTTTTGATTTCTCGTGAAATAGAAAGCCACCGGTTATTTACATAGATACATTATTATAGCTACTGCATAGAAAATTAACTCTAAGTTACATTTTCTTCCATCCCTTAACACGGGGAAATTATTGCACTGAGCTGTATATTAATGCTTCATCTGATACTGCTGTTCAGATGAGAAAATCTACTAAATTAAAAAAATTAAAAAAAAATATAAGTGTAAAATAAACTGTTTTCTTTCGTTTGATGTTTGTCATATGCACTAATAAATCAAGACTTTTTTGGATAAAAAATATGGCTTCTACAAGGCTAAAGTTCAGTTCACAATTGGAAGTTAAACTTTACTGGCAGTTTCAACTAAAAATCTCAGTTTTTCCAAAAATGTAATTAGAAAGTGACTTCAACATTATCTTTGCGATTTTTGTTTTTTTGGGGTGAGGGATTTTTTTATGGAAAAGATCAATTTGGAGGTCCATTTGGCAGGATCTTTGGGATCACTATAGACCTTTTTTTTGTTTTTCAGAACTCTTCATTAATTTGAGTTTCTCAGCAATTAGCCAAGCCAGGTAGAGTTTTAGTATAAATTTAGAATGTCTTTAGGGATCTGGTAGATGAGTCTATCAATAGCTAATTAGACTATTTGACTTGAGAATGGATGAATAGCCGAAATTCAGACAAAAATGAGTTCCTTCAAAAAAGTATGTCCAAGTATATTAGTTATCACATCTTATAATTACTTTTTTTCTCTGAGGATGCATTTACTGATTACTATTTAATGTGATGCACAACCACAATCAGTAGAAAAGACAAATTACTGGTGTTTCTAAAGCAAACGTGTTGCCATTTAATCTGGGGTTACATTTTACAATAGAAATGAAAAATGAATGGACCATGAATATAAAATTCTAAAACTAGTCCTTACCTTTGCATTGAGGTTCAGCCGAGCTCCAGGTTCCCGTTGCTGTGCAGGATATTGTATCTACTCCCACAAGTGTAAAGCCTACATTACATGTATATTTCACAGAGTCCTGGTATATGTATTGTGTCTTCTTTAGATCAAAGGTTCCATTAGAAATGGAATTTGGAACTGGACAGACTTGCACTGAAGAACAAACAAAAATATATATTTGAAACATTAAGTGCAAACTGGTTTGTATGGCAAGGTAATTGGCCATTTTTATTTATCGATATTGTCACACCCACAGTATGTAAGAAAATTAAAATTTTTGCTTTTATACTAATATTCTACAGCCTGTGAGAATTGTGTAAAGGATACGCTATATTGTCTATAGCTTTTCATTTCACAAATGTTTTTATGAAGGATGAATGAATAAGTGAAAAACCAAAATTGTGTAAACTTACATAGTATCACTTTTTAGGATTGTCTGCAAAGTAATCTATATACAAAAAAAGCTGTGTTTTGATACGTTTATATACCAGCTATGTATCCTTTGCGTTAAATAAATGTTATACTTTTATTTTTTAAATAAAAAAAAAGTGCGCTGTAGTAAAGGGGTTAAGGATTTTATAGATTAGTCAATAAATAACTGACTACCTTTTACTTGTGTAAATCACTTTATATTTTCAAAGTGACTACCAGTGTTAAAATCAGCAGTCCAAATAGAAAATGAACGGACAATATTTATCAAAATAGTTTTGCGAACTCTAACTCAAAAAGCAAATCTCTCTCTTGAAGTAGCAAACACCTTACCTTTGCACTGAGGTTCAGCTGAGCTCCAGGTTCCTGTTGCTGTACAGGATATTGTATCTACTCCCACAAGTATAAAGCCTGCATTACATGTATATTTCACAGAGTCCTGGTATATGTATTGTGTCTTCTTCAGATCAAAGGTTCCATTAGAAACAGATTTTGGAACTGGACAGACTTGCACTAAGGGACAAACACAAATATATATTTGAAAATACAAGTGCAGACTGGTTTGTATTTATTTCCTAATATGTTGCAAGTAAAATGTGATCCCAAAAACAAATTAAGGTATAGAATAATTTCAGATTTCATTGATCATATAGAGAATTTTCTTGTTACAATCATTGAATCCTTGTTTTTTATGTGTTGGGTTTTTTAAACATGTTCAGAATTAAATTTGTTAATATGTTATTGCCATGCTGGTGAAACACGCCCCAAAGACAGTAGATCAAACATTGTAAAAGTGGAAATTATGGCCAACTCTTGGTAAAAGTACAAAGGGTAGACATTATTGCAAATCCCCTAGTAATGAAGAATGAGTCAAGACATTACTTTGTTTGGTGGCACTTTTTTCTTTCTGTTATGAATTACTTTTATATTTATCTCCTCTACAATGAGATAATTGAATGAATTGTAGAAAGTATCAACCACAAATTCTCCTAAGTCCGATCGTTTGACCAAATACATTATCAAATGTTTCCACCCTCATCCTCATCTTGAAATATTTCTTTTCTTTTCATTTTTTTTTATCAGCATCACAAGTTTTAATTTCCATCTCTCTTTCAATGGAATGAGCAAATAGATAGTGGTCAATTGGAACATTATTTGCAAGGATCTCTGAGTCTCCCGTTCTTTCTGTTTCTTTCTGCACAGCCTTTAGCAACTTGGGTTCCTCAAGAACTAAAGAGCCAAGCAGGGATGTTTAACCCCTGTATATAATAGTGTAAGATAAAGAACACTGTATCACTGTATACTGGCTAAAATGTTACATTCCAAATATTTTATTTCACAAATATTTTTATAAAGGATGAACATTAGGCCCTTGTCGACAGCATGCTACACACCAAAATGCGAGTAGTGCCGTTTGTTTATTTATTAATTTGTTTTGTTTTTCACATGCTATGGGTAGTACCTTTTGATTTGACTTTTGATTTATTTTGTCATAGTTCAGGGCTAGCAAGTTTAGGTAGACAATAGCAGATCTCGCGGCAGTGCTGACGTAATTATGGTCCTTGTGCATGCTTCATTTATATCATTTGTTTTTTTTCCGTTTTTTTTTTTTTTGAGGGGCCAATAAATTGATACCTTCATTTATTCACTTTTTTCCCTAGGTATGTTTGCTATTTAACTGTGACAAGCAAATACTCTTGTCTATGGCTACATTATGTAGGTAGCATTTCCTGGGTAGAACTATGTGTCACCATTTTATTATAGTTGCATTTCCATTCAAAGGGTTTATTATCTAAATAGTGATTTTGGTGTCCACTGGGGCAGATATATATATTGGACCTTCTCAGGTGATTAATTTGCAACCCCTCTTCTGTTTTTTTAGGGAAAGGAGCTCAATTAATTTATCCTCCTTTCTCCCTTCTCTAATTTGCTCTTTTTTGAGCACCTTATTGGATCCTGTTATTATTTATAAAATATTTTTACTTATAATATATTTTACCAGGAAAGATACATTGAGATTTCTGTCCTGGGTCCACAAAACATTGCATTAATACAATAGGGTACAATCAAATACAAAAACAATATGGTGAAGAAATTACTGTTATTTTTTGTTATTTAACTTTTTTCCGTTCAGCAGTTGAAACTACCGAACACAGACCACCCCCCTGGCTCGTTAACTACAAGGAATTAGTGCTCTCCCTGTGTGGCCATCTTGTTTGCATGAAAAGAGGCAGCAGGACTTGGTCGTCGAGTGTCATGAACCAAAATCGGACACTCGACTTCCCGAACACCAGTCAAACCATACAAATGCCTGCTTCCTTTTCCCGACCAGCTAGGAGAGTGCTGTTCAATAGTTTTGTTCCTACAAACTAGGGGAACAAATGCTACTATGAGCCAGGGAGTACTGTTCGTGATTTTATTCGGTTTCGAGACTTTCCTAAATAGACCGACCGAACAACCTGAACTCATGGAACTGTTTCTAGGTGAGAGCCTCATGTGCGGCCAGTCAAACTAAGAAATCCATGAAACTACCGAACCCCTGAACTGATCTGGGTGATTTTTGGATATGTTGGTCACCCAGATAAGGACTATCAGGGGATATGACATTTATAGAGATGTTATGTATTTTAGGGGTGCTTTTGAAGTTTTGGGGAAAAATGTGTTTTTCTGCCTGGAGATAATTGAGTTATTACAGTATCTGACGCAATTATCTCCCAGGCAGAGAGGAGGGATTATGTGTTTACTGTGGGAGTGTTATACTTTGTAAACCTATTGTGATTGGTGTACAACTTTGTATTGGAGTCCCCAACAAGGTCCATGTGGGAGTAACCCTTGCATGGGGACTTGCATAAAAGGCACCCATTAAAATCATTCCTGTTACACCCTTCATCTAGTTTCGGCTGATGTTTGGGTGGCTGTCTACTTTACTGGGAGAATACACTTGGGAGACTGACATTCGTATGGAGAATCGTTCGAATCAACACCCGAACTGTGAGCTATAATCACTCAGGCTCAGGCAGTTTGGAGGAAATAGGCGAATGGGTATCTACTATACCAGCGTTCGTTACAAATATTAATACACCATTTACAAAATTTAACATAGAACAACATGTAGGAAAAATATAATCAACCATGACAGGTGCATTCTGTTATGAGATATGTGGAGAGGGATCTCTTAAAGGACTTTAGGCTTGGGAAAGATTTGAAAGTGTGCGGGAGGTCGTTCCATAATTGTGGTGCTCTGTAGGATAAGGAGGATCGAGCTGCTTTCTTTTTGTATTGACGTACACTAAATAAAGTGACGGTACTGGATTGGAGGTTATAGGAGGTGGGAACAGCCGAAGAGAGCATTCTGCTCAGTTAGGGTGGGAGTTTCCCAGAAAAGCTTTTAAACATAAGGCTGGAAAGGTGAAGGGTGCATCTGGATTCCAGCAACAGCCAGTTTAGTTCTTTTAGCATGTCACAATGGTGGGTCCTGTAATTACATTGTAGCACAAATTGGCAGAAAAAGTTATACAATGTATTAAGTTTATTAAAGGACCACTATAGGCACCCAGACCACTTCAGCTTAATGAAGTGGTCTGGGTGTCAGGTCCAGCTTGGGTTACCCGACGCGACGCATTCAGCCGAGGAGGAGAGGAGGCGGAGAGCTCCCTGCCCTTCCTCACCCTAGAGCCCGGTGGGAGGGGGACCCTGAGGGTGGGGGCACCCTCAGGTCACTATAGTACCAGGAAAACGAGTATGTTTTCCTGGCACTATAGTGGTCCTTTAAGGTGGATTTGCGGTGCAGGTGCATATACTACATCCCCATAACCAATCATTGGCATCAGCATTTGCTGTGCAATATTTTCCTTTACTGTAGGGCTTAGGCAGAATTTGTTTATGTACAGTTTGGGATAAAGTTTAGATGCAAGTATTTCTATGTGGAGGCCAAAGATAGATTGGGGTCTAACAACATCAGCCTGTTTGTTCCTCCCTATCAATGAGATATAGATACATAGATAATATCTTTTGTGATATGAGAGACTGACTCCTGATCACTTGCAAGGTTCCCTGTATCTATCTTAAGGGCCTTCTCTTGACATAATAATTAGAACATTATTAGCAACTAGTCATTCTATGTGTAGCTTTACCTTAGTTGGTTAATAAAAGTTAGGGTCTCCTGCCCCCAATTTAATACTGTTCTCTGGTATTCTTCTGACTTGAGGCTCCTGAGTTTGTTTTGTTTTATGAGAAAGCAGCTATTACCTTTGCACTGAGTTCCAGTTGAGCTCCAGTTCCCCGTTGCTGTGCAGGATATTGAAACTACTCCCACAAGTGTAAAACCTGGATTACATGTGAAGGTCACAGAGTCCTGATATATGAATTGTGCCTTTATGGGGACAAAGCTTCCATTAGAAATGGAATTTGGACCTGGGCAGACTTGCACTAAAAAACAAAAATAAATATATATTTCAAAGGAATCAGTAAAAATTGGTTATCTTTATTAACAATGTGCAAACAGTTGATAATCAAATAGATTAAATTAAACTTGCATATTTTCTTAAAGGACTTTTTTACGCCGTTATTCTTGCTTTTTATTTTTTATTTGGTTACAGTAGCTACCTCGAGTAGATTTACACTGAGTAAACATCAGGTGTTGGATTCATTATTACAAATGGAAAAGAATACTGAAAAAAAACGATGTTTTAACCCAAGAAATATAATCTACTCCTTACCTTTCCACACTCCTGTTTCTATGCAGACTATCAAATCTACTTCTACAAGTATAAAATATATTTTGAAACAATCAGTTCAAACTGGTTTGTTTATAATTTTGCAAGTAATAGGTGATCCCAAAAATAATTGAAAATACAGGATAATTTCAGGTTACTTTGATTTCATAGAGAATTCTCAGATTGCATATAATACATAGGGTAAATCCAGCTAAGGGAGACAAAAGTAGAATATAGTGCAACACTGTAGAACCCAAATCGGGAGATATATATGTTCCAATGGATCATTCACACTTTGTATTCAAAGTATAGGCATTCAGGTGGTCTTTGAACGTCAACCTTCTCAATTATTGGTAATATGGGTCTTGATTATATGTAAGAATAAAGTATATTACAATAAAGTGACTATTAAAACAATTGTGTAGTACAAAAATGTATTACTTACACAGAAGTTAAAAACAGCTGGCATGAGGTAAAAAGGTGATATCAACACATTGAACTCATTCAACGCGTTTCATCCCTGTCGGGGACTTCCTCAGGAATTGGCACTTGTTCTTAACTGAAAACCATTCTTGAGGAAGTCCCTGACAGGGATGAAACACATTGAATGAGTTGATATCACCTTTTTACCTGATGCCAGCTGTTTTTAACTTCTGTGTTTGTAATACATTTTTGTACCACACAATTATTTTAACAGTCACCTTATTGCAATATACTTTATTCTTACATATAATCAAGACCCAGATTAGCAAGAATTGAAAATTTGAATGAGTTGATATCACCTTTTTACCTGATGCCAGCTGTTTTTTGGTTTTTTTTGAACTTCTGTGTAAGTAATAAATTGTTGCACTACACAATTGTTTTAACAGTCACTTTATTGGAATATACTTTATTCTTACATATAATCGAGACCCATATTACCAAGAATTGAGAAGATTGACGTTCAAAGACCACCTGAATGCCTATACTTTGTATTCAAAGTGTGAGTGACCCATTGGCACATATATATCTCCCTATTTGGGTTCTACAGTGTTGCACTGTAGTCTACTTTTGTCTGCCTTAGCTGGATTTACCCTATGTATTGTATGCATGTTGATTGAAGATTTGAGGAGATCTTCGGGGTAATCCTAAACTTAAAGGGAAGCTAAGCATTTACTCATTACCTTGTGTATTTAATTCACTCTATTCACCTACTAGTGCATTTAAAAATACAGTCACTTTATTATAATCCACTGTGATATAGTGGAAGATTTTTTGTATATTTTTTTACGTTAGAATTCAGATTGTTATCCTTCTGTTTACATGTTTGGAATGGCAGTTATTGTTATGTTGTTGATATGCTAGAGTAACACTCCCCAAACACACTTCATCAAACATTATAAAAGTTTAAAATGTGGCCAACTCTCCATAAAAGTACAAAGAGTAGATTTTATTCCAAACTTCCTAGCAACAAAGACATTAACATTGTATTGGCTGCTCTTTTTTTATTATTATGAATCATTTTGTTAGTTTAAAATATCTCCTCTACAACGGTAAAGTAAGGGTCACAATTGGAAACTAATTCTCCTGAACAAACCCAATCCTTTGTGCAATTAAATAAGTAATTTACTAAATCATATTATTTAGCTACAATCTTTTTTTACCAGCATCATATATTTTTCTTAGTCTCACTTTCAATGGAATGTAAGAAGAGATAGGGGTCATTTTGGAAGACTCTTTGCCAGGATCTTTGAGGTCCTTTCTATTTCATATGTAGAGTCTTTAGTAATGTAATTTAGTTACTCTAGAAGTGAATCAGGAAACTCATATATAATATGTGTATAAGAATATTTTAGATGAGCCTAGAGTAGCTGATAAGGTTTTGCTAGCTTAAATATTTTTTTTATCCTCTAAGTAACTACTAGAATGCACAGTTACCTACCTATATACCAAATAATATTAACTTTACCTTATTTTCACACCTTCAAACCCTTATTTCTAAAATAAATCTTCTCATATTTAAAGAGGTTTCATTGGAGTTTTAGATCTTTGTTTAGATGTTGCACAATATTCTGTGTAAGTGCTGGCTTAGTTTAACAGCAAGCAGAGCTAATGGCAATTACTAAGAGGGTTATTCACTAACGCTTTTAATGTGGCTACTGTGTGAAATTCACTTTTAATTCTCATTTTAGTAAATAACCCTGTATTTTCACAATGCATTCCAAAACCAGTCCTAACCTTTGCACTGAGGTACAACTGAGCTCCAAGTCCTTGCTGCTGTGCAGGATATTGAATGTCCTCCGACCAGCAAAAAACCTGGATTACATGTAAACATTACCACGTCTTGGTATGCATATTGAGTCTTCTTGGGATTAAACGTCCCGTTAGTAATGACACTTGGGGGATTACAGCCTATGGAAAAAAAAGTTTATATTTTATTGCAGATTGTATTATCTCTTCTTATATGCAAGCTTTTATATTTAATTGATTAATCACGCAAACTGAAGAGCAAAGTAGGAATCTTTCACATGTGAGTGATTTAAGCAACTCATTCCTTTTTATATGGTTTAATGTTTTTATCTCTTGGTTCTTTGGGTTCTACTGAGTAATATTTAGTGTGTGGCATGAAGAGTCAGCTAGCAAATAGAGGCTTTGAATCATGTATTGAAGACTTATTTCTGTTTACCATAAAGTAGGTATAGTACTTAAAGACATTATTAATATATAAACGGAATGGTCAATAACTTAGAAAATGTTAGTACATCTTTTAACTCAAAAAACTAAACACAACCCTAAAATAACATTTTGTTCTAACCTTTGCATTGAGGTTGTACTGTGTTCCAGTTTCCTGTTGCTGTGCAGCTTATTGAACTTTCTCCCACGAGGGTAAAACCTGTATTACATGTAAAGGTCACAGAGTCCATAAACGAGTATTGAGACTTCTTGGGACTGAAATTTCCATTAAAATCTGAATTTGGAACTGGACAGACTGGCACTAAGGAACAAAGAGAAATATGTAAAAACAATCAGTGCAAATTTTATTTTCTTTTATAATAATTTCCTGTTTCCTTAAGTTTTTCAATTAGTTTTTGATAAGGATCAAATCAAGTGTTTGATAATTTAGTGTATCTGCTCCTGTCCTGATTAGTAGATATGTGCGTGCACATTTTTCCAAAGTAAATCACACTGGACACAAAGTTTTCAAGTTGGTGAAAGACCCAGGAATGTTTAAGCAGGGGGCGGGGAGCCTGTTATAAAGCACAAATACATCACATGCATAATTACAGATAACAGAGAAAAATACAACAATAATTGGTTAGATGTTGGGTGGTTTATTCAGTGCACATCCTACTGGGTGTGCATGTTAGTATTATCATGAAATTCTCTCCTGGATTCCAGCTCCATCTTGGTTACACGATGAGAGGGGGTGACTCCCAGCGGCCATTTTGAGTAGTTACTGAATAATACTGATCATGATTACATAGCGTAGATGGGCATTTTACTAAACTATTATTTTGTCCACAAAAGTTTCACAATTTCTTAAAAAAAATATAAAAAAATATTTTTAAAATAACATTTACCATTATTTTAGAATCCCACTGATGCCACTCATTCTGGACAAACGACCTCCAACAGAATAGAAGAGCACTAAAATAAGTTCAGGTACTTAATAAGCAGAACTCATTGTTTCAGATCACAGAGCACCTGGCTTTATTTTATTATTTAATTTCCTTATGAAACTTGTTGTTTATTGCACACATTCAAGGACAGAATAATTGCAAGTTATAAATAGAGTTTTACGAATAACACCATAGATACGGCATATATAGTTGCACTCTCGGCATGTGTTACGCTATTTTTTCACTTGTTCTTATTTCTAAAGTTTTGAAAAGTTCAATAAAATGTATTTGAAATGAAAGATATATAATTTCACTATGTTTCTAGCTTTCAATGGATTTATTTGTAGACAAGAGATCTTTCCACAGTTTCTTAGTGAAATAAAAAAAAACAAAGAAATGAAGCCTAAAACTCACCACTTACGGTCTTTGACTCACTTATCCCCTCTTGGAATCCAAAACCGAATATCTTGTAATATTTAGTGTGTGGCATGAAGAGGCAGCTAGCAAATAGAGGCTTTGATGATGTATTGAAGACTTATTTCTGTTTACCGTAAAGTAGGTATAGTACTTAAAGACATTATTAAAATATAAACGGAATGGTCAATAACTTTGACCACTGGTCAATAAGTTTGACCATAACTTTGACCACTTTGACACACAGTGAAAAAGTCCCTTCTTGTATCATTTTTTGATGTTACGTTCAACTTGAGGACCAAATGAGGATCCATAAACAAATCGACACAAACTGATATGTCATCACAAAGGTAGGGGTCCCTACCTGGTATGCTTTATTATTATTATTATGTTATTATTTATATAGCACCAACAAATTCCGCAGTGCTTTACAGTGTGTGGACGAACAAACATGTAGTTGTAACCAGACAAGTTGGACACACAGGAACAGAGGGGTTGGGGGCCCTGCTCAATAAGCTTACATGCTAGAGGGAGTGGGGTAAAATGACGCAAAAGGTAAGGATAGTATTAGACTAATGACAGTTGCAAGAGAGGAATCAGTCGGGAGCTATTAAAGGACCACTATAGGCACCTATAGGCTCAATGAAATGGTCTGGGTGCAAGGCCCATCTAGTGTTAACCCTGCAGCTGTAAACATGTTTGTAAACAAGTTTACACTGGGGTTAATCCAGCCTCTAGTGGCTGTCTCATTTTCACAGTGAGAAGACGCTGCCGTCCATAGAAAAGCATTGAGAAATGCTTTCCTTTGACTGATTGAATGTGCGTGCGGCTCTTGCCGGAAGAGGGAGGAGAGTCCCCAGCCCCGAGGGAGCCTGGCGCTGGAGAAAGGTAAGTGTTTAACCCCTTAGCCCCTCTTGAGCCAAGCAGGAGGGGGCCACCCCTCCTCCTTTCTTGCCTTCCCTGTCTTTTCAATATAAAGAGTACCCTGGTATTGCTATGTCCCAGTCAATTTTCTCATTATACCATGTCTCATTAACAGTGACTAAATCTACATTATCAGTTGCCATTATTGCCACAAGTTCACGGATCTTATTCCTTAAAGAGTGAGCATTTGTAGACATGACTCTAAGCTCATACTTTTTAACACACTTGCTATAGGCACCTTCTATCCTTGTTTTGGTGGGCAATTGGATTGATGTTTTATCACTCTTTTGCCCCCCCCCTCCTAGTTTAAATACATCCTAGCAAAACCTCTAAACTGCTCACTGGGAACATTTGTTCCCTTTTGAGAAAGATGGAAACCATCTTTTTTTTTGTACAGTTTACTTCCATTCCAAACAGAGCTACCATAAGAAATGAAACCAAATCCTTGCTCCCGACACCATTCATCAAGCCACAAGTTAAAGTCCCTAATACGCATCCGCCTGTCGTTCTGAATGTTATGCACAGGCAGAACTTCAGAGAATGACAGTGTGGAAGCAACCTGCCGTATATCTTTGGCAAAAACACAAAAAACTTCCTTTACCTCTGAAACTTCATTGCAAGCCAAGTCATTTGTCCCTAGATGGAAAATAAATCTAATTCACCTCCCTGCTTTGCTCGCTTAACAATATTACAAATACGTCTCCTGTCTCTGTGAGCAGTAGCTCCCGGAAGACAGCTCACAAGATCACTATTGTCCAGCTCCACACCTCTTATGATAGAATCCCCCAACAACAACTGCTTTCTATTAGGCCTCACCATAGTCTCCAAGCAGTCTCCATAATACCACTGCACTCGGTGCCCGAGTCTGTCTCCACAACTCCACTACACTTGTTACACATGGAAGGTAAAACTGAAGAGTGAGTTTAGAACTGTGCTTTGTGTTATATATATATATATATATATATATATATTGATATATTTTTGATATATGATATGATTTGTTTTTTTAATGTGTTCAAAAAGTTATTAGAAAATGTTATCCAAAAAGATGAAATCATTTGTAAAGTTTATCCAACTATATTAAATGAAGGCCTATGTCTGAAGGGTAAATCTTACCTTTGTGTCAATTCTTGAAGGGTGAAAAAAAATATTTTTTTTATACTTACTTGAGGGTACAGATGGTGTACATTTATTGGTATTGCAACATGTGGTAGATATCACTCCTCTTTCAGTAGCATTTGTATATTCCACAATTGTGTCACACTCACTTGTTTGAGCACAGTACTTTATGAACCTATTGAAGTATTGATTATCTATAAAATATTAGAAAAATGTATTAAATAATTTACAGTTAATATAGCATATAACATGAAGGATGAACGACAGTGTTAGTTAAACAAATAATTTCTATTCTATTACAAGTTGTAAAATGCTCAATAACTTACATTATTTTCCTTCCATTGGTATAGTCAACAATAGCATATTATGTCTATTGAACATAACAGTGTCGGTATAGTCGAAGACCTTTGTAATCAGTGTAATTCAAAAATGTACATAGCATCACTTGAAATAGGATGGCACTTTAACACACTTAGCCTATCAAAACCATAGAAAACTAAACAATTTCCAAAAATGTATACTTATCGTGTTTTGAAAAAAAACTATTACATTGAAGTTGTGATTCTTCAAGCACAAATCAGTCATAAAGTTCAATAGCAAAGCAGTAAAAAATATGATTTCTAAGTCATAGATTGTCCGTGTAGTGTTCATAAGAGCTAGGGAACCGGTCTAAGGTATGCACTATAGCAAAACACAGAAAGGGCAGTTTTTGTTGCACATTACATATTAAATATATTGTGCATTTGTATATATAAATGCATCCATTCATAAAAATATATGCATACAAATACATGTTCTTTTTGTACATGATATCTAGGAGTGAATGTTTGGGGACATGAGAAAAGCAAGAAATGTAGAGGAGAGGGAATGACTGAGAGGAGAGGACTGCAGTTGGTAGGAGTGTAGTGGGGAGTAGAGAAGAGGGGGCAGAATGGAGAAGAGTGGAGTGAGGAGATTAGGAGAAGGAGTACAGCGGGTAAGAGTCAGTAGACGTAGAGGAGAAGGAGAGGTAAGAGAAGCAGAAAATGGGTTTACAGGAATAGAGTACAGGAGGGAGAATAGAGAAATAAAATGGAGGCCAATCACTAACACTAAAAGACCAGTTAGGCAGCAATGATGGCACCCAATGATTGCTAGCATGGAACATTTACCTCCGAAGTGTGCTGCCATCTGCAAAAAGTTCTTGTTTTAAAATATGTATATGATGGGACTTGGCAGCAACCTACAATGCTACCTGGTAACCCACTATCACATAAGCAGTAAACTCAAAGTCCCCATTATGAGAACTTCCATGGATTTTAAAATTTCAACTGTACCCTGCCCTAGAATCTACTGCTATATTTACCCCATGAACAGTGGCGTAAATACTGCAGTTGCAGCTAGGACTGGGCCCATCACTCTAGGCACCGCACACTGAGGGGCCCATCGGGTGGACCGTGCTCTTAGAGCCACCCGATGCAATGTATTTTCTGGAACCCAGTATGCACTGTGGTGCTCCAAGAGCCCCCTGTCATGATGTCAGCTTGGGAGGAAGTGATCTGTCACGTCCTCCCAGCTAACAGAGCTGCATGGTTGGAGGAGGAGGAGAGACTTGCAAGGGAGGAGAAGGACAGGAGAGGTCAGAGTGGGAGCTCTGACTCCTGTCAGTCTGAGCCAGCTACTAGACCCAAGGGAAATCACCCTCCTGCACCTATAAGGTAGAAAACAGGAGGTACAGTTTGCATGTATCTGTATGTGTGTCTGTGTATCCGCACATGTGTCAGTACATGTGCCAGTGTTTGTATCCATAGGAGTGTCATTCTGTGTATCTGAATGTGTGTCATTCTGTGTGGCTATGTATCTGCATGTGTGTCAGTGTGTGTATCATTCTGTGTGTCTGTATCCATATGTGTGCCTGTATATCAGTATGTGTGTCCATGTATATATCTGTTATATGGTATGTATATGTCAGTGTGTGTTTATCTGCATGTGTATGTGTATGCACCTGTGTGTCTGTGTATCTGTCACCCCCACACACACAGTCACCCGTCTTCACCCTGCCACACTCACAATAACTCAGCCAATCCTGTCATTCACCTATGCCATACTGACCTCTCATCGCTCTGCCATACTCACCCTATTACACTCACCTTGTGCAATTTTTCGTACGCCTCTGCTTATGTATACATAGTTCACTGCTGTCATGGCACAACCCGAGCCCTGCAGACAGGGCTCGGGCTGACCCACCTGCAGGCCTTTTCCAATTAGGGTTAGCTGCATCTAATTAGCAGGCTGTAAAAGCCAGCCCTGCCTGAAACCTAGCATCTGGTCATTTTGCCTGTTTGGTGTTTCCTGCTGGATCTCTGCTTTGCTACTGACTGATTTCCTGAACTCTGTTTTCTGCCTGCTTTACTGACTATGTTACTCTGCTGCCAGCCCTGACTTCTGCTTCTCATCTGACCCTGCCTTTGGATTTCCCCTTAATCTGTACTGCGCTTTTGGTTTTTGCCTCCTTCCCTGTGTGTTGCTTACTTCTTCCCTGTGTGTTGCTTAGATGTGATGGTTTTTTAAGTTGCCTTTTTTCTTTTTTGGGGAACTCAAACCCTACATTAAAGGTTTTTTATTTATATATCTGCATACCCATAGATTCCTTTTCCTGTTCGATACTCCCTTAGCTCATTTTGCTAGGGACTACCTACAATCCTAATTTTTGTTAATACTACAAGGGTTACCCCTTATATAAGGTTCTATGGACACACTATAGATTCCGATCATAAGGAATCTTACACTTTTTTGCCGTACTAAAGAACTAAGAAAATACATTTTCTTTTCATGTCTACCATTTTGGATTTTTATTCCTGGTTTTGTGAATTGTAAAAGGGTGTCTTGGAAAATTAGGACAATTAGTAAGGTACCTTTCCCAATTATTTATTTTATTTGTCACATTTTAATCAGTTCATCCTCAACATTTTTATTTTCATCCACAACATTTTCATCACTGAAAAATCTTCTATGTCACTTGAATCTTAATTACTGGGGTTATAATCATCTTCATCATTAAAATCATACTCAGAATCACTCTGGTCTAATATTCTGGCCAATTCTTCCTCAGATAAAATTTTTGGTACATCATTTTTTTGAATTTCGCACATGGTAGTGCTGGCCCTAAATAGTGTCCAAGCTCAATACTCTATGACCATAGCTGACGTTTTTTTTTTCACTGAACTATTAGTTGTTCTAAATTTAAATTGAAAGCAAAATGCAAGTCAAAATAGCAAACATATAACTAAAGCTGGACTGAAGAATTTAATTTCCATTTTGT
The DNA here is from genome assembly GCA_933207985.1 of Pelobates cultripes. Lineage (NCBI taxonomy): Eukaryota > Metazoa > Chordata > Amphibia > Anura > Pelobatidae > Pelobates > Pelobates cultripes. The sequence goes on from OW240921.1 coordinate 14,036,127, forward strand.
CTGTTTTTACCTAAATTGTGCAAATTGAATTTCAGTTTAGTATAATTCAAAACCCGACTGTCAGACTGTCTGGCTGTGCTTCACAGTTTGTGTACTACTGTGATGTTATAAAAAAACAGTAGTAGCATTACATTAATTTGTTCATCCGACTTTTGTAATAGCACAACATTTTTACATGCCAAATTGCTCCAATATTATGCATGTATTTGTCTAAATTAGAATGAAAATCTAAACAAAAATTCAGGAAATAATTTTTTGACTGCCCTCTGGTCTTATATTGACACACAATGTGTACTATATAGCAAAAAATATATATATCAAACTTTCATTCATGTGGTTGCTTTGTCAGGATTCATTTTGGGTCGTTTTATCCGTATTTTGCCCATGAAATAGTTTCAGACAAAATTATACCTGTCCTTACTCTTCCCTCTCTCCTTCCTTCCCCCTTCCTGGCTTCCTTCTTCCTTAATTTTCCTTCTCACAAATAGTTGGGGTTTTTAAAGTCGAAATCACAAAATGTATCACACAGATGCACATGTCTAATATGTACTATATGTATATGGTAAAGGTTTTTTTTTTTATATATTACATCAGATAGCACAATTGTTATGCAATTAAATTGCATTAACAAGATTTCTTTAAAAAAATTAAGTGGAGGGCAAACTAATCACCAAAATTACTATTATTCAGGTGTCAGGTGTTTACTTAATCCTTTTGTATTGTTAGTATTATTCATGTGTCAGTTGTATACTTAATCCACGTCAAAATGTTAGTATGATCTGGTATGTACTTAATCCTAGTCATTTTCAATAATTATATTGTATTAGAGTTTCTATAGCAATTAAATTATTATTAGTGCAAGACATAAGCATGTTATGAATATGACTTGATGAAGTGCCATGTATAGTCAGTAATTTGTTCCCTTTCAGAACCTGTAGAAAGACCTCCTGCGTGAAAAATGAAACAGTTGTATTCCGCTTGGAAGCCTGTGCTGGTTACTAGGGGTAGCAACCCACAACAGCGGAAATTTTCTAGGTGAATAGGTTGAGTACTTCAAATCATGACAATTCCCTGCTTGCCCACCCACCCCTACCGGTGCTGTTATACCCAATATGGGTTAGAGGAACACATGCAGACCCCAAACATTTTATGCAATTACTGCAAGAGGAATTGTGTCTTTTAGCTACATGCCACCACCATCAAAAAATACAAAGGAAAAGTGTCAAACAGACCATGAGGTCTTATAGAAATTATGGAACTAGGATCACTAGCATCCACAGGCAGAGCCGGATTTGCCATTAGGCCACTGAGGCCAAGGCCTCAGGGCAGCAGGCATGAGTGGGGAGGCAAGGCCTGTGGGGAGATCAAAGATCTCCCTTACTGGTCTGCCCTTTCTCCTGCAGTGGGGCAAACCAACGGGGAAGTCTTTTCAGCCATACATGATCTTCCTCACCAGCCCTGATCTATTGCATTAAAGCATTTCCGTGAGTTACCACAGCAATGCTCTGATATATTTCCTGTGGGTGCTGACAGCAACATTTCCTACCGGACCACCAGGGATCAGGATTGCCCCTTGCTGGTCCTAGGTAAGCCTCAGGCAATGGAGTTTATTCCCTTTATTGATGTATTTATTTTTATTTTTATGTATTTTTGTATCGCCCCCACTACCTCCAGAAACAAGCAACACCACAATTAGCCCACGCTCACAGAAGTAACCCCACAAGCAGCATCTTCATAAACATGCAACATCACAAGCAGCTTTCCTCCACAAACACAACACCATGAGCAACCTTCATGCTTTTATCCAAGCACCCCCTTCCAGCACTTATCATCCAACCACTCACCTACTTACATTCACCATACCATCACACCCCAAACTAGTCAGATTATTGCATATATATATATTTCGAGAAGGGGGTGCATTGAAAAAAATGGTCTTTGGGCAGCAAGGAGTGTGAAGCCGAATTAGAGTTTAAAACAGACAATGTATTGTGTCAAATGAGATGTACGCAAGCCACAATTATTCTACTCGATTTACCTTTAGTAAATCTCTGAAATGCAAATGAGGAGGTAGTTTGGTGATTTTCCCTGGATTATCACTCGATTAACCTTGTTATTGATGTCTGAGAAGTGATATATGTAAGAACAAGAAAAAACGTAATACACTGTAAAATGTGAGCGTACAATTATAAAATTATAAATGCTCTTCTTTGTTTTAAAGTTCCATTTTGCATGTTTCTAACTTACTTTTCATATACTTAGTGTACTGGGATCCACATACAGTTCCTTTGCAGTCTACAGTTGTTCCACTGCACATAAACGGTGATGGACCCAAGCAGTTTGTGCACATGACAGAAAAACCTAAAGAAAGTAAACATGGCATAAAAAGGTTAAAACCAAGACTGTTTTACTATTAATATGTACAGAACATTGCTGCAGGATTGGGGCACAGATGGGAAAAATAAAGAGACAGAAGACTGATGATAGTTATGATAATAGCAAACCATGTACTATCGGAAAATAATGACATAATAATTTAGAAGTGGTTGCAGAACCCCAAGGTGGCATTATTCATACATGCTGCACTTTCATGTATGTATAAGGCTAGACATCATGTTTTCAGGCATGGATGAGGCCAGTTAGCATTGTCCTCCCAAGAGTAAGTTGTCTTTATTTGAGGCTTTATCTTGTGTAATGAATTAACTAGAGTTCACCATTAAGTAGCTATTTCCCTCTGAAAACTGTTATATCAGCATTCTTACAATATATGCATCACTGAGTGCAGCCCTGTTGGTATATATATATATTAGACTGGTGTACAGTCATGAAATTCAGTTTGATTTGATTATATTTTAACAGGCTTTTGTTATACCTTCCACTGTAGGAGATTGAGCAACTTCAGGTCTTTGTTTTCAATAGGTCACATTACACCAGGGCCGGACTGGGAAAAAAATTAGGCCCGGGAATTTTTCAATCAGAGCGGCCCCCTAAGAAGGGGGCGGGGCCAGAGAGTGTGTGTTTTGTCATCACTAATGACAACATGCCCCCTCTCAAAGTGAGCATGTTGGTTCAATGCCCAGAGCCCTGCTGAAGAGCTCTGGCATTAGAAAAAGGCCCTGAATTTGTTCTGCGCTGCGCAAGCAAATGTAATAACATGCTTGTGCTGTGTTTGCTTTTAAATTGTCTCTGATGTCTCCACAAGTGGGATACCAGAGGAGAAATGGGCCAGGAAAGTGCATGGTGCATATGTTTGGAGCCTGCTTGTGGGATTGCGTGTGTGTAGAGTGTGGTGTGGTATTGTGTAAATAGGTCAATTTAATTTGTGTTTGTGGTGTAATATGTGTGGCTAGGGGCTGTAGAGAGTGTGTGTATAGGGGGCATAGTTTTATAGGGATGCAGCGAGTGTGTGCATACGGGCTGAAGTGTGTGTGTATAGGTGACGTAGTGTGTGTAGGGGTTGCAGAGGGTGTGTTTAGAGAATGTTGTATGTGTTTGCTGACAAAGGGAATGTAGTGTGTGTGTGTGTGGGGAGATCTACTGTGTAAAAGGACCCAGTGTGTGTGTGTGTGTGTGTATAGAGGGATAAGAGTGCATATAGAGTAAGGGATCTAGTGTGTATCTGGGCGTGTAATGTGTGTAGTGGTGCAGTGTGGGGGTGCTGTAGTGTGTGTGTGTGTGTGTGTGTGTGTATATATATATATATATATATATTTGGACTTATTGTATGTGTGAGGGGCGCAGTGTGTGTATGTAAGAGGGTTGCTGTGTGTGAGGGTGTTTTTATCTGCTGTCACATTCTAGGTTTCTAATTTTCTTTGTCTGTTAACTCACTGAGGGTTATTTTATATATATATATGTGTGTGCTGTATATGTGTGGGAGTGTGCTGTGTGTGTCTGGGTGCTGTGTGTGTCTAGGGGGTGCTGTGTCTGGGGGGTGCTGTGTGAGTCTGGGTGCGCTGTGTGTGTCTGGGTGCGCTGTGTGTCTGGGGGTGCTGTGTGTGTCTGGGGGTGCTGTGTGTGTCTGGGGGTGCTGTGTGCGTCTGGGGCAGTGTGCGCGGTCTGGGTGCAGTGTGTGTCTGGGGGGTGTGTGCGTCTGGGTGCAGTGTGTGTCTGGGTGCAGTGTGTGCCCGGTGTGCTGTGTGTGTCTGGGTGCAGTGTGTGCGCCCGTGTGCTGTAGTGTGTCTGGGTGCAGTGTAAAGTCTGGGTGTGCTGTGTGTGTCTGGGGCAGTGTGTGTGTCTGGGGTGCTGTGTCTGTCTGGGGGGTGCTGTGTGTGTGTTCGGGGGTGCTGTGTCTGGGGGTGCTGTGTCTGGGGCTGTGTATGGGGGTGCTGTGCCTTGGGGTGCTGTGTGTGAGGAATGTATTTTTTATTTAAAAAAATTATTTCCCCCCCTCCCTTCTTACCTTTATCCTGGGAGGGGGGGGGGGAGGAGGAGATCCATTCTGCCATGGAAGGAGGGGAGCCGTTCTGCCATCCTTCCCTGGTGGCCCAGTGGTGAGAGTGAACTCTAACCTGCAGGTTAGAGTTCACTCTCGCGAGATCTGATCGTTGCCGTGGCAACGCTCAGAATCCCGCGAGAGGACCCAGCGGAGCTGCTTGTTAGAGCTCCGCCGGGTCCTCCCTCCCTCCCTCACCCAGCCGGCGGCCGCATTTCCATGCCTCTGGGCCGGTGAGGGAGATCTTTGATCTCCCCACCGGCCCACGGAGGCACACAGCAGGGCCGGCGCTCGGATAGCGCTGGCCCTGCAGGGGCCAGCCGGGGAGATTCTGTGATCTCCCCTGCCAGCCTCGGCCCCACGGCCATCGCGGCCTGCTGCTGAGTACACACACGCTGAGTACACATACACAGACTGCTGAATACACACAGACTGCTGAATACACACACAAAGACTGCTGAAAACACACACAGAGTGCTGAATAGACAAGCACAGACTGCTGAATACACACATAGAGTGCTGAATATACACACAAACTGCTGAATACACACACACAGACTGCTGAATACACACACACGCACACAGACACACTTCTGAGTACACACAGAGACTGCTGAAAACACACACAAAGTGCTGAATATACTCACAGACTGCTGAATACAGAGAAATACACACTGCTGAGCAGGGCCGGACTGGGAAAAAAATTAGGCCCGGGCATTTTTCAATCAGAGCGGCCCCCTAAGAAGGGGCCAGAGAGTGTGTGTTTTGTCATCACTAATGACAACATGCCCCCTCTCAAAGTGAGCATGTTGGTTCAATGCCCAGAGCCCTGCTGAAGAGCTCTGGCGTTAGAAAAAGGCCCTGAATTTGTTCTGCGCAGCGCAAGCAAATGTAATAACATGCTTGTGCTGTGTTTGCTTTTAAATTGTCTCTGGTGTCTCCACCAGTGGGATACCAGAGGACAAAAGGGCCAGGAAAGTGCACGGTGCATATGTTTGGAGCCTGCTTGTGGGTTTGCGTGTGTGTAGAGCGTGGTGTGGTATTGTGTAAATAGGTCAATTTAATTTGTGTTTGTGGTGTAATATGTGTGCCTAGGGGCTGTAGAGAGTGTGTGTATAGGGGGCATAGTTTTATAGGGGATGCAGCGAGTGTGTGCATACGGGCTGAAGTGTGTGTGTGTATAGGTGATGTAGTGTGTGTAGGGGTTGCAGAGAGGGTGTGTTTAGAGAATGTTGTATGTGTTTGCTGACAAGGAATGTAGTGTGTGTGTGTAGGAGATCTACTGTGTAAAGGACCCAGTGTGTGTGTGTGTGTGTGTGTGTATAGAGGATAAAGAGTGCATATAGAGTAAGGGATCTAGTGTGTATCTGAAGCGTAATGTGTGTAGTGGTGCAGTGTGAGGGGTGCTGTAGTGTGTGTGTGTGTGTGTGTATGTATATATATATATATATATATATATATATATTTGGACTTATTGTATGTGTGAGGGGCGCAGTGTGTGTATGTAAGAGGAGTGCTGTGTGTGAGGGTGTTTTTATCTGCTGTCACATTCTAGGTTTCTAATTTTCTTTGTCTGTTAACTCACTGAGGGTTATTTTATATATATATATATATATATATATATATATGTGTGTGCTGTATATGTGTGGGAGTGTGCTGTGTGTGTCTAGGGGGTGCTGTGTCTGGGGGTGCTGTGTGTGTCTGGGGGTGCTGTGTGTGTCTGGGTGCGCTGTGTGTGTCTGGGTGCGCTGTGTGAGTCTGGGTGCGCTGTGTGTGTCTGGGGGTGCTGTGTGTGTCTGTGGCTGCAGTGTGTGTCTGGGTGCAGTGTGTGTCTGTGGGTGCAGTGTGTGTCTGGGTGCAGTGTGTGTCTGGGTGCAGTGTGTGTCTGGGTGCGCTGTGTGTGTCTGGGTGCGCTGTGTGTGTCTGGGTGCGCTGTGTGTGTCTGGGTGCTGTGTCTGGGGGTGCTGTGTGTGTCTGGGGGATGCCGTGTCTGGGGGTGCTGTGTGTGTCTGGGGGTGCTGTGTGTGTCTGGGGGTGCTGTGTCTGGGTGCTGTGT
>OW240921.1:14048164-14062398 GCA_933207985.1 Pelobates cultripes
TAATAAATAATTGATGGCAGGTATTACGAGTGGGTTGATTTTGTATTTTGTGCTATTGTGCCTGTGGCTCTAGGATGACATACTTTAAAACTAGAGAAATCTCAATGTATCTCTCCTTGTAAAATATTTTCTAAATAAATAAAAAAAAATTCTATGTCCTACTTGATTTTCCCAGTGTTGAAAAACATTCTCAGTCTGTGAAAGTAACTCTCTCTATCCTTTCTTGTTTTGCAATGAATACACAGTAATTGCTGATCCACAAGATGATTAAAATCACGTGGTGTGGTAAATTTCAGTGTCTGTTAATCTGAAGATTTTGAAACAATGTCTATAAAATATGAAACAACTTTATATGCAATTAAAAAATAAATGTTTAATTTAGGATGCTCAAACATTTCCAGATTAACCCCTTAAGAACAGAGTTAAACAGTAATTTACCTCTATCTCATTAGGTGTACCCACATTTATTATATATAATTTAATTCAGGACAAACATGGCTTTCATTTCACATCTAATATTTATATATTAAACATAACTTAATATGAATAAAATCTAAATAAAAGTGTAAGAAATTAAGACATTTTATTAGTTCTGCATGTCATTTTAATTGTGAATCATAATACTGTTAGATTTTACTGCGCAAAAGTACACATATCTGTGTTCAGCGATGTCTCACAAGTATAACAGTATCCTGCATGCATAGGTTTTATAGCGTTTTGGACACTAACAAGGGCCAAATATAGCGCATTGCCTTTTGCAGTTTACATACATTGAAATTTGCCAGATTCGTTATGTTGCCTTTGAGACCGTGTAGCAGGCCAAGAACGAAAGTCATAGCATAACATTTGCAAAAGTAGACAATCGAGTGTATACAAAATGGGATGTTTGCAGTGTTTTGTAGTAGCCACTTAGTCACAGACCCTGGCCAAATTTAGGTTTCATATTTGTCTTTTGCATTTTTTCACCAATAAAACTGCACTTTCACTGATGAAAACCTGATGTCCAGTTTTTATGGTGTTTTGGAAAGTTACAAGATCAAATATAAGACTTGCCCATTCCAGTTTTTACACATTGAAATTTGTCAGATTGCTTATGTTGGCTTAGAGACCGTATGGCATACCAGGAATGAAAATTACCCCCATCATGGCATACCATTTGCAAAAGAAGACAAGCAAAGGTGTTCAAAGAGGAGTATGTCCAGACTTTTTAGTAGCCACTTAGCTACAAACCCTGGCCAAAGTTACTTTTTATATTTTTTTTTTTTGCATTTTTCTTTGATAATATCATTGTCATGATATATTTTAATGTTTTTAAAATGCTCATATCGGTGTTTCCGCAAAGTCTCCTGAGTACAACAGTATCCTATTACTTCTACAACATCTTAATTGCTCAGAATTTAGCAGGACTGACCTTATCTTTGTAAATAGATAGTCAGATTTATCTATTTATATATCATAAATAGCTGAGAATACAATAAAAAAAGGGATTTGGAAGCAATAACTTTTTCTCTTTAAAATAGTTTCTTGAATATGGACAATGTATAAAAACTAAATAATCCATAAAAATAAAAGCAGACTAAAAAAAAAGTGAAAGGTATATGCTTGCAATATAAGAAAAATAAAGTCACATATCCTCCTTATCATTACAGGTTAATCTCCCATTCTTGTGTTCATGCAGCTGCAAAAACGTGCTCTCCCAATTGTGTCAACTAACTAATAATAATGCATATAATACATTAAAACAGTTAAAGCGGCACTGTCATGCCGAATCACGTTTTTTTTTTAACCCCCCTCCCGCCTCCACTACATCCAATTGACCCACTAGTCACCCCCAAATGCCCCTAAGCCCCCCACATTACCTATTTTTTAATCCTTATTTTCTGCCCCAATCTATATTCAGGGCGCCGCCATCTTTGTGTGGGTAGGTGAAGTCCCTCAGGGACACGTCATCAGCCCACACTAGACAGACTGTGAGATTCCCGCACATGCCCAGTGAAACACCTGGACATGCGAACGGGAATTTCATCTCTTCATTCATTCATCAGACAGACGAATGAGTGAATAGAAATATCAGCCGAACAAACTAACACACTGTATCAGTGTTAGTTTGTTCGTTCAGTTTATTACAAGGAGGGAGCTACCGGCACGCAGCTCCCTCCTTGTAATATGTAACTATAGAAGCGGCAGGGAGCAGTGCTCCCCACCACTTCATAAGCCCCCCCAGGTCCCCCTCTCACTCTATGGGGGTCAATATGACCCCCATAATAGCACAAGAGAGATTAAAATCTCCCAAATGCCCCTACTCGCTATACCGCGAGTAGGGGCATGTCTACTAAACATGTTTTTTTAAATTTACTTTTTTTTTTTCTGTGTTCTGGTTTTCCCCCCCCTTTTTTGTGTGCTGCTGCTTGATTGATTGGGGGAGTGTTTATTAATTACACCTGTGTGGGATTTGTATCCCCATAAAGGCACACCCCTAACTCACTGAGCTTGCTCACATTATTTGAAAGCAGCCTCTATTAAGTAGACTCTTTCAAGTAGGAGTTAGAAAACCAGGAGTTACAACAAAAAAAGGGGTTCAAACTATCAAGGTAACTGTTTTTATTTACTGTTTAAAGGGGAAATGAGTGTTAGCAAGATTGCTGGTTTAACTCAATGCACATCTTGTTGCATGTATGGATGCCTGGATGTACCCATCCAGGGTCCATACCTCTGTGATGGTTGTGTGCGAGTGGCTTCTCTGGAAGCTCAGATTGGAGATCTTGAGAAGCAAATCGCAACATTGAGGGAGATTGATAATCTTGAGAGGAGTCTACTGCTCACTGAGCAGAATTTAGTGGGGACAGGTAGTGGAGAGGGAGGAGATAAGACAGATGGGGAACAGGCATGCAGCTGGGTGACAGTGGGGCGAGGAAGCAGGGGGGGAGGGAAGAGGAAAGGGCTAGCTAGTCCTGATTTGGTGCAACCTAGCAGATTTGCCCGCTTGAGGGAAGATGTTGGGAGCATCAGCTCAGGAGTAGCTGTATTAGAGGAAGCTGTTACTTCTAACAGCCGAGCTAACAGCCCCCCTAGTACGGGTGGGGATCAAAATGTAAGGAAGGCAAGACAGGTTGTGGTGGTAGGGGACTCTATCATTAGGAGAGCAGATAGGGCAATCTGCCGCTCTGATCGGCTCAACCGGACAGTTTGCTGTCTCCCGGGTGCTCGGGTCCGGCATGTTGCTGACAGAATGGATGGATTATTGGGAGGGGCTGGGGATGACCCAGCGGTCATGGTCCATGTTGGTACCAATGACAAAGTAAGAGGAAGATGGAAGGTCCTAAAGAATGATTTCAGGGAATTAGGTAGCAAACTTAAGAAAAGGACCTCCAAGGTGGTATTCTCTGAGATATTACCTGTGCCACGTGCTACAGTGGAAAGGCAGCGGGAGATTAGAGAGGTCAATGCGTGGCTTAAAACACAATGATAGGTCGCGCTATACAAAAAGTGAAAGGATAAATATAAATATAAATAAATACATAAATAATAGAAAAATTATATAAATATATATATATACATTTACTCACATATAAAAAAGGCAAACAGAGAATAAAAGATAAAAATGTACATAAAAGTCCCGGTATATGGTAAAATACTTGTAAGTTCCAATGTATGGTAAAATTCTTGTAAGTTCCAATAGGATAGTGGAGGCTTGATGATGAAATCAATGGGAAGTTCAGATCTTCTATAGCTGGGGGAATCTTGACTCAATGTCGAACATATAAGTAGAAGAAAAAGAGAACTCCAATAGTGTAATTCTGTGATGGAATTGATAAAATAAGGAGTAAGGGAGGTATTTCACTCACCTATCCAAGAGCGTGTACTCGCTCTAGTGTAGTTGGCATTCAGTGGCGTTGACCCCCCACTGTCGGGATATAGGTGTGAATGATTCCTCGATATGAAAAGAGAAGTAGAAACCAAATATAGTGCTCACTGTATAATAACAAGTAAGTCAGAGAAGTAAAAGGCGTACTTACATTTATCTGAGCAGGGTATACTGCTCAGTTTGATGGCGTAGGTGGTACAATCCCCACTTAGGATTCTTTGAACGATGGTCTGCTCCAAAGTAACGTGTAACCAGGTTAAAAAATAAATAGATAAAAATGAAATAAAAGGTATATGGCAAATAGATAGTAAAAAGGCCAATATTCCTTTATTAATACAGTAAAAATATATAGCAATAGCCAAAACGCGTTTCGCCACACAGGGCTTTATCAATTGGCAATAATGGGTGTTAACCTGGTACATAGAAGTTTATATAAACTTAGGAGATACATGGTTATTTGAATTTTGGCGCCAAAATGACGTCATCATTACAATGAGAATATAATAAAAATATTAAAAAACATAAATATAATAAGAACATGGATATATGATTAAAAGTACAACTCAAAACTTTATAAATTTTTCAAAAACGAGTGTTTATGGTAGTACTTGAAGATAGAATAGATTGTCATGTGATCGCGAGCTGCCGCGATCACATGGTGTATCCCAATGCTTGTTGGGAAATATAGTAATCTACTGAGCGTACAGGGAGACCGGAAAGAGGAAGAAGGGTGAGGAGCACGTGATCGTGATCACTCGCGGTCACGTGGAATGGCGCGTGACCCTACGCGGTCACGTGGTGGAGAGGAGGCTTATGGGGAATGTAGTATTAGGACGGAGGTCGGCTACAGAAGGCACGTCTCCGTCCTGTGCCGGCAAGTGTATATATGAGGCACGTGATCGCCGACGCGATCACGTGTCTAGGCGCCGAACACCATGGGAAATGTAGTGCCTAACGGGGCACAACCCAGATTGGGAGGAAAATAAAGAAAAAAAAACAAAAAAACGTGGTATAAAAGCAGAGAATATGTATAAAGAGAGTCTAGATATCAGCAGGAAAAGTTGAAGTATGACTGCAGAAAAAGAAGAAGAGGAGATAAAAGACTAAAAGAGACTAATAAAATGTATAAACAATATAGGAGTAAAATGTATATAAAAGTAAATAAAAATAAATATAAAGGGGGAAAAAAGAAAAGAGAAATATAAAACAAAAAGATGTATGGATATGCAAAGCATACTATGTGGAAAAGAAATAAAATGGAAAGAATGGAAAATAAAAGATTTAAATGAATAGAAAGATGTGTTAATACATAGAAGGAGGGTGAATAAAGGGCTAGTTAAAAGGAAATACATAAATATTCGGACATGTAAATCAAAAAGGAAAAGTACAGATATTAAAATGACTGAAGTATTGAAAAGTGTTTAATGGTGGAAGAAAATAATAAAAAAATAAAGAAATAGTTATTATAAGAAGTTAAAAAGGTCGAATTCGGCGTTAAGTCCTTCTGGAGCAAGAGTTTTCAATTGGAAAACCCAGTACATTTCCCTTTTTCCTAAAATGTTTGTGATGTCTCCACCTCTCCAAGGAAGGGTAACTTGTTCTATCCCTGTTGCTTTTAAAAGAGTCGGGTCTTTATTGTGGCTGATAAAATGTTTGGAGACTGAGTGTTTATCATAGCCTCTCTTAATGTTACGGCAGTGTTCTGCCAGTCTCACTTTAAGACATCGTTTTGGTCATGCCCACGTATTGTAATCCACATGGGCATTCTAAAAGGTATATAACGCCTTTAGTGTTACATCCAATGAAATCTTTAATGGGGTAGGAGATTTTAGTTCTAGTGGAAGAGAAGTGAGTAGTTTTTGAGTTTTTAGTACCTTTTGTGGTTCTACACACGATACATTTATTACACTTAAAGAACCCTTTAGGTTTAGATAAAAAATGTTCATTGTGATGAACGTTTTTTTTAGTGTAATTTCTAGTTAAAATTGATCTAAAATTAGGGGCTCCTCTAAAAATAACATTGGGTTTGTCTGGAACTTGATCCTTTAAAAGGTCGTCCTGTTTCAGAATGTGCCAGTGTTTGTTTATGATTTTTTTTAAAAGTTTTGATTTTAGGGGCTCCTCTAAAAATAACATTGGGTTTGTCTGGAACTTGATCCTTTAAAAAGTCGTCCTGTTTCAAAATGTGCCAATGTTTGTTTATGATTTTTTTTAAAATTTTATTTTTATTATTAAAATCTAAAATAATAGGGAGTTGTGGAAGGTCTCCTTTTTTAGCTTTGTATTTTAAAAGCTCCTTTCTTTCCTTCTCTTTTACCACCTCTAACGCTTTGTTTAGTTTACTTGCTTCATAATTTTTTTCTAAAAACATATTTTTTAATGAGGTAGACTGAGCATCAAAATCGGCAGTTGTTGAACAATTACGGTGGAGGCGGAGAAATTGGCTTTTTGGGATGCCATCCAACCAAGGTTTATAATGACAGCTTGTTTGGTCTATTATTGTATTGGTGCAGACCTCTTTAAAAAAAGTTTTAGTTCGAATACTTCCATCTTGAATAAAAATATTTAAATCTAGAAAGTTGACTGACACATTACTAAAATCTGATGTTAGAACAATACCTCTATCGTTGGTGTTTAAGTGATCTAAAAACAATTTAAGAGACGTATCAGAGCCTTGCCAAATAAAAAACAAATCATCAATGTAGCGAAAGTATGAGACCAGGATTGCCCGCCAGCCGTGATCACCCCAGACGGCAGAAGACTCCCAGTCTGCCATGAAGAGGTTGGCATAGCTGGGGGCAAACCTGGTTCCCATAGCTGTACCCTTCTTTTGTATATAAAATGAATCAAAGAACCAGAAGTAGTTGTTGGTGAGTATGATGTTGATACCTTGTATAATAAAATCTATTTGAGAATTTGGTATTAAACCACTTTGTCTTAAAATCCTTTCAACTGCTTGGCAACCAATATTGTGGGGAATTATGGTGTACAATGATTGCACATCACAAGTTACTAACATGTAATCATGGCACCAATTAAAATCACTTAAAAAAGATAAAAGAGTAAGAGAATCTTTCAAATATGACTTAGTTTCTTTGACAAAAGGTTGTAATAAAATATCAATATATTCGGAAAGATTAGATAAAACAGAATTAATACCAGATACTATGGGTCTTCCAGGGGGTTCTGTTGCATTTTTATGTATTTTGGGGAGAAAATAAATTACTGGAATTTTGGGATAAAGGATATTAAGGTAGTCAAATTCTTGTTTGGTTAAAATACCCTTATCCAATCCTTTTTGTAGGAATTCATTTAAAGTCTCTTTAATGTTGGAGGTGGGGTCGGAGGATAATTTATTATATATCTCCGAGTCGTTAAGTTGACGATTGGCTTCTTTTATGTACATGGATTTGGATAAAATGACTAAGCCTCCACCTTTGTCGGCGGGTTTGATAACAATTTCATCGTCTTTTTGGAGTTCCTTTAGGGCTCTCCATTCCTTCTGAGTAAACTTCTCATTGATTTCATCATCAAGCCTGCATTATTCTATTGGAACTTACAAGAATCTTACCATACATTGGAACTTACAAGTATTTTACCATATATTGGGACTTTTATGAACATTTTTATCTTTTATTCTCTATTTGCCTTTTTTATATGTGAGTAAATCTATATATATATATTTTTATAATTTTTCTATCATTTACTATTTTATTTATATTTATATTTATCCTTTCACTTTTTTAGCGCGACCTATCATTGTGTTTTTTGCCATTTCTTTCTTGAGGACGTTGGAGGGAACCTCATACCCATAGGTTGCAGCTTCACTTACCGCCCTGTATAGCACCAAGCGCTGATCCTAACCCCCTTTTTTTTGTCTACTTCTTCCCTCTGGTGATAGCAGCTGTGTGCTCTATAGGAGCTATGTCTATCTTTGACTATAGACGAAACTACACTATAGATATAAACCATGTCTTTGACACAAATCCAAGCGAACTAATTTATAATGATCACTCTACCTGTAACCAACAAGATTTATTTAGGCAACTAGAGAAATCTCTAACTTCAGAGATTAAACTAAAATGGGAAATAGCGACTCTAAAGAAGTATATCGATGAAAAAATTACCCCAAGAGGCCTAAGACTGCATAAATTACCTACTACAGACCAAGATGATGAGGAGTTTATGAACGAATGGTTCAATAAACTTGAGGTATGCACTTTTGGCCTCATGGAAACTCTAATCATAAAGAAAAGTAAGAAACTTTCTATCTTAGATACTGAGATAAATAACCTCAAAGATAAGTTATTACCTTTCACAGACACTCACTCTTATAAACAAAACACAGTCCTAATACAAAGCAAAATTGAAAAAGTGGAAACTGACACAAAACATATCAAAATAAAAAAATATATCAGAGACAAACAAGACTACAGTAATGACCAAGTGAGGACATATAACTTTAACAGAAAATACACTACTGACACGTACACTATAAGAAATAAGAACCAAGACTTTGAACAAACTCGTCACGTCAACTCTCACCGTTACAACAAATCACAACATCACTTTTCCCCACCGCCACCACACCGTCACCGTCAAGTAAATTATTATCCTCACAACAGACAAAGACCCTCTATGTATTTTCAAAAAAATAATGACAGAAGACCCTTTTCACCAAATAGACAGAAAGTATCACACAATTACAAGTCATCCAATTATCACACTCACAAACATCACGATTCACCTGATTACCAAAATTTTCCTCACCGTACTACTGCAAATAAATTTAGCTATACCCAACCTTCCACACCTACACCCAGACCGCAGAGGCCCAGATTTGGTCACAAATACTCAGATATTCCTAAGTCTCCACCAAATTACACTCACAACAACAGATATCAATTACTGTCTATTGATTCAGAGATTGAGGAGAATTTTTTAGACATACGCACACAGAATCTACCTCATACACAAACTCCATACCTACCCAGAGCAAGGAAAAGAAGTCTAAGTATAGAGGAGGGAGAAGTGGCAGAAGACTACAAAAGAGAAAGGAAGGAAAGACAATAAGTACGATAGACGAGAAAAAATTCGGAATTTTTAACCTCTCTCAAAAAGTTTTAACCTCTACCCAGATTCTAGTTTTAAGTAAAGGTCTTAAATATGCTCCCACTAACTCTTTCAAACCCTTTCAAGCATTTCTGGACATAAACAAATTCGTTAGGAAAGCCACTATAAAAAGATTTTTCACTCAACATAATAATGTCTCCACTGTACCAAATCCAGTTCCGCAAATTCAGAATTCAGATACCTCTACCGAATGTCCCCCCACACATACTGTTTTAAAAAATCCCTCTAAATTTTATCCTTCTAATTTCAAATCAGGGCCCATAGAAGTCTTTGAAAAATTGGTCCTAAATGACTTCGAAAAGATCAAACACAAGAAGTATGACTCACAGAACCTTACTCAGAAGGAATGGAGAGCCCTAAAGGAACTCCAAAAAGACGATGAAATTGTTATCAAACCCGCCGACAAAGGTGGAGGCTTAGTCATTTTATCCAAATCCATGTACATAAAAGAAGCCAATCGTCAACTTAACGACTCGGAGATATATAATAAATTATCCTCCGACCCCACCTCCAACATTAAAGAGACTTTAAATGAATTCCTACAAAAAGGATTGGATAAGGGTATTTTAACCAAACAAGAATTTGACTACCTTAATATCCTTTATCCCAAAATTCCAGTAATTTATTTTCTCCCCAAAATACATAAAAATGCAACAGAACCCCCTGGAAGACCCATAGTATCTGGTATCAATTCTGTTTTATCTAATCTTTCCGAATATATTGATATTTTATTACAACCTTTTGTCAAAGAAACTAAGTCATATTTGAAAGATTCTCTTACTCTTTTATCTTTTTTAAGTGATTTTAATTGGTGCCATGATTACATGTTAGTAACTTGTGATGTGCAATCATTGTACACCATAATTCCCCACAATATTGGTTGCCAAGCAGTTGAAAGGATTTTAAGACAAAGTGGTTTAATACCAAATTCTCAAATAGATTTTATTATACAAGGTATCAACATCATACTCACCAACAACTACTTCTGGTTCTTTGATTCATTTTATATACAAAAGAAGGGTACAGCTATGGGAACCAGGTTTGCCCCCAGCTATGCCAACCTCTTCATGGCAGACTGGGAGTCTTCTGCCGTCTGGGGTGATCACGGCTGGCGGGCAAACCTGGTCTCATACTTTCGCTACACTGATGATTTGTTTTTTATTTGGCAAGGCTCTGATACGTCTCTTAAATTGTTTTTAGATCACTTAAACACCAACGATAGAGGTATTGTTCTAACATCAGATTTTAGTAATGTGTCAGTCAACTTTCTAGATTTAAATATTTTTATTCAAGATGGAAGTATTCGAACTAAAACTTTTTTTTAAAGAGGTCTGCACCAATACAATAATAGACCAAACAAGCTGTCATTATAAACCTTGGTTGGATGGCATCCCAAAAAGCCAATTTCTCCGCCTCCACCGTAATTGTTCAACAACTGCCGATTTTGATGCTCAGTCTACCTCATTAAAAAATATGTTTTTAGAAAAAAATTATGAAGCAAGTAAACTAAACAAAGCGTTAGAGGTGGTAAAAGAGAAGGAAAGAAAGGAGCTTTTAAAATACAAAGCTAAAAAAGGAGACCTTCCACAACTCCCTATTATTTTAGATTTTAATAATAAAAATAAAATTTTAAAAAAAATCATAAACAAACATTGGCACATTTTGAAACAGGACGACTTTTTAAAGGATCAAGTTCCAGACAAACCCAATGTTATTTTTAGAGGAGCCCCTAATTTCAGATCAATTTTAACTAGAAATTACACTAAAAAAAACGTTCATCACAATGAACATTTTTTATCTAAACCTAAAGGGTTCTTTAAGTGTAATAAATGTATCGTGTGCAGAACCACAAAAGGTACTACAAACTCAAAAACTACTCACTTCTCTTCCACTAGAACAAAAATCTCCTACCCCATTAAAGATTTCATTGGATGTAACACTAAAGGCGTTATATACCTTTTGGAATGCCCATGTGGATTACAATACGTGGGCATGACCAAAAGATGTCTTAAAGTGAGACTGGCAGAACACTGCCGTAACATTAAGAGAGGCTATGATAAACACTCAGTCTCCAAACATTTTATCAGCCACAATAAAGACCCGACTCTTTTAAAAGCAACAGGGATAGAACAAGTTACCCTTCCTTGGAGAGGTGGAGACATCACAAACATTTTAGGAAAAAGGGAAATGTACTGGGTTTTCCAATTGAAAACTCTTGCTCCAGAAGGACTTAACGCCGAATTCGACCTTTTTAACTTCTTATAAAAACTATTTTTATTATTTTCTTCCACCATTAAATACTTTTCAATACTTCAGTCATTTTAATATCTCCACTTTTCCTTTTTGATTTATATGTCCGACTATTTATGTATTTCCTTTTAATTAGCCCTTTATTCACCCTCCTTCTATGTATTAACACATCTTCTATTCATTTTAATCTCTTACTTTCCATTCTTTCCATTTTATTTCTTTTCCACATAGTATGCTTTACATATCCATACATCTCTTTGTTTTATATCTCTATTTTTTTCTCTCCTTTTCTTTTTTCTCCCTTTATATTTATATTTACTTTTATATACATTTTACTCCTATATTGTTTATACATTTTATTAGTCTCTTTTAATCTTTTATTTCCTCCTCTTCTTTTTCTGCAGTCATACTTCTACTTTTCCTGCTGATATCTAGACTCTCTTTATACATATTCTCCTCTTTTATACCACGTTTTTTTTTTTTTTTTCATTTTCCCCTTATCTGGGTTGTGCCCCGTTAGGCACTACATTTCCCATGGTGCTCGGCGCCTAGACACGTGACCGCGTCGGCGATCACGTGCCTCATACATACTCTTGCCGGCACAGGACGGAGACGTGCCTTCTGTAGCCGACCTCCGTCCTGCTACTACATTCCCCATAAGCCTCCTCTCCATCACGTGACCGCGTAGGGTCACGTGCCACTCCTCATCTATCCTATTCCCAATCACGTGACCGCGAGTGATCGCGATCACGTGCTCCTCTTCCTCTTTCCGGTCTCCCTGTATGCTTAGTAGAATACTATATTTCCCAACAAGCATTGGGATACACCATGTGATCGCGGCAGCTCGCGATCACATGACAATCTATTCTATTTTCAAGTACTACCATAAACACTCGTTTTTGAAAAATTTATAAAGTTTTGAGTTGTACTTTTAATCATATATCCATGTTCTTATTATATTTATGTTTTTTAATATTTTTATTATATTCTCA
This sequence comes from Pelobates cultripes, assembly GCA_933207985.1. Taxonomy (NCBI): domain Eukaryota; kingdom Metazoa; phylum Chordata; class Amphibia; order Anura; family Pelobatidae; genus Pelobates; species Pelobates cultripes. Next base: position 14,060,405 of record OW240921.1, read on the forward strand.
CTGTAATGATGACGTAATTTTGGCGCCAAAATTCAAATAACCATGTATCTCCTAAGTTTATATAAACTTCTATGTACCAGGTTAACACCCATTATTGCCAATTGATAAAGCCCTGTGTGGCGAAACGCGTTTTGGCTATTGCTATATATTTTTACTGTATTTTGGCTATTGCTATATATTTTTACTGTATTAATAAAGGAATATTGGCCTTTTTACTATTTATTTGCCATATACCTTTTATTTCATTTTTATCTATTTATTTTTTAACCTGGTTACACGTTACTTTGGAGCAGACCATCGTTCAAAGAATCCTAAGTGGGGATTGTACCACCTACGCCATTAAACTGAGCAGTATACCCTGCTCAGATAAATGTAAGTACGCCTTTTACTTCTCTGATTTACTTGTTATTATACAGTGAGCACTATATTTGGTTTCTACCTCTCTTTTCATACCGAGGAATCATCCACACCTATATCCCGACAGTGGGGGGTCAACGCCACTGAATGCCAACTACACTAGAGCGAGTACACGCTCTTGGATAGGTGAGTGAAATACCTCCCTTACTTCTTATTTTATCAATTTCATCACAGAATTACACTATTGGAGTTCTCTTTTTCTTCTACTTATATGTTCGACATTGAGTCAAGATTCCCCCAGCTATAGAAGATCTAAACTTCTCATTGATTTCATCATCAAGCCTGCATTATTCTATTGGAACTTACAAGAATCTTACCATACATTGGAACTTACAAGTATTTTACCATATATTGGGACTTTTATGTACATTTTTATCTTTTATTCTCTATTTGCCTTTTTTATATGTGAGTAAATCTATATATATATATTTTTATAATTTTTCTATCATTTACTATTTTATTTATATTTATATTTATCCTTTCACTTTTTTAGCGCGACCTATCATTGTGTTTTTTGCCATTTCTTTCTTGAGGACGTTGGAGGGAACCTCATACCCATAGGTTGCAGCTTCACTTACCGCCCTGTATAGCACCAAGCGCTGATCCTAACCCCCTTAAACTGTCACACTGCTGAATATTTTTTTCTTCCATTTAATTCTGATTAATGGCATTAATCTATGTTCTGATGCTGTCAAAGAAAATCCAAGTCATCATTCACGACTGAAAAAATGATTTAGCAGCACCACCTTAGACCATTTTTTCCACCATCAAAAAGAGTAGATAAGGGAACATTTCAAACTTAATGGGTTTTTGTCAAGCCTAGGTCTGTATTGTCACTCGATGGTTTATATTATAATCTAATTTACAAGTGTCAGGAAGAGACAAATAGTTGCCATAGTGGGAAAGCAAAATATTGTAAGAAAGCAAAAATTGCAGTAACGAACTTGGTGATCCACAGATATATGTGTTTACAATTACAACTAATTGGAAAAGAAAATGGAAATGTGATCATTTCAAAGTATATAAAGTGTACAAACATAATTTTATTAAAGACACGGAGGCTCCTATTATGCTTCTCTTTCTTTAATTTCCCTCAGCAGCGAAGAGAGATATATGTAAAGAAGCGAGAAAAATTAACATAATATTATCATATTCATAGTGCTACCAAAGGTATCCACCCCCTTAGTATATAAGGTGTAGCACTCCCTTCCTCTTCCTCTTTCTTCGCTGCTCCCTCAGACCAGCTAAGTACATTTTCTCTGCTCCATTATATTTGATTATTCATTGTGGGATTTTGTATACTATCCCTACTCAGGGATTTTTTATTGTTGTTATTGCTCCCATTAGCCTTTTATTATCTGGGTTTCTGTCCCTGTATGCATTTATGTGATTTCCTTTTTTCAGTATTGTCTACCCCACCTTGCCTTGCTAGGCAGGTTGGTCTTTACCCTTTCCCCACCTCTGGGTGGGAGTTTTTTCTCCCTATTCTCTTGCCTGTGCCAACCTCTCTGTTAGCCGGGAATCCGCAGCGAGGGCTTACCAGAGTGCTACCTCGCTCGGTTCCCGGCTCCCTGCTT